>JAFMOC010000043.1:1562500-2002500 GCA_019802505.1 Corydoras sp. C115
TCTAAAGGGGAAAGAATGGAATCTGAATACATTTTGATAGTAGCTGGTAGTTGATGGAAAACCATGAACATATTTTTTACATAACACAACCAAAGCACGTGCTGAGGACATGTTAAAATTATTTCAGGAATTCTACCTCTATAGTTAAGGCAAGTTTAATTGAGATGATGCGTGAGTCACTGAGATACCCAACATTAACTTTAATCCATGCCTGTAAGATAAGGCTGAGAGTGTGAATGTGTGTGCAGTCTCTTGCTTATTCAAGTCATGTCACCGGCCAGACACTCCATTGTCAAGAGACGCTTTCATCTGCCGACTTCAAATGTGCCTGTCATCCAGTCCAATTATACACAGAGAAATAGCTACTGTTACACCTTAAGAATTGATTGAAGACAAAATAGAAAAGTGAAGAAAGGAATACCGATTCTTGGACACACATGCTAAAAGAAACCTGCGGGAGAATGCATGATTGCAAAAGCATTTACTGAATACCTTCATTTTAAATGGTGTCAGATATTAATACAGGATCTAATGAGATTCTCTCACAATTCCCATGGTCGGAGTGCTGAAGTCTTGTCTTTCTCACAGGGTAATAGAACTACACTTTCAAAAAAAATCTAAATATGTCCTTCATTTCCATTAAATATCAGTCTCCACATGCTCCAAATGCTATCTGGAGTTTTAGCTGCTGCATCATCAAAACCCCTCTTTTACCCTCTTCACATCACTTACTCTTCAGGCTGGTGAACATGAGGTAGATGTGCAAGATGCCTTCAACACCCCTAAACAACATTATCACTGTCTTAACCATCTTAAACTGTCTACATCAAAACCTTTTCTGCAACATTTATTTGAAAAAAAAAACAAGCCTTTATTCTATTCAATATTCCACTGATAATACTGTATTTAAAAAAAACTATATCAGAATTAAAATTAATGTAATATATATATATATATATATATATATATATATATATATATATATATATATATATATATATATATATATATATATATATATATATATATATATATACACATACACACACCTACACACACATTCATTCATTCATTCATTCATTCATTATCTCCCGCTTTATCCTCTATTAGGGTCGCGTATACATGCCCATCCAGGGGAGAACGTCTCGGGCGCTGGGCAGATAGACCCAGGACAGAGCGCCAATCCATCGCTGGGCACACACTCACTCACTCACAGAGACACACTCTACATGGGGCAATTTTGAGAATTCACTTGACTTGATCCATGTTTTTGAACTGTGGGAGGAAACCGGAGAACCCGGAGGAAACCCACGCAGACACGGGGAGAACATGGAAACTCCACCCAGATGGGGATTCGAACCGGGAATCCCTAGCGCTGAGAGGCGAACGTGCTAACCACTAAGCCACCGTGCCGCCCACACACACACACACACACACACAGTCTAAATAAAGTCTTTTATTAAAATTATACAGTATATATTTTACAGTATATAAATTAATATATAATTTTAATAAAAGACTTTATGTGTGAGGTTAAGCACTGATCTCCTTACCCTGTTCTCGAATGGTCAGGACCCCCACTGGGCAAGTATTATTTAGGTGGAGGAAAATTCTCAGCAACACAGTTGCATAGACATGCTGGTAATGTGTAAGTGTGCATGGTGTAAGTGAATGAAACAGAGCAGTGACTGCATCTACTATACACTGTATTACAAACATCAAACATATCGCTGCACCTTGTAGATGTGAAATCAAAGACAGTCGCTCATCTGCTGCTGCTGCACAGCTTGGTAGTGCAATCCTGTATCATTGATCACAGAACGATGCCCACAGGATGCTGATGGCAAGACATTTTTTGGTCGGTGATTGTTTCAACACTGCCAATGTGATGTTAAATCTGAAATATTAGAGAACAAATTAAAGTGAATTAAAAAAGTATATAGAGATACAGAAGAACTACAGTCTTAAATTGTAGAAATACAAAGCACTACTGCACAACCAACATGGACTGTGGGTTATCACTTGTGCGGCACTTCAGGTAACTCTACTGTTGCAAATTTAACAACTAACACAAACAGAATTCCTGACTACAGTGTGTCCAAACTTTTTTGGCCTTAATCTAGTGCATTAACTATATTAGTAATCACACTAACATGTAAATGATATGCAAGTAAACAGATATCTGAATAAAAGACTTATAGACTGTGAGACTGTTTTATAATGCAGTATATATTAACTCTGTGATGATCAAAGCTTTATGATAGTGTATGCAAATGACCTGTATGGGACACTGTGATAGATTAAATAGTGTACAGAACATTTAATTGTATGTAAAACTATGATGTATGAAGCACTGAATTCTGGAGCGAACATGATAATATACAGAACATTATGATGTATTGAGCAGTAAAACATATATAGAACATTGTAATGTATGGTGCACGGATATCCAACCAGAACTCTGTAATGTATAGAGCACCTTGATGTATGGATCACAGAATCTGTACAGGTCATCGGAATGTATGGAGCATGATGATGTATGTATCTCTGAAAGCAGTACTTTGTAATTTATGGAGCATTATGATATATGGAAATATGAGCAGAATGTTGTAATGTATAGAGTAATATCATGTATGAATTATCAGAATCTGTACTGAACTCTGTATGTATGTAGAAGGATGTGTAACAATGGACTGAAATCTGTGGAATGTATGTAACACCAAACAGAATTGTCCCATGTGTCTGTGATACATGTCATTACTAAAGCAGTTTTAGAGCTCCAACATTATGTACCATAATAAGTTGAAATAAAGGGGGTGTAATCGAACATTATGACTTTGTTAATTGAATACTGGTGCCCATTAGCAGGAGTGAGATTATTCTCTGTTATTTTAATACCCGTTATAATTATGTGGTTTGGTCTTAATGGAAATTTGCGACAGCTGCAAATAAAAGTTATTTCATTGGATTTATATTAATTAGAATTTTATTACAATAATGACTAATATCATTTAATATCCGTATCTGTGAAAGCGAGAGCATATACGTGTATTCACATGCCGTCGGTCGGCAGTGTTCTTTAGAGCCTCTGCGTAATAGCTGTGCTGATTAATTTTTTTCTACCACCCACCTTTGCCCCAGGATTGATTAACTGCATGTAATGTGTCTAGATGAGATGCATTTTTACCCAGGTAATTGCTTCAGCACCACCTCTGAGCGCCTAAGAGACACTATGAAGGTTTACCTTAAAGCTTTTTTGTTACATCATGCTGTAATATTCTTACCATTATGTTCCATTGGCTTGAAGTGCATTAAAAAAACATGTTTATATTTGAGCTTATGTGGCAGCACCGATGATTATGCAGCTTTTACGCAGAGATTTGATTACAGTACAGAATTGAAAATAATGGCAGCAAGCGTTTAATTCCCAGCACTTAATTATATACACAGCTATTAAGGTCCTTGCAATTGACTCAGGCAGGCTCTCATTCTTTCGCTTCTTCTTTCTTACTCTCTTTTACTCTCTCACTCACATACTGTGTGAGTTTAACAAAAGAGGAAAAAGTGTCACTATGGAAACAAGGAATTCTAAATGCAACCTCCGGAGAAACCTTAGTGGAAACAACAAAGGCAGGAATCCACTGTTATGAGTGACAGGCTATAGCAGATCCATTTGTAGCATCATTCCTGTCATCACTGCTGCCAACATAAACAAATAAGTAAAACAGGTTCATCTAATCTGTCACATCAATCCTGCTTTTTTGTTCTGCCATCTAGTACAGATATATAATTTATGTAAATATGTGCATTTCCTGCATAAACCTATCAGCCATAACATTTAAACCTGTTTCCTGTACCTAAAACACACATTCAGACACACACACACACACACACACACACACACACACACACACACACACATTTAAATATATACAGTATATATTCAAATTCATATAATATTTAATTAAACCATGGCATTGTTGACTATTGACACTGATTGGTCAGTTAAAGCTTTATAACAGACAGCCGCAGGGTATAATGTTGCTGTGAATGTTGTCTCCGCTACATCTCCATAATTGCTGAAGCAATAAAATTAAATTAAAGTTAATAAATTATATCTCTGTAAATCAGTATTGGAGGTTTCAATGATTTATTTCTTTATATGCAGCCATTTATTATGTGCAGTAATATACAGTAACTACATCTTTGTTATGACATAAGCGCCTTCAGGATGATTTAAAACCAAAGCCAGCAAAAGCACATCACTGTTTATAGCAATCTATTATACAGTCACAACTGAATGCCATGACTGACCATCATTCTCACAAAGACGTCTAATATACACAGGTTATGTGTGTGTGTGTGTGTATATATATATATATATATATATATATATATATATATATATATATATATATATATATATATATACACACATATATATATATATATATATATATATATATATATATATATATATATATAATATATATATAATATATGTAAATAAATAAACCTGCACTGATCAGCTATGACATTAAAACTACAAACAGTTGGTGGCTGATTGTTGTATGCTGTATACCTTGTGCTTTAGTGTGAGATTTCACTATGTGTTGTTATTAGGCGACGTGTCTCAGTATGAAGCACATTACACCATTTTAGCAGGGGTAATCTATTTTAATAACAGCTGCCACAGTGTTAACTTACAATGATAAATGAAAATCTAAATGACGGAGGACAGGAAATTCCTTTGGGTGGGAGAGAGGTGATAGAAACATTCGATGAAAAGGAATAGATACGTGGACTCAATGTGTGTGTTTGGACTTGTGTGGTATGGTTCTTTAATTCATGGCTTTTCATAAAATCTGTATTTTAGAGTTTGTCCCATTACTGTTCCGAATCTCTGATTTCTTGTACAGTTTCTTTCAGAACCATGGACAGCAGAGGTCTCAGTGTATGTACCACTCTCCCTCATTTATGATGCATTCCATACTTAAAGGTATAATAAACGACTAACTTGCACTTAATTTGCATCAATCAGCAATCAGCCACTTATCACATACATTATCAGTAAAGATTACTGATTAAAAAAAGATTAAAAAAAATCACCTATATATATATATATATATATATATATATATATATATATATATATATATATATATATATATATATATATATTTTTTTTTTTTTTTTTTTTACAAATTCTTTCTACACCTAGATAACACCTAGAACTACAACCTCACCAAACCCACACCTTTTAAAAATTTTTTATTTAAATTATTTGGTTTCTGTTTAGAAAATATTCAGCCTTGATATATGGGATAACTGCAATAAAGTAGTGGGCTGTTTTTTGTTTTAATTATTATATTTTATGCACTGAACCTAGAGGCAGAAAACTAAATCAAAATGTATAAATAGGTGAATAAAATAAAAAAACATTACCATAAATCTGCATTTAATAAATACTTGAGGTTGTATTTATTAACTTTCTTAATGTCAGATTTATTATATCCCAATGCATAAAACAAGACAATTTAAAGAAGCTGCACTTTCCTCTTTTAAAGCTGTATATTTAACTCAGAAAAGCCTATTGTCATTTCATTCCCAGTCCGTTCCGACCAAAACCAAAAGGGCTCCTTACTCCAGAGTGATGACACTGGTGGGGGTGAAGGGAAATGGAGAAATCAGTGAAGCAGTGAGTCAGAAAGAGAGAACAAGAGAGACCAAGAGAGAAAGGCAAGAGAGAGAGAGAGAGAGAGATAGTGAGAGAGGAAGAGTGGGAGGGGGAGGCAGGGAGAAGGAGAAACAGGAGGGGAAAACCTGCTCTGCTGGAAGGATGATGTCAGTCTCTGCAGCTGAGCCCCGATCTCTGCTTTGCTCTGGAACAGGACTCACAAACTCATCCCACATCTAAAAGAGACCGGCGAGAGTGCAAGAGAGTTTAAACATGTGTGTAAAATAGCAGGGGACACAGAAACAACAAAACAGGTGGAATGTGATTGTACAGGTGAGTAGCTTATGTTTATAAAACTATTTGGAACATATAGTACATTAGTATGAACAATACTTACAAAATGTGATACTTAAAATCTTTTTCTCTTTATAGGATTCGAAAAGACTACTGATTCCAGTTTTTCTGCTGAAGGTAATTTGGATATAATATAGTATTTTCTGTCTGCCTGAGTTACTTATGTATTGTCATGAGATTAGTGCTATTAAGCCTGAAGCTGCTGTCCCAAAATCTATTACACAGATTAGCACATATTCGAAGGAAGCTGCTAGACTGCACAGATGCCTCTGCATCCATATGGAAGAGGTCCAGGGGGAAACTGTTGAATATCCATAGGCCTTAATTGTAAAACTCAAGGGCTTTTGCTGCATTACAGGGATTCTGCAGCACGCTGCCACATTCGCTTACTGAGTCTTAGAACGATGACAATTAAATGTTAAAGAAAACAACAAAACAGGAACTGTTAACTTAAATAGCAAAGCCAAAAAGTTCACTTCAAATGCATGCAGGACCTGAAAAGGTTGAAAAGTTTGTGTTTCTTGGTGTGATTAAAAAAAAAAAAAAAAAGGTTTTTCTGCATAATTTTGTACAGAAAATAAATTTATTTTAAATAAATTTCTCTTTACTGTAGATTGAAATTTGCATGCAAATATTCATTAGAGACATCTGATACTGTTATTAATATTTATCATATTTTAAAAATCTACAAATTAAACAATAATTATCGTTTTTGCTTTTACTGTAGATATGTTTCTGCACAGACAAAATTTGTTTGTTACACAAACAAAAAGTTCCTCCCTGAAAATCCTGACTATGTAACAATATGTATTTTTTTTAGCTAAGCAATAAAATTAAACGTAAACTTCTTCTTAAGATGATGTGCAGTGTATTAGTATTGCTATAGTGTCAAAGTAGTTATTTCTGTCAGCATTCTACCACAACACAGACTTTGTTTTTTCACTGCTACTGTCAGGATGATCCAGATAGGTTTTCATTTATGTCACATTCTGTCTCATCACATGCTGATTTTTTTTCTCCTTCTTTTTTGGCTAACATTCCTCATGCATGCATTATAATTGTTGATAAATTATTCAGCGCTGTCAGTCTTGAACTGATGTAATAGACTGACCATCACAGCTGCATAGTGAGAGATCCAGACTGAATCAGATCACTGTCACAATCAAAGTACTAGTTCACTCATCAAATATGTCAGGAGGATGTCATTGCCATGGGGCACACCATTTGTCGCCAAGTGCGCGTGCATGCACACACACACACACACACACACACACACACACACACACACACAGTGTGTGGATGCAATAGCACACCTCTGCTATACACATTAGGAAGACAAGCCTTCAGGACATGACACTTAGGAAGGAGATGTATTGTGCACAGTGAGCACAAGGCCTGTTGTGCTGTTTCAGGTTAGAACTATAAAAAATTAAAACGCTGCCTGAAGACTGTAATACTACAGTGCCATCATTCCACAAATACACACAGGAAAGAAAGATTAATACAAATGGTGACACCTAAATAAGTCTGCTTTCGAAACAAACTCAGTTCATTAATGCCACTATTGATTACCCCTTGTTTAGTTTATAATGGGCTGAGGCATCACCGATTCCCTCCTGGGCTGTAAAAACAATTTAAGCAATGGCAACACTTGTTCATTGATGGTGCTGGGGCAGCACCTCATTATAGAGATACTATTCAGCAGCTGGATTTCAATCACCTGACCCTGAGAGGCCAAGCAACCCAGCAAGCAAGTGGTTTGTTTATGCCCCTGCTTAAAAAGAGCATATTCCACTCTTATACCTTGAATACTGAATGGAGCTTTTAAAGAACTCAATGTAGCAATTTAACCATTTCAGCTTTGCCATTAATAATTAAGGAAAGAAGACAAAGGCTGTAAAATGTTGTGTTTTCAATGATCAGCTTGTTGAGAGCTCCTCAGATTGTACTGCAATTCACGAGGGAGCAGGTATGAAAAAACAAAGTCACTTAGTTTACATAATTCAAAGCCCTATGATTTTCAGCGCTTTGGATAAACAAGAGGGACATGTTTGAATATGCAGATGCAGTTGTAGGATCACAGGCAGTGGCTCTTGTGTACTCTTTACACCACTCAGGCTCTCTGTCTCTATAAAAGCTCTCTCGCTATGCCTTACCATGCTGTTAGGCGAGGAACAACTCTCCCAGGATGGCAAAAGGATCACAGAGATACAGACTTCTTTTATCACTGATCTGCATTTGAAACCATTATGGAAGGGAACTAAAAACTAGATTTCATTACCCAAGCCTTTACAGGCCACAGTACAGCTGGTGCAAAAAATGATGATGCGTCCCGAAGACTAAAAAGTATACATCCAGTGCCTATTGTGTGGCGTGGTACACATGAAAGAGCATGCCTCTACACAATGCTATCATCCTAGTTAGGTATTACTACCTTTTATCCGGCATGTTATCTGTTTTTTACATTAGAGACCTCTTTCACCTCATCTGTAAGAGCTGCACCTGTGTGAGATTGCAGTCTGCTATCAGTCACCCCATATATCCAGAGCAGGTGGCAGAATTATCCCCCCCCTCCCCCGCCAACCAGGAATGAGTATTGTGCTTGGACATGTTCTGATAGAGGCATCGGACAAATCTTACAAAACTAAATAGTCCTGCATCAATCACTGTTGACTAACACGTTATTTTCTGGCTGTCTGTTGGGCTTTATAATGAAATGCTCAGTTCTATTTTGTCAGCACATGCTTGGTGTGGAGCAGTGCAAAGTTGGAGGATTAGGGTATTGAGGGAGGAGGGCAGAGTGAGAGGCAATAGAGCAGACCTTAACAGCCAGACACCACATCATTAACGCTGTCCAGTCACGGCTTTCTATCACCGGTGATCTGCAACCCTTCGTGAGTGGCAGCTGAGCATCCGGAGAAATCAGTACTATTTCAGGGCCAGCCACATTAATATTGTTTATTCACCTCAAAGAGCAAAGCCACCCTGATACCCTGGAGAATTCCCTTACAGGATAAATAATCAGATCAGGCTTGACAAGGCCGACAGCAATTACCGGTGCCAGCTCTGCTCAATATCTAATATGTGATGAGAATTCTTCGTTGTCTCATCTGGAATTGCGGTATAATATGTATATTTACTCTCCTATGCAAAGGCTGGAAGATCAATTCTACAGATTATTGATTTTGCTCAGCAGTGAACACATTGCATTGCAATTAATATTCATTTTGTGAACCTAATATACCAGTTTAATAAAAATAAGAAAAAAGTGACCCATTAAAATATATTGGTACATATATTTACTGTTCTGTTATTTCCCTCGTTTAATAATTTAAAACAATTGTATGTATAATTAATTCAGCAAGAAATATAAATTGCAATCGCACACACACATGCCTTGCTTTGCCATCATTTTCATTATTTCATACATTACGTCTTTCATAAAGAAAATTTAATTAATTATGACATCATGCTGATGAACACATATCTGATGTCATCCCTGCATACAGTATCATGATAACACACAAACAGTACAGTTTCCAGGCTTTTCCAAACCCACAAATACATTGGCTTCAGACAGAATGATATTGTATCTTCCATTAGATACACATGTTTATTCACTAATTCAAGTGCTAAATCTGTTTTTTTGGTAACATCTTTTGCTCTCTGTGCCTCCCACCCCTCCCTCCCTGCTTTTCACCAGGTACATACAGTAATTTTTTTTATTTGCAAGGGAGGGAATTCTCCCTCTGGCTTTGGTGTGGTCCTGTATCAGCTGCTGCTGTGTCTTATGGCTTTTTATTCCTATGTGATAGTAAATGTGACTCATGTAGGGATACAAGCCACTAAACACAGAGTGAACTATCATCAGAAAATAACAGTCCACTCAGGTACATATCCTAGATCTATTTTCTAGAATTTTGTAATGAATGTAAATGTAAAGTACAGGAGTGCAATGCTGTTAACCATTTACAGAACTATACCACGAAGCAATCTCAAAACAGTGTAGACATAAAGAGATTTTCTTCTTAGATTAATTTATCTAAGTGTAAAAGTGTAAAAATATGCTTGTATTATGGATGTGAAATTATATGGACAAAGATATTCAGACACCAATACATTACATCTGCAGAAACATTTAAGACATCCCACTGGCATTTAATTTTCTGTGAAAAGAAGATAATTGACACACAAGAGAATTTTTAAAGTCAAACACTGATTTTTGGTGAAAGGGCCTGGTTGACGTTGGAGTTTTCATTAGAATGGTCATGTAGTTAAAACTTTTGTGCTTTTATTGTAGACCTGAAAATTAAATGAAACATTCTGGTTTCTCTCTTTTACACACACACACATGCATGCTCACGCTACTAGATTTGTTTAACATGCTGTTTTTTATGAAATATTTTTAATGTAAGACTGAATTCCTGAACCGAACTTGTGATCAAATGAATGCACTGCTATGCTTTATCACAATAAATGTTCTAAAATATTCATGCATTTCTGTTTTCCTTTAAAATCATATCTGCAATTACAATAATCTGTATTTTTATATTTGGCTGCTATTAACTAAAGCATGGAAAATAATGATGCAAATTCAGACTCCAACACTGAAATTTCATTCACATATAAAAATATGAGCTAACAAAATACAATAGTTACCTGTACAGGCTGCCATAATGAAGAGGTGGGCGGAAGTGCAGGTTGTTTAAACTCAATCACAATGTATTAAAAAATAGAGAACATTCACCACAAGAAAAATCACAATCACAAGAAAAATTTAACCAATAATTATTATGAAACTTTACATAGTGGATAACTTACATTAAGACACCTAATTATAGTTTCCTAAAAATCTCTATACTACATGGACAATAGTATTAAGACACCTCTTCATCACTAAATTCATGTAATTCATTCTTGTATCATATATATATATGATGATAATTTAAAGCTTGCAATGCGCATATATATATATATATATATATATATATATATATATATATATATATATATATATATATATATATATATATATATATATATATATGCACATTGCAAGCTTTAAATTTGTGGGAAAAGGCCGTTTCTGTTCCCGCATGGTCAGACCCTGTATTATAAGGTCGTGGCCACACACACACTATATAGGGGCTATAAAAAAGGGGGCATTTTAGAGTAGACAATTCATTCTGAATCCATGTTTTTGGACAGTGGGAGGAAATCAGAAAACCCGGAGAAAACCCACACCGAAATGGAGAAACTACAATCTCAGCGCTGAGAGGTTTTTACATTACTTGTATTTTACTGAGAATTAAACAAATTAGTCAAATACTTTTAATATCCATCTCTTTTGGAGATTAGAATTGCCAATAATTCTAAAGCTTAATGTAGTTTTAAAATTCATTCTCACAAAGAACCGATTCCAACAGTAAAATGTTTGGTTTGGATTTTGCTGCCGAAAGGATTTTATGGTTGACTGCTAATTTGGCCCAACATAATTAAAATTAATGAGAAACTATTCTAATTGCTTTGCATGTCCCATAAGAACTCGGCACTAAGCTTCGATCACCAGAGAAGACAAAGAAAGAAAAGAAGACAATGCAGATTTTTAATACCAACTTTATATGAGGCACTTTGTGAACCACTTATAAGCCTTCAATAGGCTTTACAATTCCCTTTCCGTAGTCTCTTCATCTGTTGCACATTATTAAAATAGAACTTTGACATTATGCATTGCACCAGAAATAATCTACCTACAATATAATACAATATAGATACACGTATAAACAAGATAAAGCACCTTTTTGTTGTAGTAAATAATAGTAATAATAAAACATTTGGATGAAATCTAGCTAACTGATTGTGGATTTTGTGTGTGGTAACATCAGTGCATGAGAGGAAATCCTAAAAAGGGGTTCATGCGCAAGTTTTTTCCTTGTTAGCACCTGAGTTCATCAAACCAAACTGAAATCGAAATGAATTTAGTCAGGGCAGCAAGCTTTCCCAGTGCCCTCCTCTGAGGCGACTCAATGAACACATGGACGAACGAAACCTTTCGTTTTTATGCTCAAATAGTATAAAGTACCAGCAATGATTTGACGAATGTATCCGCTACATGTTCCCTTCAGAGGACATCTTTGTTCACATTACAAACGATATAAAATAATATAGCACCAATTATTGTTGATACAAAAGCTAATACATCGAATGTCACTGCAATACAGTTTAGGTAAGAGAATATGAAAGTGTTAATTCTAAAAAACTTACAAAATATGCGCAAACATGGAATGTCTTTTGGTACCGTTTAAAAAAAAAAAAAAAAAAAAAAAAAAAAAGATGAACGTGAGTGTCATGCATAATTTGAAAATTTCTCAGTTAACTTTCAAGTAATGTTTTACAATTATATTCTTTCTTTATGAAAAACAGAGAACTTCAAAGAAGAAAAAAATAAAGTTATTTGTAAAAAGCTGATATGAACCAGCAATATTTATAAACTTGTCTTTGATATTTTTTCCTTACAGTCAGTAAAACATTTACAAAAAGGTAATAAAGTGACAATTTTTTAAAAAGTGAAATTTCTTTGAAGAAGGGCGTACGTACAATCTCAGTCTCATTTACAAAACCATCTCCATCAGTTAACTAGTAGTTCACTCTTAGTAGCATCCATTGAATTCTCAGTTAATGGACTCAGATGTGTCCTTCCTCAGTGGAATCTTAAAACCAGTAAGTCTTTGGCCAAACAACTTGCTAAGAACATTGTTGTATGACTCTGCAGTATGGTTTGAGTGAGACTCCACAGACCTGACCCCTTGCTTAGGTCGGGATTTGTTAAACGAATTGTTCATTGAGACCACCTTGGAAGCAACGGAATGAATGGACCTTCCTGGTGCCCCTTTTTTTCCTTTGCAGTCCCAGTTCAGATGATGCACGATCTCACCTTTCTTTGGGGAGAAGTTCACAGAAGGTCCTCTTTTACCTTGTGGCTCTAGTGTCCCTGTTTTTTGTTTAGAAACTATTTTGTTACTCGCCGTGTCATCCTTCACGGAGGTCAGCACAGGATAGTCCCCACATGCATTGGCTTTTCGTTGACCAGGCAATCTCTCGTATGCGTTAGGACGAATTTTCTTTTTGACCTTTGGGTCGATCCCGAAATTCTCCCGCGTAGCCGGAGATGCTGTTCTTGTAGAACTTGGCACTGTTTTGTAGGATTTCCTTTTTTTCTGTTTAATGCAGTCCTTGTCTTCAGCTGTAATGGGGTTGAAGAGAACCTTGATCTGATTTATGTCTGCTACATCTGTGGCCCCAAAGGATCCAGACTTATCATTACACTGTTGATTTTCTTCAGCGTTAGCTCTGTTTTGAACCAAGATCCCAGCTGACTGCTCTGCCTGGTTTATGACTCTGTCATTTTCGTTGTTTTTAATGGGTGAACACTCATTCAGCTGTTTCTGCCTTTGTGAACTTTTCACATCAGCTAGAATATTGTTTTCAGACTCTGTTCTTTGGTCTTTTGTGTATTTGCTTGCTTCATTAGAGTTTTGCAAGCTGCTTTGGTCTAAATCATCTGCTTCATTTGCATTAGCAAAACCTGTGCATGTCGTGTTCTCTGGAACACTACCTGTATTTGAAGTTGCTTTTGATGGACTGGTGTGAATTCCTCCAGAGTCATCCTCAAGCTTAACATCATACTCAACTGTCGAGTTGGTATCTGTACCAGATGCTTTTGTATCTGTGCTTTGGCTATCACATATATAAGAGCCCTCATTATCTTCCTCCTTGGGCTTTGTTTTAGTGGAAATGTCTTGTTCAGCAGAATTCAGTTGAGGCCGACATTGCTCAGTCTCATCCATTACCCCAGGAAGGTCTTCTGCTACGTCCTCGGTTTTCACACTTGTATCATTTGTCGTAGTGAGATGCTCATCAGTGCTGCTGTATAGGTTCTCCATGATGGGTTTAAGGCCAGGAGTATCTTTATTTTGTTCTTGTGCAGATACAATGTTGGCAATGCCACTATCCAGGCCTTTTTCTTGTGAATCCTCATTAGACACCCTCCTCTTCTTATTTGGTGGCGTACTAAATTCATTGTCTTTTGATCCACTGGGTTTGCAAGGTCTTACTACTCCTCTGAACTTAAAGATCTTGTTAGCACCAGCCAGATGTTTCTCCATATGACGGTCAAATTGTTCTTTCTTAGAAAAGGTGTAGTTGCAGGTGCTGCAGATGAAAGACTTCTTAATGACATGCATGACATCAGCACACAGCTCGCAGGTGTACAAGGTCGTGTGCTTTGAATCGAGCTCATCCACGTCCTCATGTTCGCTTTTCAGGTGATCTTTAAGCTCACATACTTGCTGATAGGAGACTGGACATTTGTGACACATAAAGATTTTCTGCAAGTTGTGAACCACCAGGTGTCGCTGAAGTTTGAATGGTTTGGGAAACTGCTTGCCGCAATGGTGGCAGTCTCGTGAGGGATCTTTGCAGTTGGGATGCATTTCAATGTTTTTTGACGTGCTCTCAACTTTAGAAAGAACTTCAATTGGAGTGAAAGCAGGATGTTTGTTCCCTCCTGCAGAGGTTACTTTTCGCTTAACAATTTCAGGGTCCACTGCCTCTGGAGTCTTCTGCTCAAGTTCAGAGACATCTACAGTTAGCCTTTTCTCTTCCTTGGACGACTTTGTGTTCTCATCCTTAATAGCCCTTTTTGATTGATGCTGCATAATTGATGAGATGAAGTTCTTCACTGCATTCTCCTGCATAAAGCAACCTGGCATGTCCAACAGGGAACCTTGAGACTGACCTTTTCTTGCAAATTGTGTGGCATGCTCCCGTAGGTGCTCATTGTACATCCACACGTCTGAGATCTCCTTCAGACACATGCCACATGTCCAGATGCCTGCTTTATTCTTTACATGCTTTTCCTTCAGATGGTCCCGGAGTTGCTCACGGGAGCTGAATTTTCGTTGGACACACATGTAGCAAGTTGGAGGAGGGGAAGGATTGTGGGAAAGCTTGTGGAAATCCAGTTCGCCCAAGGTGAGAAACCATGTAAAGCATACTTTGCATTTATATTGCTTGTCCTTGGGCTTTAGACCAGTCTCAATACGTTTTCTTCCCTTGCGTTCCGTGGGTTTCTTAGGGGATTTCTTGGGTGTAATGGCTTCATCTATTGCCATATCTCTTACAGGCTCAAAGAACTGTATTTCAGGAAGCTGAAATGTACTGTTGAGATTCTGAATGTCAATGCTTGGGTAGCGAGGGACATTATCTTGGGCACAGACCAACTCCAGAGGGCAGGATTCCTCAGGTTTGCATTCTAGGGCATCTGTTGACCCAATTGTATCAATTCTTGTCTCGTCAGATCCACTCAGAGTTACTAAAGGTTTACAGATTCCATCTGTCTGGCATAAATAGTCTCTAGTTCTTACTTCTACATTATCCTCATAATCAGAAGGATGATTTATTGGAGTGTCATTTGGGACACTTTCTTGTGGTGTATTTTTCACTGTGCTTTTATGGCACATCTCAAGCATCTTAGCATCATCCAATGAAATGGTTTCATATTCACAATGGTCATTCAAACCACCGACAAATATATGGTCTGTCTTTTCTTTGTAATCCTCATTCTTGTCAAGAAATATCTCTGGGCCAGTGTAGCCCAAGCCAGAATTTGACATTTGTTTCTGCTTTTTGTTACTTTTACCATAAACCCGTGCGCACTTTTTCCTTTTCATCTCATCATTTCTTGGAAATAATTGGGAGAATGTGTTCTCATCATCAAATAGGGCTTTAAGATCTGGGCCGAGCTCAGTGGGACTTATCGGCTGATTCTTACAACTCTCGCAATGGTTACTATTGTCAACTGTTGCATGACAGGTTGTTTCACATTTGATATCAACTTGAGAATCTTCGTTTGGCACGGCATTAATGTCAATTAACTCTTTACTTGGTGCAAAGTCAATTATCATATTTGATTGTTCAGTATTTTCTGTCTTTTGTAGATTGCCACAGGCCTCTGATGTAGTTACAGTTTCTTTGTTTTCAGGTTCTTTGTACAATTCAATAGAATTAGTCATTCCATGCTGCACATCAACACACACACCTGCTCCATTTTGATCTTCTTCTGTGGCTTTCATTGTCCAATCGAGGCTGTTATAAGTGTTTTCTTTTATAAGTGACTTGGAGTTTTCTGGCTGTGCAAAATCTGGAGAAATAGCCTGTAAGATGTCGGTTTTAAGAATACTGAGCAACTCATCTGGAAACGGATCTTGCTTTACCAGTTTGTGAATGTGTCCTTCATTGTTGATATCCATGCTCCTGCTTCTTTTAACTTTATTATTCTTGGCCTTCTCAGAAACAGATGAGATGTCGTCATTCTTTGAGCTTTTAGAAACAAGGGACTGTGTTGCTGCACCATCAGATGCTGAGTCCACTGTTGCTTGATCGCCTTGTATCACAGGCATTTCTGCTCGATCTGGTTGCTGCAAAACATGTGGATCAAGAATACTCTTCTGAACCAGTCCTTGGCTGTTTGAAGCTGAATTATGAATAGTGCTTCCTCCAGATTTCAGTGAATGCTTCATAGCTTTGTGTCGCTTGAGTCCAGGTGCAGTGCGAAAGTACAATAAACATATTTCACACTGAAATTTTCCCTGCAATGTACTTTGTGCAGAGCTTTTTTTTGGTGATGATTTTACTTCTAAGTGCAATAAGCTTTGTCCCTTGGTTGAGGTAGGGAAAGTTGAAAACATGGAGTATTCTGATACTTTAGAATCTACGGGTTCCTGAGCACTAGATGTAGCAGACCCTAAAATCAGGACATTGGGCTTGAAAGTAGAAATCTGCTGTTCAGGATTTTCTGTTTTGCTCAACAGGTTCATGTGCAAGTTCATATAATCAATAGAATCAATAGGACAAGTGCTGACATCAACTCGAAGTTTCTGAAGTTGTTCTGAACAATCTGAAGATCTATTTTCCGCTTGATGATGGGTGGCTGGAAGGCATGGGTATTTCATATTTACTTGATTGGTTATGTCAGGGAAATGTGGTATGTCAAGCTTGACAAAGTGATCATAGGTTGTTAATTCAAGCTCATTTTGAACATGTATTGGACTGAGTCGACAACTCGGTGATAAGTGGGCACTAAAATTCAATGCACATGCACTGACATCAAGGCTGTCTTTAGGGCTTGATTTAATGTTGGGCTGACTTTCAGCGACTTTACTTAAGGTTTCTGAGGTCAGGCTGCTACTGGTAAAATGGGTTTCATTGTAACTGATCGGGCTAAGTTTGAACTCATACAACGTGTCACTGTTTTGCGTAGCCAGTAAGTCTGTTTTGTCATTTGCTTCACAAAAAGCCTGTGTAGAGATGCTGTCCACAGCCAAAAGTGTTCTCGGACTGGATAGTTTAGTTTCTAGTAAGGTAGATATATTAATGCCTGTTGTTGGGGTAATCGACTCACAATCATTTAAGGAATTGCTAATATCCACAGAATTTTTGAAGTTTGGTGGATCTTCAGTTAAAGTTGGTGTTATAATATTAATATTGTCCCAACAATTAGGTAACGGACTCTTTTGAGTTTGCATAACTCCGTCATTTGAGGAAATGTATGCAGGACTTACTAGAGATGTAGCATCTAGTTTAGAGTCCTGATTTACATTTATCTGTAAACTTTCTTCACATGATGACAATGAAGTTGACAGTGCTGTGCATGGGGCTGCATTCTCATCTGCGTCTGCTTTCAGAGTTCCTTGTAGTTGTTCATCTCCACTGTGAACAGATTCATTACTTTCACCGACAGGACTATTTCTACAATCGACATCCTTTTTATCTTGCTCTATTATCTCAGTTTCGGTCTCATTAACTTGAGGGCCGCTCTCTGCTGATCCAGACTGAAGCATGCCCTTATGATCTCTGGTTGTATTTGTTGCTTTGAACATCTCTACGTCCTGGATTCTTTCCTGTTCGTGATCCTCCAGGCTTTTATCTTTGAGTCTATCTGGGGACGTTACGGAAGCATTGGAAAAGCTTTGTAAATGAAAATCTTGCAGAGTTTGTGGTTTAATTTCGTCTGTATTTACTGCCGCCTCACACGGCTTATGTTCAAACATAATCCTTGGCAAATGAGTTTCGTCTGATGGTGGCTCATCGTTGTTTAACAAAACACGTTTGCAGGTATTTGCAGGTTGTATCTCATTGTCCTGAGTGTCCGGCAGAATTGCATTAATACCTTTAGCGTGTGCTTTTATGTCATCCAGTGTGGATTCACAAATGTCTTGTGTTATGATATTGGGTGGCCCCTCCGAAAGGTCTTTGTTTAAATCTGTTGAGTAGCTAGAGTCCATTCTTTCAGGCTCGTTTGTGGTTTGCATCTTTTCATCATCTTGTTTATCATGCTCTTCAGTTGTGTTTTTCTGAAGTGGCAATTGAGGTGATTCCAACCCAGATGACAAAGAATCAGAGATGACTTCCAGGCTTTTCATGAGGTTTTCGGTGTAGATTTCATGTTCAAGCATCTCTTCTGATTTGCTGGTCAGCGTGCATGAAGAATCACCACCTTCATTATTTTCACTAAAGTTTAGTTCGACTTCCTTCTCAGTGGATAGAACATTTAAATTGACCTCACTCTTTAAATTCAAGTTTTCCTGACACAAGTGATTCTGAATGTCTGTAACAGTGGGGTGAGTGGGTGTGTGAAGACACTGCTGTCCACTCATTAACTCAAACTGCACTGGACTAGCCCATGGAAGGTCATTTTCAGAAAAGAGCTCAGAATGAGAGTCGGTTGGTGCAGCAAGGGCTAGATTTTCCGCTGGGCAAACAGTGTCCATGGTGCTTTGGTCGACTTGACCTTCATGATCCAGACTCAATGGTGAGAATTTACTTACAGTCAGGTGTTTTGGTGGCTCGATTTCAACTTGAGAAGGGCTGCTCGGCTTAGCTGACTGGAGGTGGCTTTCCAGTTCGGTTACGATTCTCTTTATCTCAAGTTCATCGACGGAGACGCAGCTGGTGAGATTTGGATGGTAGTCCATTAATTTCTCTGTCACTGGAAAAGGTACACTGTTAAAGCACGGCTTCTTATCATTCTTTATATCAGAGTCCTCTTTATATTGTGCAATCTCATCTGGCAGTTCAGGAGTCACATCTATCATGCTCCAATCTCTCTGCTCTAATAACGGTGAAAAGGATGTCTCAAATAGCTCCTTCTTGTCAGTTGAAGTCTCAATAGGACTGAAGCCCTCTTTGGTAAGTTGAATGTCTGGATACAGGTTATTGTCAAATGCACTATCTGTGAGGTCACCAAACATCGAGGATGTATCAAAAGAGAGGGGTGATTTCATAAGACTCTGCTCATTTTCTAAGGAATAAGGCAGAAGACAGTTTCTGTCCTTCAGTGATGGCGCATCGTGAAGTTTTGCAGAAGATAAGCACACTTCATCTATTAATGAACTACAGATCGATTGGGGCTCCGTTAACAATTTACCCCGATCAGTCTTTGTTTCTTTGATCAAGGAAACATTATCGGTAAAGTTTTCAGCGGAAGCTGCGGATGATTCTAACTCTTTGTGTGACTTCCTATCCTCTTTCTTCTTGTGTTTCCCTTTTAAGGATTTATTATCTCTTTTACTTTTACTCAGGTGATTGATCTCGGTAATATTGTTCCCTGGGTTGAGAGTTACATCAGGCCTACTGAGATGCATGCTAGCCTGAAGGTGGTCTTTGTAGTCTTTGCTGAGTGGTGTGGGCTCTTCCGAGCTTTTCACAAGTCCTATTTCACATCCATAGTGGTCCATTTTCTCCTCCACTTCTACTCTGGTGGTTTTGAATCTGGCAAGACTGACGGTACTTTTAGTCAGTTTATGCTCTGCAGTCTCTTCTGTTGTACTGATGACGTTTGAACATTTTGATGAAGTGTAACTGTCTTTGTGTTCTGAGAGAAGAATCTTATCAGTGCTGTAATGCTTTGTGTTTTTGGTGAAGGTCAGTGCTAACGATGTGCTTGATTCTTTTACTATTCTTTTGGGGGATGTTTCCCGCTCAAATAAGTCATGGTCTTTTTTCTTCATTTCCACTTTCTTCTCTGAATCTGAGTCTGTACGATCGGCACTTTTAGGGCTGCTGATGCTCTCACTGGAGATACTCACAGATGAACTGAGCTCACTACTGGTGGATGATCTGCTGCTACGTCTACGCACTCTCTGATGACCAGAGATTTCTTTTATCGAGGGTGGAGAGACAGCCTCGGTTTTCTTCGATTCAAAGTTTTCAATCCTGTCTTGCCTCCACGGACTTTCCCTTTGCTTATCTGCTGTTATTCTCCCTTTACATTCTTTGGTATATGTGTACTTGCAGCGAATGCTTTGACTTAGTCGGCCCTGGCTGGCTATCTTTACAGGCTCACAGTCCTCATCGGAATCAGAGACATAATCATATTCCCTGAAAGTTGGATTCTGTATCGTGGGTGTCACTCTTTCCATGACAAGTGAGAACTGCATGTTTTTAGTGCCCTTCACTTGAAGCTTATGAAGCTTATTTTTCTGTTGCACTATTTTGTGAATGAGCTCTTTACTCCAGCTCCCTCCACTGATCCTTTTTCTTTTCCCATCCCTGACTGCTGGTCGCTGCGATGAGGGAGTTCTGTTGACAGGTGTTTGAGGGATAGGTGTTTTAACAAACTGGGTACTTTGCAGAGGTTTGAGTTCCTCTTTTTCTGAAAACTTGTTGCACATCAGAAATTTGTCACCGCGTTCATGTTCTTTAACTGTCTTGTCTGATTTCTGGATTTTTTTAACCCACTCAACATGTGCACCAGATGCTTTGGAGTTTGAGTCCCTCTTTAAAACAGAGGCTTCATTTTTGACACTTTCTTTGCATTGTTCTAAATTTTTATACTTTTCTGGGTGGGTAATGTCTGCCTGTTTTCTCTCAGTACTGAGGCAGTTGAAGTCGGAATCAATAGAATACTTCTCCTGCTTACTCCGACTTTCAAACATTAAAGTGTCTTTGGTTTTTAGAGCCTGCTTGTTAGATAAGCATTTTGTAGTGGTGATCTCATCGTCACCAAATGCATCCATAAAGCTGCTATCAATCTCTGCATTGTCTGATTGATAAACAAGTCCATTTAATGCTTCTGTGATGAGACTATCTAACCTAGCATCTTCCATATCCAAATCAGGTAGTGGTGCAGAGGGTAACATAAGTTTCAGAGGATCGTCTTTGGTATCCACTTTGGGTTCATTGTCTAACATTATCTCCCCATTCTTGTTAAGGCCTAGCAGGGATAGGTGCAGGTCAGATGAACTTTTCGACATGGCAAAGCCAGTGCTGGGCAAAATAGCTTTTGCGTGCTCTGCCTGACTCTTTCTTTGGTCGTCAAATTTACGAACATCTTTAAAGTCATGTTGTGCAAATGCAGGCTGTCCACAGTACAGCTTATGGTCAAGAAAAGAAGTCAAATTATTAAAATTCTTATCGCACTGCTTGCATGTAAGAAGTACATCGAGTTGATCGAGATTTGCATTGGCTAAGGAGCTAGCTAATAATTGGTGAGCAGAATACGGAGGTGGGGGGTGAGGTTCCATTAAGTAGTTGTCCATTAAACCTTTACCACTTTCCATGCTTGATTTGGCATGTCTGTTGTGTGAAGAGAAACCTAAAATATTGTCTTTGACTTTTTCTTGGTTATAGTGGAGCCCTCTTGGGACATCTAAATGATATTGGTGCTGACTGGAGCTCAGGTTGTCCAGTGATGCCTTAACCTGGTGCTGGTTATAAAACGGAGGGGGAGACACTTTAGAATTTGAGCTGTCATCAGAGCTACTGCTGGCAGGGCTGGTGGAGTCGGGTGAAAGGGAGGAGCATGTGCTGGTTGACTTTTGATTATGGATAGGTGAATGTGTCGGTGAATCATATGGAGACACCATCATTAGATCCATGGTTGGAACATGTAACGGCGGGTAGCTGTGGGTCCTCGGGTGGGTTACCCCAAAATACAATGACTTGCTTTTGGCATCACCAATTTGGCTTTGGCTTGAATCCACTTTATTTGTATACGGACAATGTGATACATGTTACACTTCTGTTTGGAACCGTCTTGTCTCATTTTTGAAAAAGGATCACCGGACCTATTGGTCAAGATGTTGGAGTTTTTCTGGATCATGCTTTTTTGCGTCTTACTATCATCCTTCCAGTCTGACTGAGTTATTAAAAAAGCCATTTGCTGATTGCTGAGTGTCCTGGAAAGCTCAGTCCTGTTTTGGTTTGGCATGGCTGACGAAAGGCGTATCTGTTGCCAAGGCACGCGGCTGTTAATTCCTGTACTTTGTCTTTGCTCAAGGGGAGGTTGGCACTGAAATGGGTATGGTGTGGAATTCTGATCAGTGGACGGCGTGAAGGCTTTGTTGTGCCCTTCCCATGGTTGCGCTACCCTACTGTGACTTTTGTCGTGAGGTGCCGAGCCCATTGGAATGATATTGGGTGGAGGGCTGCTGTAGGTCTTTTTTGAGAAGTGCATTTGGGGACTTTGATCCTGTGAAATATTTCGAATGTTCCGAACACTGCCTTGAAAACGAATTAGCTGAGTAGAAGTACCATTCTTCGGAAGGACACTTCTTTTCCCCCCCACTGTAACACCTGTCTCTCTGGAGTCTACTGGGTGATAACTGTCTGACTTGTCAGATAATGAGGCATTTTTCTTTTCTGCTGGATGATTGCTTGATTCTAAACATTCACCACTGCTGATCTCCTCACTTGATCTCGTGCAATGTAGAGCGACACCATGAGATGTCTGCACATACTGATTTGATTTAGAGTTTAAAGAGAATTGGGCTCTGTCTTCGGACTGTTCGTAACCCAGCTGTGTTTGGTTTTGTACTACACCATGCTCCTCACTAGAGGGCTGAAAGGAAAATGAGTTCTGGTTCACTTGATTAGAACCCAAAGCTGCATCTATTAAGTCTTGCGGGTTCTGATCACAGGGAAAAGAATCAGGGGCTGCATCATCCAGTATCTGATATCCATACGGAAACTGTAAAGGAACAAAACCATTCGATTTGCTCATTTCCACAACATTGTTGGATTTCTGTGATGGGACAGTGAAGTTAGCGGTACCGAATGTCCTATCAGGCGATGGCCACATGTCAGCTCCACTCAGCTGAAAGTCAGGGAAAAGCATCTGCGTGTTGCTTGGTTCCAGTGCACCCGGTGGTGGTTGCTGCTGCTGCTGCTGCTGTTGCTGCTGAGTTGCGGAGGAGGGCGGAGGCTGGTGCACACAGCCCGCTGGTTGTGAGGTATAGTTTGGAGAGGTGAGGTTAGAGGAGCTGTCTTGGAAGCAGCGGTTAAGGCCGAACACCTCCTGTTGCAATTCTGCTTCTCGCTCTGGGATACTTGGCACATGAAACCTGTAGCTGCCTGAAATTGGACCCCGGCTCGCCTCCAGCTTCTTGGGAGGTGAAAGCTTCTGCTGCGGATAGGCTATTCCTATTGTGGGATTGGCGCGTGGATTTGTAATGCTCAGACTGTAGAGTTTCTGTGGGTTACCACGCTCTGTCTTTCCAGTCCTTTTCCCCTTATCCCGGTTCCGGCCTTTCCCACTGGGGGACTGTGGGCTGCTCTTCCCACTAGGCCATGTTCCATCACTGGAGAACTTGGACCGGTTCTGCAGTGACTTGAAATCAATTTTCCCAGCCTGTTGTGGCCGGATGACAGCCTCGCGTTGGTGAACGTTGTCTTTTTCCTTTTCAACAAACTTTTTTACACCAACATTAACAGTCTGTTTGTCCACACTGCCATTTTGAATGCACTCTGGTGATCTTTTGACTACTTTCTCATTAACTTGCTTGCTCGCAGGGCTCTTTTCTTCCTGGTATGTCTCTGCATCCAGCTCTTTTGAGGCATATGTCTGCTTAGTCTCTCCTGCCATGATGCCGGTGGCTGGTTCAGCAGACTACTCCTTGCCTCTGGAGTCTGTGACACAATGTCATTCTGCTATAGTCTGGGACAAAGGAGCTCCATTGACATTAAGCAGAAATAACAAGTTGAGTTTCTCCTCTTTTATCTTCTTATTTCTTTGATGAGAAAATCATCACCTAGCATCATGGAAACGTCCTGTTAAGGGAACAGAAAAGGAAGTAGATATAGGATTTTTCATTTAGTCAGCATGAAAAATGATTAAAATTAATAAGGCTTTTAAAAGTGGATTATTATTACCATTCAGGTACTAGGTGGTATTGTACTTCACACACTTCTGTGGGCGTTTAGATTTTTCTGGAGGCACTGAAAACGTTACAAAATAAGGAAGGTTAAATAGTAAGTAATACCAAATGTCACCATCAGAGAGCACTATCACATCAATTTTGCAACAAAGTACATGCCTGCCAATAAGAACTAGTCACTATTTAAAACTCTTACAAGTTGAAATGAGAAGCCAGTTTGATAACAGGAAGTCTTATCAGTCGTTTAGGTTTTTTCAATCATTTCTGAAAAAGTCCAACGACAACATTGGAAGTCTGGGAATGCTTTAATTGTTTTTCATTTCAGAATTTAATATTCCGCAGAGAGAAGTAGCAGTTAGTTGTTATTGGCAGCTGTTGGGTTAATAAAAATAAAAGACTTAACTTGGTGTATTTAATAATTTACTAAATAATCCACCCAGATCTTGATTTAAACCTGAATATTAAGCGCTGAGGCAAACGTGCTAATTACTAAGCCACCACTTATTATAAATGTTTCACTTAATATTTTTGAGCTGTATGGTGTTGGAGAATGGGTTGGCTGATGCACTGCATACTACAAGTGAAGACCCTGAAGAAGTAGGAACGTGATTTCAACTTATCAGATTCGACATCAGAAGTAGAGACGCCATGAAAGCATGCATTTAACAAATAAATCTTTTCAGATCAAATGAGTTGAAGCTTAAATCATTACCTCAAGATTGTTTTGAAACTCAAGATAATTACCGGAGCAAGGATATGTAGTTGAATGCTTTTTAATATTAAAATGTAAAATTTCAACTCACAGTAAAAATCTCATCAATATTTGCAACAACTACTTTTTGGAAAGGAAACATGACTGAGCTCTGGGGATTTAAAGGCAACAGAAAGCCAAACTTCACTCTCCAAATAAGAAAGTTGTTTCAGTTAACTCACTTATAAACATGATTTTGACAGTGACAAATGCCATGCATTCATATTCAAGTACATAGGAATAAGAGTCAAACGCAGGATTATGAATGGTGTCAGTCAAACTGAAAGTGAATGCGAGCATGAGTCTTATGAGGGTTTGAAAGTTTTGACAGTATTAAAAAATAGAAATAAACATAAAAGCCATTTTATTTTAAGATGCAGGTGGCACGGTGGCTTGGTGGTTAGCATATTTGCCTCTCAGCGGAGGGGATACAGAGTTTCCTCCAGCAGTCCAAGATCATATATTCAAGGTAAAGTAATTGCTTAGTTATCCTTATATACTGTGTGTGTGTGTGTGTGTGTGTGTGTGTGTGTGTGTGTGTGTGTGTGTGTAAGTGAGCGTGTGCTCTGCAATAGATTGGTGCCCTGCCTTGGGTGTATATGCCCAGCTGCCCAGTGCCTAATATGCAACTTTAGTGTAAGAAGATTAAGTGGAAGATAAAGGATGGATTTTAAGACACACCTTTTTCATTGATACTGCAGATTAATGAAATCAAATTCAAAGGCCGAGTACAACCAATAAGCACACTTCCTTTAGGCCCTGTGCTTTGCCTGGCTCTGGTATTTAGCACGTTGGTCGGGAGATTGGATCCCGCCGAGGTTTGGATCAGCTTGTGAAAAGTCACATCCTCTCTAGAGATACAGCTGCAGTCAAAGGATGTATGTCTCTGCCATTTTGTATGCAGTCCAGAAAAGTCTCTTAGTGGGAAATCCCTCGAGAGTGCTGCTTGATCCATACCTCACATCTGCCGTACTGTTTGATTTGGCCAGTCGGCCCCTCGGATCAGTGGCTGAGAGGATGCTGGCTGTCTCTAACAACAAAGAGTACAGTGCTACGATCACAGGGACCTACCAGAAATAGCACCAAATCCTTACCTGTCAATGCACAATGAATGTGGACTCATTTAAAGCTTTACAACTGTCAACTTAACTCTCGCTATCTAAATCTATAAGTGCTCTGCTTAACTATCTTGAACCCTCATCCTCATATCAACCTGCTTTTCAGTAAGACATAAAATACATAAGTCAGCTTGATAGTGTGTGCTTTCACACGTTCCCAAGATGGATAAGAGTTTATAGGGGTTTGGCTGGGAAATAAAAAGTGCCTGTGATACAGTAGATTACCAACTATGGTTTGATATCACACTCTATCCAAGTAGTCTTAAAATGATGCCATAAAAAAGCATTTTAGGCAGTTTTACAAGTCAATTAAGGCAAGTCTGTGTGTTTTGCAGGCTTGGTGTCAAGTCAGCTTGCCACACACCACCCCTGGCTCCATGTGGCCACACCAAACACATGAGCCAGACGCCATTCTGAGCTGAAAGGGGGTTGAAAGTGTGCATGAAGCTACAATAACATAAGGAATGAGCGGAGGTAAATACGTTTTATTGCACTTACAGCCCCACATGCAATTCGTCAGGTGGGATTAAGCTATCATGACTTCCACGAGCCTTAGAATAGCTTGAGAATATCTATATTATACATCACATTTAATAATTTGTTTTTAATGCATTTTTTTATCTTTATTAATGGACCCACTGTGGGTGAACTTCTGGGACCTCATATTGCTATGTAATGTATGTGAGTTTGTACTGTGAGATTAGCTGTGTCACGATAATTGCTGATGAATATGTGCTTGGTTAACCCGGTTCAGTGACATACTACCCCATGGCTGTATGCTATAGAGCATATGAATTAGGAAAATATATCCATTATCTATTTTCCACATAAAGAGAAGGTGAAAAAAATCAGCCATGTGGTAAACTGAGACACAGAGGTTGTGAGAAATCCATCTCTGTCACTCAATAGTTCTCACACATGGTCTGTCTTTAACAAGAATGATGTCACAGTTATGGTTTCTCTCAGACACACCCAAATAATACACATGTGTCTATTTTCATTTGTCTACAGGACATGCTATATTATTTCTGTCATATTATAAGCAAAACTATTAAGCAAAGTTAACATCAGTAGGAAAACAGACTGATGTTCACTCAGTAGGCTAAATAAAACCAAAAGGACATTTTTTCACATTGGCCGTCCACTTCAGACTGTAGCATCATCTGCTTTTTAATACACATGCTGCAGTGAATGTCATTCAGTGTGGCATTTGATAATACCATATGAGACCTATAGAAGAAACAAAAGGAGTAAAACACTGAGTATGAAAGTGAGAGAGAGAAAGAGTTTTGTGTCTACAAAGTGAGAGTGAGCGGTCTAATGAGTAAGGGGTGGAGAACTGAGGTTGCACACAAAGCAGCATGATTGTGTCCAGACTCTGTAAGCTCATAGACAGATAATGACTCAGGTAACAGCTAAAGTATCTCAAACTGCATACCCGAACTCCGCCATGGGCTGAGGGAGCGTCGAAACTAAACACCCAAAATGCCTGGCAGTCTGCCGACACGGAGAGCCATGGCCAAACCAACCATCTGAAAAGTGACCTTATTTTTATTTTTAGAAACATCCATTATCCCAAGCAAATTGCATTTCAAGAGGATTTAACTGAGGAAACGTTAGAAATGGGTGGATGGCTCAGCTACTTCTAAAAGCGATCAGCAAAGCAGCATTCGAGGCAGTGAAAAATAAATTAGAGCCCTAATTTGACCTTTATTTGAAGATATAAAACAGTTATAATTGCGATGGCTAACATGGTAACGGAGGATATTTAAACCATGCGAGTCCAATTAAATGTGCCTGAGACATTTAGGTTCGTAACTCGATCCAAATTAGGTTTTTATCAGAAGTTTGAGGTTATTTTGAGATGCAATTTTCGGAACCTTGATCATAATCCATATTCCACCAGCAGAGACTTGTCTCACACCATTCTAGCCAAAATGTGGTTAAATAAAGCATTTGAGATTTTGTGTCTATGTGTGTGATGGGTGAGAGTTTTGCTGTGTGTAATTCCAGAAGCTCTGCTGTACCCCCTCTTAAGGTTCCATTTTCCTCTTTTTCAGACAATTTTTATTACCAAGACATTTTTGATCCAGTCTGTTTCCATATTCTTAACCACATCATTCCAAAAACATGATGGAATCTTCGTTGCAGAGCATTTAAAAAGCATTTTCCTCACTTTTTTGACGCAATTTCCGCAATGCCCACAAAGTTATGGAATATTATTTAACACTGACACATTCAGTGCTTTATTAACAGACAGAGGAAGGCTTTGCTTCCAGTGTGAACCTCTATGAAGGCTGTCTCTGATCAATTCAATTCAAGCCCATAATATTAGCAATTGTAATCTGGTCAGAAAATTAGTTGCCATTCCAAAAAACGAAGCTGCATTTCATTAAATGGAAAATGTGCTTCATCAATTGGATTAAAAAAAAAAAAGCTTGAGGAAGGCAGACCAAGCCCTATGTTCACTCTCATACACAGCCAGTTCTATGGCAGTTTTCAACTCCCAATAAGCTCTATTTTAAAAGCAGTGTGTCTTGAATGTGTATATTGAATATAAAATCATATTAAGGCTTGACAATTTATCTCACCATAGGTTTTTTATTAGTCAGATCCAGAGCAGTTTTGGCTTCTGACTTTCAGTTTGCTTTTATTTGCTCTGTGAGACCCATGTGTGAGAAAAAAAAAATACTTAAGGAGAACATCTGTCACCCAGCATGACAAAAGGGTTAGAGAAACTTGGCTGTGACCAGTGACATGTGAGTTCTAGAAGCTCAGCTAAGGTCTGTGTTCACTTCAGCTTTTTTCCATCTCCCCATCATGCAAGTATGGACATCAGCTCAGCACTATCGCCACTTTCCCCAAAATGCTTCAACTGGTTTGTTAAGGGATAGGCTAGAGAGAAATGTCAGTACCAATGGTGCACAAAATGCACCTTGTGCCATATGGCTTCAATCTTGAGCTTGGTTTATGAGGAGAACTTCATGCTTAATCAATTTACTAGAAGATTTGTGAATTATCATCAGGCACAATTTACGATCTGCTTAAGCTTTGAAGAATGGAAACTCAAGTCTGTAACCGAATTAAAGAGAACACAGTGTGATTATAAAAATAAGACCAGGTGCTAATACATACTGTACACATTTCATTCTACCTGAGTGTGGAATAGAGATGATACAATTATTGAATAAGAAATAATCCTGATTATACAATTATTATGATTATTATGCACTTATTAACTTTACCAAATTATTAATGGTCTCATTCCTAGTTTGGAAATAAGAAATATTAAACTGATTATGTAGAAGTCTGTCACAGCTTGGCTGTCAATATGTGAAACATCAGGAATAAAACTGTAACAATGCTGATTGATTGTAAGAGAGACACAAAGCTAATCTTTGATCCGTCGCCAAGTTTATTGAAGCTGACATCACAAAGTGCTTAGCGCTGGCTCGTACATGCTCATGTTGGCCGTGTATATGCAGAAGCCTCTTTCTTCGGCATGTGGTAGGAGGCGGCTCCTGGTTAAGGCTATGGTGGACTGATGCAGGATGTTGTGGCAGAAGATGCATGGGGCCACGCCACAATGACTAGTCTGCCTGCATCTAGGGATAGGGGTGCAGTTAGTTCTGTTGGAGATAAGACTCTCCCATCAGCTCCGGTGATTTTTCTAGGGGTGTGTGCTTTTTGATGTAGAGTAGCCTGTAGCATTGAGATGCATTTTGATATATGGATTTTGTTGTAGGGGTTATTTGGTTTCTGAGGTATCGTGTGCACTTTTATCAGTTTAGTGGGAACTGTGGGAACGAACTGGAGAAATCCATGCAGACATGGGGAGAACATGGAAACTCCACTCAGACTGGGATTTAAACCGGGATCGCCAGCAGAACGTGCTAACCATTACATTAAGCCATCATGCCGCCCCTTCCGCCATTCTGTCATTACCGTCCGTTGTACTTTTCAGTCAGTTCTCAAGCTTATTAAATCATCTTCAAAACAAAAATGTGTGATTCTTTGTCTGCATGAAAACATGCTCTTTGTGATAGAACTTGCTCTCTGTACAGTAGGTAGGTTCTTCAGGCCTGAATATTCTGACTCATTTATCTTACTAAAGATCACTGCATTTTAGATTAATGTACACAGCGACACACACATGCAAATTTAATCATACTTCAAGGCATAAACACTCTTTCACATACACAGTTGGGTAGTGTGACATTCTGTCAGTGAAGAAAGAGAGGATTGAGCGGCAGGAAGTCAGAAATTTCCTAAAATGCTGACAGACTTTTCTGATAAATGCAGCAGTATAAAATAGCTTTCCTGAGCCTGTCCACATTTCCATCCCTACTTAAATTCAACAAGGACTAGGTCTTGCACATAACATACAGGCAGGGTTACCTTCACCCCATTCTCTTCTCCTTTCTCATTCCCATCGAGGTGATGGCATCACTGAGAGAGGAGATGAGGGAATGGGCTAAGGCAGACCATTTTCTGTTAGCATAGGGCTAAGATTTAAAAAGAAACTCTTTGAAAAAAAAGGGACTGAATGCACAGTGAGTTCAGAAACAGTTTGAGGTCAAAGACCGAGGGCAAGAGTGCAAAGTTTAGGGAGAGGACACGGTCAACGAACATTCAAAAGTGTGTGGTTTCGAGTTCAAAAGAAGGAATCACCAAATACCAAATACCAATAAAGGACTGAAAAAAAAAAAGACATGAATTAATCTTCCTCCCATCAGCAAGACAAATCAGGCCATCAGCAAGACAAATCCACATGATTATATTTATGCTGCATTATATTTAGGTTTTCCCTACAGGGCCAAAAACAGTAGTTGGCTAGCTTGCAGCAAAAGGGAATTCCAGGCACCAAAGGCGTGAGTCACTTTGTACCAGTATTTTCCTAAATCATACTACTTTAAATAGTGTAGGGAAATATCCAAATGACCTAATTACAACTTGGTCCTTTTAAGCAGACCAATGCATGACGTGATAGGTGCAAGTCAGGCAGTAAAATATCACAGTTCAGTCTGTTAATCCTGTTTGTTTTAGTTAATTTTACAGCATAGAAAACGAAAAACACGAGTCCTGATTTCCGTTATGTCTAAGACGTATGCTTAAATACTTCTGTGCTTATTTTCTTTAGTTTTTTTGGCCGACATCAAACTCTTTTCACATTTATTCTCCTTCTTAAAAGAGTGTCGACATTAATAAGTAAACATTATTTTCTTTGCATTTTTAATGTGCATTCAGATGCAATGTACACACAACCACACACATTCTCACACCAGTAAGACCCTGTAAGAGACATGACTACAAGGCACCTCTGACTAGAACCTAGTCACTGGAAACAATAACAAGTAGACTTATTTGCACAAAGAGCTCACTCATCCAGCACCAAGCCAGAGCGTTTGCTGCACCCACTGTGTGCTAAATCTAACTATACGCTTTTATTGTGATTGTTTATTTTGTGCTGTGGGAGACCAAGTGCTATGCTTCCTGTTTAAAACCACTTTATGGTAATGGTTTTGGATATATTCTCCGCAATTAAAACTCAAATAAAGAAAACTGATCCTGGAGACTCGTTGGAGAGCTTTTGATTCCAGTGAATGTGTGTGAGTGACGGCATGGTCTTCCACAAGATGATGCACTTTTAGTCTGATGCCTCTGCATTACCTCAAAACAAGAGCCTGCTGAAAGGTCAATGTGCTTCAGGTTGGGGAGCACACCAACTTTTTAGCAAAAAACCCCCCAAAAAGCTAAAAAAAGGTAACAGTGCACATCCATAACACTAAATCAAATCACAGCATTGAAAATAAAGGCTTTGAATAAAATGTTAAATGTTACTAAGGAGCACCTTGAAAGCACCCTGAGTACTAAACCCCCCCTCCCCACTTCCAGAATGATAAATAAATATAAGAAGCATAATTATTAATGTTAGTCATTTAAAAATGCCTCGTTTTCTTTTTTTTTTGACCAGTATGTTTGTCTGTCCCAGTGAAAGGACCTCTCTCTTGGGGAGACTTTGGGGCTGGTAGAAGGATGCTGGTTCATGCTGTGATGTCCCTGATGTATGCTGCTGTTTATGCGGACGGAGGACTGCCTGATGTGTCGCAGCAGCGTGGCGAGCAGCCGGTGCTCAAAAGGGGCTCTGTGCAGGCATGCAGATCGCCTTACACAGCCACGTCCTGCTTCCGCCCCTCGCCGCACAGGCAGCCTAGTGTACCCACTCTGATGGAGGGGGAAAAACAACCCCAAACAGAGGGGTTCAGTCCACCCTACAGCTTAGCACAGAACCCTATTCATCTACCCTGCTAACTTTATTTTTCAAATTCAGAAATTCAGTCCTCCGTAAAACGGCCGTCACATCACAGACGGCACGGATTCTCACTTTCTCTATTCGGCCACTCATTCACACATGCAATATGTATTGGTTCAAATATGTGTGATGTCTGTATAACTCAGTTATTTGAAGCCAATTTGGCGCATTCTGTGAACAGAACACGATTCAGAGACTCTGATTATCCAGGAGTATTGATTGCCGCTATCTCAGTAATATTTATGTGGGAGATCAATGAAATAGGACATAAACAAAGGGGTGTAGTGTCAGGTATGGGGAAGCCGGCGGTATTTAACTACTATTCTTGGAATTCATAAAGCACCCCAAAGATCTGACCACAGTGAGGGCACAAGGCATGTGAGATTGAAGCACCTTTTAACGCTGTATTTGTCTAGAGGCCCTTTCCAATGTGGGACAAGGAACCATGGCTATTTAAGATTCCTGGGGAAATGGGAAAGTGAGTGAATAACTCTGAACACAAACAAACCCAGGGGCATTAATGACAGGCTCGGGCTTGGATGTTTTTTTTCCCCTTTTCATTCATCTGCTACCCGCAGTCCCTGTTTTCACTACTGTCCTATGCCATTTTTTCTCCCAGTCACTGGACACTGCCTAGGTTTTATGCTTTCAGTGCATTAAAAGAGCACCTGATATGGCAGCCTCTTACTAAAGGGAATAGGAAAACATCCAGGCTTTGCAGCCAGCTCCCTCCCTGGGTTTCCTTTCCGAATATCAGTCGGGCATCGGTGTTAGAAGAATGACGCTCTGTATGATGAGTGCAATGGGCCATTCATTGCTCCATGTAAACCATGGAGAACCTGTACGAACTCAGAATGGGTGGAACAGAACCGGTATGGAGACTGATCTACTGTCACAGTACTGTATTTGATTTTCTCTTTAGATGGTCCTTCTGATTTGTGAATTGGTTTCAGAAGGCACTGACCATGCTGGCGGAGAAACAGAGCTGACACTGCATCTGAGTCCTAACACTGCCCCAGCATTACTCATATCTCATAACTGCCATTACTTCCAGATCCTCGTTAGAGCAAAGGATAATGCAAATCGAAGAGAAAACATATTTTCTCCCATTTCTGGTCTGTTCGAATTTACTGAGGTTTAGATCTCCGCTCTCCCTGCTGACAAATTCACTTCATCAAGAATTCCGAGGCTCAACTAACTGGGGGCAAACAGAGCACAAAAATAGCCATAAACTCAGATCAATGGTAAATTAATCCAGCAAATCTCTTATTTACACTCAACATATTCTATGGTTAGTCCACTTGGACATCTCTCGACATTCCTTCAGGACTATTTGGCCAATGACAAACAGGAGTCTGTATTGAGTGTGTGTGTCTAGGTGCCCGGAGCAAGACGTGGTCTGTGCCCCCTGCGGGTGCAGCTCTGTTTGGGAACAGTGAGCATGGACCTGATGACTGGCTGGAGAAAGTGCCCTCTGTCTGTCTGGCCTCTGTGGCATGCATGTGGTGTGAAAGGTGCAGCCAAACCAAAGCATGGCACAGATGTTTGTGGATTTTGGATGCATTGCTCTATTGCTAATCTGGGTCTTATAGAAAATGTTGTGTTTCCAGTGTATTTAAAAAGGTTTATTAAGTGTTTTTACCCTTAAAATAAATCTGTTAAAGAAATCAGTAAAAAACATGGTTAAACCCCCCACACTACAAGTGGAACTGACAACATGGACAATAAGTGAAGCAAAAATGGAGGCGTGTCCAAACTTGACCTCTAAACAACAACATGCCTCTCATTTCTAATATTTAGAAGTCTAACCTGGAGTGTAGCAGAATAAGACAGATTACTATGTATACTGTTTCTTGATAAGGATAAGACTTCAAAAGACAAGAAATAGCTTCAGTCCACAACAAAACGGTCCTCTGAGCATTGTGTAACCCTGTCACTCTGCCCATGAATCATACCTTCCACCCTCACTATATTCTTATTTTAACAGCTGGATACAAGCAGATCTGCTTAAGTATTTGTCTCCAGCAGACAGCTGGAAAATGGTACAGACCTTTAAAGTGTATTGTCTGGACTGGACCACTGGACTACACAAAATATCTACATAATTTTTTAAATCAACATAGTTACACTGTAATCTGTCATAAAGGGATGTTTCATTCAGTTTGGTATGGAAGACTTTGATTGGTCTGCACAGAGCTCTGACCTAAACGCTATTAAACAATTTGGGATGGATCAGATGTATTGTGAAGCAGCCCCTCTCATTCAACATCCGAGTCTGACCTTACTGGATGAAGCAGCAAAAACATTAATAGATTCACACCCAAATCATGTGGAAAGTGTTCCCAGATAGTGGAAGACCCACTTACAATGGAAGCTCCTGTAGAATGTGTATTAGTCAAATGTTAGTGTTTTTATAGTCTTGAAACTATGCATTTTTGCCAATCACATAAATATAATACCTCAATAAATTGCCGACAACGTATTATTTTTCTGCCTCATTTGCTTAATTAGGTTTTCTTTCTCTACTTTTACAATCTGTTTGACAATTTGATGATGTGTTGGGTCATATTTTTGCTGAAATAACAGAAATTAAAAAAAGATGGCAAACTTTCATGCATAACTCTGAAACATAAAAAGGCAGTAATGAAATATCTTTACTGTAGACATGCACAGTGTGGCTGTTTAAAATATGGAAATGGTATTTCTTATGTATGAGCTGTGATTTGCATGACTTCTCTATGCAAAGAAGTCAACACTGTCACCGCAGCACCGTGGAATTTTTTTAATGAATAAAACATTACGTTGTGAACCTGCTAGGGTCAGAAGAAACTGTCACAGGTCATTAGTGGTACTATCCACTATCCAAATGAAGGGCCTGCGCCCATTTTAATTTACAGCTCGCATACAAGTCGGTGCTAGTGACAACGGTGTGGCCTCACCCACGGCCCACTGCATGCCCTTCCATTTGGGTTGGCAGTGTTTAAATCCCATGACCATAAAACTCTGAGGCAGGCTACTGTTTACTGGACAAGGGTGGGGCTCGGGCTGGTCCAACGGTCGAGCACACACTGTCAATGAGTTGCTTTCTTTTAAGCACACACACAAAGAAACCAAAGCACACAAACTCATAAACACAAACACGTAGAGAAAATTCCTTTGCATTGCAAACCTGTAAAAAGCACTGCATTTTTTTGTCCCAGCAGCATTACCAGCTGCTGACTGTAATTTTAAGTATGCAGCAGCTTTTTGACAATAAAACCAATTTCAAAGCATGTGACTTTTAATGCTGGCCATTAAAATTGAGTTTTGAAAAGTCCATGTAAATGGCAGTTTGATTTCTAAGGTAATGGACAAAGGTTAGACACAGATTGGCATCGTAGCAACAAATTTTTTGAGATTCCACAAAGGGACCCATTATGAAAATGATGTACAAGCTCATGAAAAGATTTCAAGTGTGATCTAAAATGTGAAAAAGGCAGAACAACCTCAGAGGACATAAAAAATAACTTTCCTTATGGTCCTTTGAAGGGTCAGTGAAGAGCACACATGGAAAATCTTCCCGATATTAAAAACTGTCAGCAAGTGTAATCCAAAAGGCTTCTATTAGATAAGAATGCAGACTGGTTCCAGACAGTGGGACTGTAGGAGTGTTATGTGTGTACACTTTTTAAAACAGACAAAACAGCCGTATTTTATTCTTAAAATGTGCAAGCCGTGAACCATGAGCCTATTTCCAGCTAGTTGTATAATTGGGGCCAATCAGTGACACATCTTTTAATCTGTTCACTCCAGATGATCTTTTCCTGCAAAAGTACAGGGTTCTGGTTGGAATGGCAAATGTGATGTCATCCTGGAATTATTAAGACCGCTGACCTTCTGGAAAATACGTAGTTGGGAGTTTAGCATACCTTCTGTATTCAAGACTAACACTATGCTATAGCGATGCGTCTTCTTGGCTGCTAACCGGAATAAACATAATAGTTGCGCTGCAGGGTGAATACATTGGAAGCAAAGAAGGAACTGAAGAAGTAGGGGGAATAGGTAAAGTGTCGTCTTTGGCAGCTCCCGCTAAGGATGGAATTTTGGGCTTTGAGGGAAGGTGGCTAGCAGCCCTGTTATGGAGACCAGTGGAAAGATGTGGAAGGGTGTGAAAGTATTTCTCTCTGTCTACTTTTCTTTTTCCACCTGTGATCATACTGACTAAGCTATAGAGTCGAGCATTACAGCAGCTTCGTGGCCAGGGACCAGAAAGCCTTGTTTTGGATTCTTTCACAGCTACGTGTTTAATGCTTTCAGTGAGGATTAGGAAGGTGGCAAGCATGCATCTGGTGCCTGTGACTATTTCTTTATTACCATGAGACAGCCTGTACCATACTTCTGTGAATATAGCTTATTATTGTTACCCTCGAGTCAATATATATATGCCAATATATATATATATATATGTGTGTGTGTGTGTTTTTATATATATATATATATATATATATATATATATATATATATATATATATATATATATATATATATATATATATATATATATATATATATATATATATATAATACATACATATGTTATTGTTAAATCTCTGTGAAATTAATTCTATTTCAAAGCCCCAAAAAATAATGCTATAGAATAGGGTGGCAGAATGGTGTTATGATTCTTTGCTAATAATTTTCTGTCACAGAGAGCAGAGTGCATTAGTTGTAAAATGTGACCTGTCATATTGAGTTTGAGGAAAGAGGATGGAGAGGAGCACATTCACCGCTCAGCATCACTATGAAACACCTTTTCCCTAAAGCTCAAAGGGCTTAGTGCCATGAGACATGCAATAACATATAGGATTTTACTGAAGCAGTTGTGTATAAAATCTCTATCACTGCATTAATAACTTTGTTATGTTGTATAACAAAACCACATCAATATTATTAACACTGTAGATAAGTCACTAAACCCACACCTCCAAAAGTGCCCAGGTGCACATTCAACACAACAATTAAAAAGTTACAGTCATATTGAAGTCTGTTTCCACAATTAGGTATGGTGGAGGATCTGTGGTGGGGGAGTGGGTTTGTTTTTCAGGTCTCTGGAACACAGGATGCCTTGTTAGGAAACATGGCACAATGGACTGCATGAAATACCAGGGCATTTTAAATTCAAATCTGTCTGCCTCTGCAGGAAAACTTAAACTAGGACGACTCTGGATCCTCTCAGCGGGACAGTAATTAAAAACATTTGTCCAGATCAACGCAAGACTCAAGCCTCTGCCATGGCCAACTCAGTCACCCCATAGCAAATCCTGGATCATCTGACAAATTTCTTTAAAAATGAATAGCTTTAAATGTCCTGCTGCATAATCCTGAACCTGATGAGAAGTTCTAGAAGAAGACCAAGTTTTTGTTTTATATATATATTTTTTACAATTAGTATAGAATTGATAGGTTTGACTTTTAGAGAAGGTTTATTTTAATTTGGTTTATTTTGTTGATCATTGTGCCAATTATTCTAGAAGATATTGTGTGTGTATATTTATTTAGTGCTTTTCAATGTCCTATGGACACCTGAGGAAATTGAGGGGAACCACTGTTTTTTTTACAGCAGTTAAGCAGCCTGGTAGTTATTATTGGATGCAGAACTGGCTGCAGATGCCCACAGGCCTCTATTCATGTATGGGTGGGTATTTATATGGGTGAGTAGCATTAATGACTCACAGCAATATGATGGGTCAGGGGTGTGCTGGAGCCTATCCCAGCACTCATTAAGCAAAAGGTGCGGAAACAGCTTAATGGCAGGGCAACCACACAAACATTCACAAACATTTGCATCCAGAAGCAGTTCAGCATCTTTAGTTTACCTGAACTGCATGTTTCTAAACTGAGAAACCAGAAAGAAACTAGGCCTTTCCTTCTATAAGGACACAGCCATATTCAGTCCGCCATTGTGCCGCCAATTGAACTCATTTTCGAATACATTTTTCTACAGAGGATGTGTTAAATGTGCACACGCAAACACACATCCAAACAGTGACTCGCTCAGAGCAGAGACCAGACTCCTTTAACAAGAATGACCTAGTGGGCAGCCAACAGAGACTGGAGGCTATTTTTAGACTGCACACAGATTAAAAGTGGAGCTTTATTTTCTTATCCCAATAAAAACGAGGCTTCTTCTTCCTTTCTCTGGCATTTACATTAGTTTCTATGGTGAACCTTCTCACATTTCTCTTGTTCTCTTCTCGTGCCATAACCTCCCCCACCCCCCCACACACACACCTCCTCTGCATCTATCCTTACCCAGCCTCTGTAAATGTGAAGTCTTTAAAATCTTTGTCTGTGCATGTGTTGCATATAAAGTGAGTGCCAAAATAAGCTGTCAGTGAATGGAAGGAAAACAAAACTAATGCCTAATGACAACCCCACACTGCTTCCCTTAGATGACCTTAGTGTGTGGCATACACATGCACGCACACACACTCAACTTTTTTTCACAGTACCAGCCACCTAGTATAAACAAATGAACTCACAATTCCTCTCTCTCTCTCCTTCCGTGTTTGTGATAAAAATGGGAAGTGGTGGAGAACATGACTTTAGTGCATCTGTTGCTCACACACTGACACACACTTTGTCTATGACCTCAGAACAGAATTATCCACCTGGACTGAGGATGTTAATATAGCCACCTCAGTATTTTTTAAAAACTCACTCCAGCCGACTGGACTTTGCCGCAATTTACTTCCTTTGTTAGCACTTCCTCAACCTCAGAGTCCAGTCTCATAGTAAATTCTTAAAAAAAAAGGCATGCCATTGCATTTTAATACTACAATTATAAAGCAATCATCAAGGCTCCAATACATAGGGAAAGAACAGTTTCTCCAGAATGCTCTGCGGGATCGAATGGAAAACACCACCTCAGCAGAACCAGTGAATATCAGCCACAACTATGGCAGAGAGATACAGAGCACAGAGTAAGCATGTTATTTAATAATCAGAAACGGGGAGGGAAAAGCCTCTGGCAATATGAAGTATGATATAACCAATCATGCTCACTGTTAGCACACGGTGCAGAGGAAATCTGAAACTTCTCCACAGCTCCTTTTTCCTCTGAACTGAAGATGTTTAGTCTGCCCCTGAGACGTGCACTGAACCTCTACCACTCAAAGTTGTGTGTAAAATTACAGATGTATCAGAAGGAGATGAATGGAGCCTTGCAGCACGTACTATGTGGATAGTCCATTAGGACCAGGCTTATGAATTGTACATGAGAGTTTTATACTAAGCTTCTTAGCTTCAATGCTAACACTCAGCCAGGAGGGGATCTCCCAAATAAACTTCTGCTGTTTGAATTAAACAAGAATGAAACTGAGGGCTTTCACACAGAAGACCTTTTTTTCATGTGCGTCATCTCAATGTCTATATACAGTAGGCATTTATTTAGCCATCATGCTTAAGGCCTTACCCACCGCACACAGAGGTAATTCAGTGTAATTCAGCACAACCATGCTTTATGCATTCAATCTTAAAATAAACTTTCAAAACAAAGGTGAAGAGCAATGCAGTGGTGTGCTGTTAAGGCTTTTTCTGAAGGCCTAAAAAAAGACTGACACAGACTGATGCAAATTATATTTTATATGTATAATGTATATGAATAGTAAATAAATAAATCCAAATGGTCTGATCGTTTCCTTTCATAGTGTTTCCCCCAGTTGCACACTTCCAGATGTGTATTTAATTATTAAAGCATTTAACCAATCACATTTCAGCATCATGTGTTGCCATAGTTAAATTATTTGCACAATACCTTTTGCAGGCCCAGATTTTGAGTTGGCGACACCAAGGCTCTTACCACCTTAGGTCAGATTATTCACATCCTCTGATTGGTTAGTCAGAGAATGTACTGCTTCAGACATTTTCAGCCAATTAAAACTTGTCACTTTCAGACTTTAAAATGTGTGGCCCGCCACTGGAGCAACGGCATTTAAAAATCAACGTTAATAAAATAGCTGACTATACTACACAATACTACATGTAACCCCTTCCACTAAGGTATGTTAGTAGTAGTTCTGTGTATGAAACAAGGTGGTTGCATTTATTGACTACACATCTGTCTTCATCATGACTAAAACCACTGGCACTTGCATGTTTATTACAGAATACAAATGAAACCGAATTTTCCAGCATTAGCAAACTCACGATAATGATGTCAACCAGCACTTACTTCAGAGTTTCGCCTTCCTGGGGCTGCACAAACACCGAATACCTCAAACCTTGGACTATAAAGTTGGGCATCTGAGTCAGAATGCAACAGTCTTACCACACAGCCTTGTGGAAAACCAGTCGAGACACTATGGACAACATCTGACTCCAGACACACACACACACACTTAGTTCTGTGACCACTTAGAGTTTAAAGGAAGCCATCTTATGTATCACTGCCACCGAGTGTCAGCTTCACAAATGAGAAGTGTGTGGTGAGGGTGACATGACGTGAAGAATAAAGCTTTCACAGAGATCAAAGCAAAGTTGTTACTTGGTCAAGTCTTCTTGGCCGCCGTGTGCATCCTGGAGTTCCAGCGACTATTTTCCATTTTCAACAGAGTCAAGGTTTAGAAAATAGGACTCTTTATTCTTTACAGTTTAGATTGGATGGTTGTTTCTATGATGAAAAATGTCTGACTTTTCACAAATTAAACTGAAAATATTCAATGTTTTTTATCCAATGATTGGCTTAACTAATCAGGAACCAGGAGCAAATTTAACATGAAGTGCTTTGATGCAAACCTTTTGGGAAAGGCACCCCTCTGTTTGGAGTGTTTTCCTACTGCAGGAACCATGGACTATTATTTGTCACTTGTTTGAAAGGCTTTTTAATTTCTTACATACAGTTGTTTACTTTCCTCTCATGCCTTTATATATCTGCAGTGACTATCCTGAAAAAAAATACCCACCTCATGGTGGTGGCTTAAACTCTATCATTACTCCTCCCTCACTTTAGTGATTGCCTCCCCTTTTATTACCCTAATCCTCTGTGTTATGGTATTCTGCACATTTGCCTGTCCCGTTTTCTCTTCCATCTCCCACCTGCTCTTTTAGTCCACCTGCACGGCCATAAAGCAGATCTGTAAACTCTTTCTCTTCATCCTTCTCCCTCTCGTCCAGCTGGCATCCAGCTGGATGCTATGAGTCACAGCTTTGTATCCTTGATGTCATTACAACATTCTCATTGCTGCCCCATACTCACTCCTCTAATCTGGTTTTCACTACACTGGGAAACGGCCATTTCCTCAAACATAAAAGAATGTACTAAGACCAAAAAGGCCGAAGAACTCAAGGTCTTATGTCAGTCTAAAGACATCAGGAAAGACTGTAAGATAACACTGGGATAAAGTTGATGTGAGAGGACATTGAGAGGGAGGTGCGGAAAAAAATAAAACGAGGATGAAGGGGAGGTGGGCTGAAAAATTTCCCACAGATTCACTGGCACTGACATATGAAGCATGCTGCACCAGCCTTGTGAATTTGTCACCAAAGTCCTAGACAGATGAATCATCCTGTCTAAGTATATCTATTTCTGAATGAATGAATTGTGGGACAACAGGTTTACAACAGGTCTTTGCTTCGATGCTTACAAGCTCATGTTGTGTCCATGGGTCTCTCATTGGTTTTTCATGGGTTTGTGCAAACGTGTCCATTTGTTTGCTTTCCTCCTTTGATGACAACACATACGTGTCATAGCCCCCCTTTCTTTTACCTTAAGGTGACCCTCAAAATGTTTGTTAATGGTTTGCTTCATCTTAGGTGCATTATTGTACAACTCCCCAAAATGCCTGGCTAGTGCACATCTGCTCATATTGCCAGGTGGCCTGTTTACTCTTCCTTATAAACACAGGAAGCAGCCAGGAAATACAGTGTCTAAAAATGGAAGACCCCTCAATCTGTATTATTATGCCATTAAGCTTTTCTTGAACCCACTTTGGAAATTGTGATGTAGCTTTGGAAATCCAGCATCTGTGTAAGTTTACATGTGGACATATTTCAGTGTTTGCATAACCTTCCATAGAATCAACAGATCTATAACTTATTAAGGGAGAGTTGTCAAATATGCCTAGAATTATCTGTCACAGCAAACAGATTAAAACAAACCTCTCAGACAAGAATCACTTAATATAAACTGACACTGAGGGGTTCCATTGTTCCAACGAAAAATGAAAAGTGCAAGTGCTTTGATCTATTATTTTATTTATATTACTTTTATCAGATGTATTCTATATATACAACTAGTCCCTTCTTGACCCGGCTTGTGATGATGGTTGCTGCAAACAGGGTAAATGTTAAATTACAACGTAATCGGTTGCTTGTTAGTTGTATTTATTTGGGAATAGAAACTTTATTTAATCAACTTGGAGATAAAATAGTAATAAAACCTTTAACATCACCTAAATATATGTTTTAATGTGCAAAGTAGCACAAACCACTCTTGGTTACCAATCACTTGTGTTTCTGCTTGAACCATGTAGAGGTGGGAGGTCTGATATCTTAGGCTGCTTCTTGGTGGTTGTAGGGGGTATATAGACCTCCGCAGGGTCAGAGTATGTAATCATAGCAACAGTGTGGCCCATGTCCACACACACACACACTTTTACCCTTATAAACTAAAAGTAAGTTCAGATCATTTTTTGAAGTAAAAAGTTCAGATCATTTCTGTTTTCTAAAATAAATTTTAATAATAAAATCAAGAGTTAATATTCAACCAGGATTATGTTAATGTAAAATATAAAAACAAATGTCACAAAAGTTAATGCATGACACATATGAGTTTAAACAGTTATAGTTTTATAAGTTTTATAATAAAACATGATCGCTAAATTTCTTTGTTGGCTCCTTTATAAAATCTGCCTTCACTGTGACACATGTTTTGAATAAATCAAATGGTGTACAACCTTTATCCCTATACATATTGCTTAATTGCATTGACACATTTGGCACAAAAAAAAACATCCAACACAGAATAAAAAAGGTCCTAAAACAACAAGGAGTCAATGAGGTCATAGTGTTTTAACTTCTCCCGGAGATATCTTATATCCTCATAAATGAGTAGAGAAACAATGGTCTAAAGAGACTGGCTGCTGAATTAGCTTAACAAAGATGTAAATGTAAGTGAGCTAGACAGAAGTAAATGGCGCAGAGCACACTACGCCTCTACAACTGGCAAACTTATGTTCATTTTCAGAAAGCCTGAAAAGGTTTGTGGAACAGCCATTCATAAGCGCTAGGCCTAATTGTCTTTGCCATATACATATATCAGCACCTACCTGTCTGTGTTCTTTTCCAGACTGTTCTTTTTCTATCGGATCCAGGACTGTTTGTAGGGGTTCCCATCACAACAATGGCAGTTTGAACTAGAGACACACATCTTAAGCGAGCAAACTTAATTGTTTAAGTGGCAAACAGAAGAGCAGTTAAATCAGCTCCAAGAGGAATGCAAGAATGGACCCTGACCATCTGCTACATCTTCCCAGTCATTGGTGAACTGTGAGAAGCAGCTGGTTAACAGTGATAACTAGAGAGAAAGCATATGAGCAATAATGTATCGAAGATGTGTATGAGGAAATTTAGATATAAAGTCAAAACTTCAGCATGAAAAAACAGTACTTATCTACATAAGCATCATATTTCTTTATCTACAACAGCTTTCATGTTTCTAGGTAAGCTTTCTAGTTTCTAGAAAAGGTTATAGAATGTTTTTCCTATTTGTCCAGAAATGCATTTAAGAAGTCAGGCACTGATGTTGAACTAGTGAGTCTCACAATCCCTGTTCTTGTTCATCCCAAAGCTGTTTAATGAGGTTGAGGTCAGGGCTCTGTGTGGGCTGCTCAGGTTTTTCCACCTCCGACTCATGAACCTTGCTTGAAAAGAGACTGTCCCAATACTTTTGTCCAAACAGTATACATTCCTGGGAAAATTTTACTAGGAATAACATTACTGTTATTTTACTGTTTGTTATGGTAACCAGGAGCAAAACTTAACAGATTAGGTGTCTTTATTCATTACAGTAAATGTAGCATGCACATGTTTTTACTTATTCACGGGGAAAAAGCATCAGTGTAGTCTGCACTGATTTAAAAACATTTTCTTAGTCAGAATATTGCTACATTTCAGTCATTAGAACTGGATGAACTGAGTTGTTGGTGCACACAGAGCAACAGCAGTCACATAAGCCGCATTGCTAAAAACTAGGGCACGGCACACTTGGGACGCAGAGACAGAAGCAAAAACAGAGGAAGCTAGAGGGAGGCAGAGAGAGAATGAGAGCTGAAATGCAGAGGAAGAGAGTGGAGATGAAAAAAGGAGAAGCAGCCAGCTGTTTAGGATGAGTGCCAGAGTGTCTGCGGATGTGGAGCTCTTATTTATGGGCAATTCCCCTTTCTCAGCCAGTTTCAGTCCTCAGCCAGAGAAAGTGAGAGTGGGGAAGAAAAAGTGAGAGGCTCACTTGTGCACTGTGGCCTTGAAGTCCCTCTTTGCTGAGGTTCTTAGCACCCAACAGACAGTGACATGCAACACTACGCTACTCTCATCACTCTTTTGACTTGGAAAGCTCAGCACCATTCCTGCCTATTCCGATCTCACTGCTGCACATTCCTGTTGCTGCTGTAACTTAGAGATGACTTCAGATTTGGGTCGGAATCAACAAAGTCAGCACTGCTCTCTCATTAGTGGGCCTTTATTGCTGATATTTCTTGCTTTCTCACATTGTTGTTTACTGGTCTCCTCCTGTGCTGGCCCTGAGCTGGCACAGCACTCATGTTGTCCAAGTTAATAAAGATAGCTGAGGAGTGTCCGATTCCTTAGCAAGAGGGAGGAAAAGAAACAGATCACGTTCTCGGGCTAATTGTCAGTGCGTTCAATCAAAATAAAAACAGCTTTTATTCCAAATACAAACTAGTCCAAAAATGTGTGATATCAGGTCAGGGTAGGAGTATCTCTCTCATCAATCATCTCACTGTGCCCTTGTATCACCCCAAATAATTTGAGCTAAATGTGAGTCAATCCATAAATGTCCGGCTGTTTCTATGACGTGATGACTATGAACATCTTCAACATATCATTAAGAGGTATGTCAACATGCTATGGCGATAAGACCACCAACAGAATACTAAATCCAATTCAGTCTACTGTCCTGTGTTTATGACTATTGTCTCTGGAAACCACAGTCAGTCTTATCTACTGATAAGGATCGTGTCTGTGTTGCAAAATACATCAAGTTCACCAAACGTAATGCATTGCTTTATGCACCGGGGCACAGTCAAGATAAAACAGAACCTAGGATCTTCCTCACACTGCTCTTACAAAGTTGAAAGCATAAAAATATGCATGATAAAGAGGTGTGTTCTAATACTTTTGTATATTGTACAATGTACTGTATATGTTTATAGATGCACTTTTATAAACTGTAATACTGTAAGGTCAACCTAACAAGTTCTAATACAGAGAGGGCCCCCTTTTCCTGATACAATCATCTTTTACTTTCATGAGAAGGTTATCTTAACATTTTTGGAGTGTACTTGGGGGAATTGTTGCCTATTCAGTTAAAATAACATCTGTGATATCGGGTCCTGCCATTAATTTCTTTTATTATAAACCCCTCATCTTATCTTCCTCGATTCGAAGGGAGCACATTTTAGGTAACACTGTCATAAACAAATACAGCCATTTTTTTCTTTTCCTCCTCTCCAACTAAAATCAGCTGTTGGGATTTCTCATTCAGAACAGTCTTCACAGTGAGGTACCAAAGCTGCAGAGTTTTTATTTGCTGTGATTCTTATAGATCTTTTATTTACAGGATCATGACCCATCACCTTTTACTGTCTATCCTTTCCATTCTTGGTTTTACTGACTCAGCATGATGGTAGGTTTCATCTGACCTGGAGACCAATGGACATACCATGTGTCATGGGGATCTACATCTTGACCTTTAAGCCTCTCAATAGAAGTCCCTAAGGATACGGCACTGGGCCCACTAACTTTTTTTCTTTACAATTTCTTCATAAAGTTATGACCTTTAACAGTGTCTCAAATCACTGATACGATGACAATCATTTGGGCGGTGTTAGAAACCTCCATCTCGTCTTGCTATTCAGCCCTTTTAAAGGACAGTTTGTTAAAGATTATTACCAAAGACCGAGCTGTGACACATTCCATGAAACAGTGAATGCCAACTGGGAACTACAAATGTGACCCAGTCATGCAGATTTCCTTATCTGCATTATTAGGTTGATTCGACCTTTTCTTTCCACTGAGGCCACCCAGCTGCTTTTCCAATCTTTTGTCATATTTAAACTGGACTACTCCAACTCTCTCCTGGCAGGTCTACCAATGAAATCCATCAAACCTTGGCAACTGATCCAGAACGCTGCAGCAAGTCTGGACATCAACTTAAAAGTTCTCCCACATCGCTTCATTCTGTGCTGACAACACTGGATTCCTGTAGCAGCCCACATCAAATTCTATCCTAGATGCAAACAGTTTTCAAACCCCACTCTGTATCATGTACCATCCAGTCATCAAACACAGCTTGACTAGACCTATAGATAGGCCTAGGAATACAAGAATCAGGTCCCAATGATGTATATCAGAATGACTAAATCTCTGCGTCATCAATAGAGAATTTCATTTACCAAAAGTAAATAAAAGGCAAAGTTTGGAGCAAAAAAACTTAAAAGGCAATAAGATTAAGAATCTCCCCCCTTCGTATACTAAAACCATCCTCTGCCATGATGAAAGAGCAAAGGCTGCTAGCAAACCAGACACTCAAATAACAAAATAAAATCTGAAGCTTCACTTGTAATTTGACTAAAATGGCATTCGCATGGAAACACATATTTACAGTAATTCAAACAGCACGTGTGACTGTGTGGGGTTTGGGGTTGAGGGCTTTATGTCATTGTCCTTACAGGTAGCTAGACCTGTATGTGACTGCAAACTATATGGTTATCTAACAACATATATGTCTTCAAATGGTCCCTGGTGCCGGCATGTATATATAATTAATGGTAAATGTCATACAATAAACAGAGGGTTGTTATGTTAAGAAAAGAATAAAGCAAAAACAGACACAAACACAAAATGTACTCACAGACTGAGAGCAGCAATTTCCCCACAATACCCTACTTCTTATACCCCCAAATTATCCCATAGAGCAGGTCAGTATGTTTCACTACAACAACCAATTCATAATATCTGATCTGAACTCAGGGGAAAGTGTTAACTGTAGAATTAGCCTAAATTAAGATTATCCTTATAAATGGTACCACTTCTTAGACATCGTCCCCCACTATGTTGTTGCTATGTGTTGTGCTTGGGTCGGGAGTTCACAGTGGGCTACTAATTTCAGGACCAGCTCCTGCCTAGTAACAAGGTGACAATGTTTAGGAAAAAGTGATGTAAAAAAAACAGCATAAATGGCACTAGAGAACTTAAAGCAAGATGAGACATGAAAACCATTTACAAACAGGTCTTGGGTCATTTGCACTGACCCTAATTGAGCCAGACAGCAACAAGTGCCTCAGAGGTAAAACTGTACTTGTTTTTAATACAAAGAGTCACTGTCACACAGGCAGAGACGCCTCAGCAGTTTGCACTCAGGATGCTACAAATCCTCTTTAACCCCGTCAGGAGACAGACAGGCTGGATTTAGCAAAAAAGCGCTAAATGTTTTTACCCACATTTACGAGCCCCCTCATCTGTATTCATCTGCAAAATAACCACTATCTAAATCATGCTACCATCCCATTTAGCACTAGCTAGCATTTTCTTGCTAGATTTTGATGGTCATGTGTCAACTTTACTAGTTAGTTACTGGTTTCCTAAACATATTAAACTCAATGTACCTTGATATTTGTGTTTAACTCGCAATACTGGAAATGAATTTTATTTGACCATTTATAAATTCCTGCCTCTGTTAACAAAATGGGTTCAGATTCAGTCTCCGTATACTGACTTAAGGACACGGAAATCATCTCAAAGTCATTCAATCATGCAATCAGTTGTTTTAATAGTCATGGACTAAGCAGATTCTGACTTGGTAGCTTTAAGCCAAACACTCTTAGAAGTGTTTGGATTTGTTTGGACTTTGAGTTTCAAATAAATAGCTTTAGTGAGAATATGGCACTCTGAGCAAATCACTGACAATAGTTTTATGGCAGCATGCCTGAGATGTTATCTCTCTGGTGACGGTACACATACCATCTGAATAGCTAAAAGAATATTTTCCTCTCTACTTTATAATCCTTTGTGTTATGACATTCCAGCTCTCTTTTACACTTTCTTCGCCTAACTTTCAATCCTCTTTTTCTACGGCCAGCTCTGGAAAGTCCATTTACCAGTTCCCAGTAAGAGCAGGTCTGTCTAGTCTATGGCAGATTCCTGCTTGTGTTTTTTAAATTAGCCTCGACTCCTGTACACTATTAAGGAAAACGTTTGGAAAACCATAATTCTCATGGCCTTAAAAAAAAGGGCAAAAATGGAAAGTCACTTAAGTTTTTTCCGGTAGTAGTTTTGGACCCATAACTCTAAAGAGGAAAAGCACATCTAACAAATATATTAATGGATAGGTGGGTGAACATCTGTCAGTTGATGTGTTAGTGGGTGGGTAAGTTAATTTATTGGTTTTTGGCCTGGTAAGTTGTCAGATGAATAGGTGAGTATTGGGGTGATGAATGGCAATATGGATGGATGGAAGGGTGGGTGCTTTGCTAGTTAAATGTAGAAAAATAAAAAATATAATACAACACATCCAATACTAATTGTGTGCATGAGTGCTTGGAAAATAGATGAATAGGTGGTTGGTCGGCTGTATTGATGGGTACATGTGGGCAGATGGCTCAGTAGATAAATAAAATAATACATCAATGTTTTATTAATGGATAAGTGGGTAGAGTTCTATTGATAAAGATGTTGGGCAGCAGGTGGAAGGTGAATATTTGGGTAACATTGAGTTAAACAAGTGCACTTGGAGGGATTTCTTGAAAGAATGTGATAAAAGTAAAGTGGACTGTATTGGTATTGGACCACGGAAAGAGGGGACAGATTTAAGGCTCACATCAAAGCTGCAGGGGTAAAGAGACAGATGAGAGGGATGCATGCCCCTCCTCCCTCCATATTTACACAGATGAGTTTAAATAGCCCTCAGCATCCTTCTGGCCATGCAGTGCAGGTCAATAAGCACACAAACCATTAGGCCAGACACATGCTGATGCTTATACATAAATACATTGTATATACACATGCGTGTACATGCATACATATACCTACAGACAGACATACATACATATGTATGTATGTGTGAGTGTGTGTGTGTGTGTGTGTGTGTGCAGAAGTCACACATTAATGAAAAGAAAGCTAAATTTTCACCCACTGATTTCAATTAGTCAAATGCATTGATGCATTTATAGCATAAATCCATCACATACTTCATCACTACAGCTTACATCTCAAGCATACACACAAGTAAACAAACTAAGGATGATCCTCACCAAAAAGTATACAGAATGAGTACAGATGTTCCCAAATAACAAATGAGTGCAGCGAGGTCATTTACACCAGACTGGTGCAGCCTCACACATGTGCAAACAATGGCAGCTGTCAAACTTCAAACTTGTGTAAGTGGCTGTGCTCTTTCTTTAGATTATGTTAAATAAAAGTATGTGTGTGTTAGAGAGAAAGAGAGAAAGCTTGAGTGAAAGTGTGTGGGCAGGTACAGAGGACACCCCTCAGACAGATAGAAAGACAGACAGACGAACAAAGCCCTTACCTGTGGCTGTGCATAGAGTCCAAGTGAGAGAGAGTCATATGTGCTGTACCAGTTCCAGAGTTGTGTGTTTAGAACCAGGGCTTTTGTAAGAGGAGAGAGAGAGGAAGGTAGAGGAACAGAGGAAGAGAGAGAGAGATAGAGAGAGAAAGAGAGAGAGAGAAAGTGAGAGAGAGATCTAGAACAGCGCAGCCCCCAGCCCCGGCCACTCCGACTAGACTCTGAGGATGAAAAGAGAAGTCTTCATTACCAGCTGGAGACCACGCCTCTCCCTCGCCCTCCTTTCTTCCCTCCCTCTCTTTCCCTCAGTAGCACGCTTCAGGGCTGGCCCAGCCAAGAGAGAACTAGCCAAAAAAACCTCCAAGCACAGTTCACCACCAGAGAGAGCAAGAGAGAGCGAGAGAGGAAGGAAAGAGAGATGTGAGTTCTTACGGCAGCTGTCAGGACAGACCTACAGCAGCAGAAGTTAAGAGAGGAAATTGAACTTTTTAGTTCAAGTTTGTCAGCATCTGATGCTTCTGGGTCAGTTTAGCTTTACCTTACCTCACTGACCTTTTTGCTCCCATACACTCTTAAGTCCCTCCCCTACAATTTGATCTCCCTTGCTTCCCCCTTCACTGTCTTGTTCTCTCACCTCCTGCCAGAGTAAATTCTATACCCTTTTCAGGAAAAAAAAACGCTCTTTGAGGAGAACTGTGTACTGTCTGTAATTATGAGTGGGGCTGGGCATGGAGTGTGGCTAGGAGCCCTACCCCCAATGCCACACACACACACACACACACACACACACACACACAGCTTCACCAGGGCCAAGCTGTCCAGGGCACACACAGTAAGTCACGAAGAGACAGTTGAGACTTTAATCTTTTTTTTTTTCAAAAGCAATATTTATTCAGGCTGACAGAAACATGGGAGAAATGATGTGTGTCCTGAAAAGATACAATTATATAGTGCACACCGCACTGGAAAATGAAAGCATTATGACTAGAAGAAAATCCTCTCAGTAGTGAAAACTGCTGTTTCCTTATTTCCCATGCTATAAAAGAACTTCAAGCACTGAAGGCTCCTTTGTTTAAGTGCTATGAAGGTTATTTTCAAAACTCCATCATTTCTTTGTAATTCACTGCACTCTAAAGTGCACTCATGGTATGTAAATGAAGGCTAAAATTAAACACCATAATGCGTTGGTAGCAGTACGGCCTCACCCAAGCACGATCCCTTCTCTTCTCACCATCTCTCTCTTTCACTCACTCTCACACACACACACACACACACACACACACACACGCAATAACTGGCAACTATACCACTGGACATACTTCATAACTTCATGAAAGCCAGAGAAAACATGGAATGGTGAAGCTGAGGTTATATCCACACTGATAGGTTTAAATTTCAAAACATATCACTTTTGCTGCTTTTACGCCTGGTGTCCCCACTCTACTGTTTTTGAGACCCATAAAGAAGCTATTTTAAAACTGAACTGAAATTAAGAAATCAGCTGCAGAATAAGACAACCCGCTCATGTGCAGTGTACTAATGCAATATGTGATTCAACATTTCATTATTTTTTTTTCTTCACATTTAACCCATCCCTGCAGTGAAACAACCACATATACACACACTGAGTGAAATGAGTACATGTGCCCAGAGCCCTGTATACTTGCCCAAGTGCACTTCCAACATACTAATTGGTGGGATTGGGAATAAAACCAATGACCTTCAGGTCACTTCCTTAACCACAAGTCTTTGACTGCTCCAGAATAGTAGAATAACACATTGTTTCAAAGCAGCTTTACGGTGTTCCAAGTCTGAATCCTCAAAGAACAACCCGAAGCGACGGTGGCAAGAAAGTGTGCGTGTAAAAAAATTGTTCTAAATAAGGGTTTCAGTTATAGTTCACCCCAAAGGCAAATGATGGGGTTGATCAGGGGTTGTGGGGGGATCAGGGGTTGTGGCCTTCCTTAAACTGTTTCTATAAAGTTAAAAAAGAAAATATATATAACACAATAATTAATGGCGGCACGGTGGCTTAGTGGTTAGCACGTTCGCCTCTCAGCGCTAGGGATTCCCGGTTCGAATCCCCATCTAGGTGGAGTTTCCATGTTCTCCCCATGTCTGCGTGGGTTTCCTCCGGGTTCTCCGGTTTCCTCCCACAGTCCAAAAACATGGATCAAGTCAATTGAATTCTCCAAATTGCCCCATATAGAGTGTGTATGTGTGAGTGAGTGTGTGCCCAGCGATGGATTGGCGCCCTGTCCTGGGTCTATCTGCCCAGCGCCCGAGATGTTCTCCCCTGGATGGGCATGGGGAACCCCACCGCGACCCTAATAGAGGATAAAGCGGGAGATAATGAATGAATGAATGAACAATAATTGATTTTTGAATACATAATGGGACAGGAAATGTAATGAGTAATTAACATAGCGTCATTATACTCTTAGTTATATAGTGTATCAAATCTTTTTTTTCTATCCAGCCCAAATTTAAAATTATTATCTATTAAGAATGATTTATAGACGAAACCTTTCAATGAGCAAAATTTGATCTAATTACAGTGTTGCCTAACCCAAAAATACAGATATTACTCAACAGTTAATACATTCATTCATTCATTCATTATCTCCCGCTTTATTTTCTATTAGGGTCGCAGTGGGATTCCCCATGCCCATCCAGGGGAGAACGTCTCGGGCACTGGGCAGAGAGACCCAGGACAGGGCGGCAATCCATCACTGGGCACACACTCACTCACACAGACACATTCTATATGGGGCAATTTGAAGAATTCAATTGACTTGATCCATGTTTTTGGACTGTGGTAGGAAACCGGAGAACCCGGAGGAAACCCACGCAGACACGGGGAGAACATGGAAACTCCACCCAGATGGGGATTCGAACCAGGAATCCCTAGCGCTGAGAGGCGAACGTGCTAACCACTAAGCCATCGTGCCGTCCAGTTAATACATGATTTAATTTTAAAAGGGTTTTTGTATGCTGCCCGTTTGCTAATGTAGCATAAAAAAACATTAGTCTGTTGTATTGTCAGCCCCAAAGTCAAACAGCCAGAAAAGGCAGGCGTTGTTAAATTAAATTAGCCATAACATTTACAAAGAGTTTGAGCGAAAAGAAAGGATGTAGACAGAAACAATGAAACGAGTGTGCAGGGCTCACAAAAGAGCCCAAAAAGAGCTGTATATTATATTGAAAGCTTCTGCAGCCGAACACTGACAGGGTACAGACGCACAGTCCTCCTGACATAATAACATAATAGTGTCAAATTAACACAATGCCCTGAAAAAGGGCCTTTAGAATTTAAGCGCCCTTCATTCCACACACGCTGCAAGAAAAGACACACGCCTGGACTAAAGGCGAAAGAAAGAAAGCAAGAATCCTTTAATCATTACCCTCTTTATTGTTTAAGAATGATAAGCTTCTCAAGCCAGAGAAAAACCCGCCAGCTTTAACACTGTCTTATGATTCCAATACCGCAGTCATCCTTGTGCTTCAGGACTGTAATTACACTTCGCTGTGATAATATAGACAATAAATACATCAAAACAGCAAGTGGAGAGAGAGCCTGAAGAAAACCACGTAATTATAAGAGGCTGTCAGTCAAAGCTTAGAGGTAAAGAAAAGAATGTCATAGATGAGACTGTAAGACAATACCTGTTTGAAACACTAGGGGATCTAGTGAGCCATCAGAGTATTTCATGTGCTCAGAGGGTATGAATTTAAGAAATAAGGTTGAAGAAGTTTGTGAGGGGCTATGAAGCAGATGAATCTTCTCCGATGTTTAATGTGAAAAAAACTTTCATATAGTCCTAATAATTTCAGTAACTTTAGAAATGCCCATTCACAAAGTCAATCTGTGGGGAATGGAAGGTGAGCTTCCTCTGTTCCTCTACAAACACACTTGCGTGAGACTGATCTCATCCAGTCTAGCTGTATATATAAACTTTAGACATTTTCCTGGTTGCAGATCAAAGGGGCCCCTGATTAAAAGGTCAGCATCCAGTATTAGATTTTATGGTAACCGAACCCACCACAAAATCCTTACGGGATAGAAATTCATAGGAGAGTGAAACAAAATGGAAAAGTTACTAAATTCTTGATCTTTATATACGAACTTTCTATACAAACTTTCTATACGAATGAACTTTCTAACAGCCAATTAAACCAAATATTTAAGGTCGAAGTCAATGAGCACATGGCCAAAATAAATGATGTAAAATTACCCACAGACAGGGGCTCTGTGAAAGATGTCCATAGCCGTTGGCCAATGGTAGATCTGAAGTCATGATGAACATCATTATGTACATTGTTCAGTTGTCTGTCAGCCAGCAGTGACCTGTGCCGGTGGGAGAATTCCACAGTCCCACTATGGTGTTTAGTGAGGCCCGTTGGCTGGGTTTAAGCAGCTGTCACCAGGGAAACGACCGCTGGCGGCCTGGGTGTGTGCACTGAGTGGGTCAGGTCATTCCAGGCTGTGTTGATCCTGTGTATGTGTGTTTGTGTTTAGAGCCCATAAAACAAATCCTCACTGAAATAAAGATGTTGGTTCAGCAAGGCAAATGTGACACACTGGAATCCCTGGATCACCACTGAAGGTTGAATAATATAAATTGCAATGACATGTACTGATGTTTCAATCAAGCTTCTTAAAACTCTGTTTGGTGTCTGAGTATTCTATATGTGCATTTTTGAATGGGACTATTCAGCATAGCTAAGAGGGCATATCCCAGCTTAAGGTTTAAACAAAGCTGTAGAGACCAGAAAAGCCCCTAAGCGAGATATGAAATCTGGAAGATCAAGTGATTGCAATTGTAAATACAACTGTTATACAGACTCCATAAACGTTCATGTATTTGGCTTAAAAGGTTTGACGCTAAAAAAAACTTTTTTTTTTTTTTTTTTTTAACAAAAACAATATCCTGCACTAGGATTTTGTTTGTCTTAAAAATGCAAAAACACATGAAGTTTCCATGCTCGGGTCAATTCTTGGAAACATTTCAATGAAGTTTTTGAAGCTAGTTTATGTTAAGTGTAAAATACAGATATGGATGGAGCCTTTTGTTTATACGCTGCATTCATTTTGTCCATATTTGTGTACATTTTGGATATGGATTAAATTCAATTCAATGGGAAACCCCGAGGGCCGGGATGAAACAAGATGACAAATGCTTTAAAAATGCTGAAATGGGTTATTTAAAAAATCTAGGCAGCGAGAACTACGGTTTTTTACTAAATATCGTCTCATTCTTCACTGTCTAGTTTGTTTTTGTTGTTTCTCAAAAAATGCCCCCTAGTGGAAGTATTGTTGTACACCCTTAAGCTAAGGTTAAGGACACATCTTTTAAAATCTCAATACTAGGTACTAAGTAACCCATTCCCAGATTCACCCAGATCGGAATTCAACCTGGATTCCCAGTGCTGAGAGCCTAATATGCTAACCACTAACCACCATTGTTTAAAATAACCATAAATATCAAAAGATCAACTGTATAAATGTACATGGCGTATTGTGGATTGTTCAGTTTGAAATTACTGTATTGGGTCACATTGAACTAATGAAGTGGCACGCACACACGCAAAAGGTAGGCGTGAGGATGATGTGTACTTTACCTACATCACTGGGTTATAGTTACATACTTTTGTTTTATCACTGTGGTGGTGATGGTGTGTAATTCCATAAAACTGTAAATATAATAAATGACTCCACAATAAAAGAGTTCAGCTTCAATCAATTAACCCAATGATCTGAAGAGAGTTTCAACAGATTGTCCTTTATAGAGGAGGCATCACATGTTATGTGAGAAATTTGATGTCAGCTTCATTTAAACTATTTAGTAAGAACATCCATAAAAGATAAATCAGCAGCAGCAGCTGACAATGCTTTTTATAAGATCTGCTCACACGCTGTTTCGAGCTTGAGCAAAAATAAGCCTGTGCTCAGCACCAGCTAAGTGGTCTAGCACAAAGTTCTGGCACCAGTTTTTAGTGTAAAATGCTAAGAAAGATAGTAGATGCTGATTATAAAATCTTTAAACAACCAAATAAAGTTGAGAACAGTGACCACTGGATATGATTCAGCCAATGAAGAGTTCCAATACATCACCATGCAGATGCTGCACTGATGCTTGTTAACAGCGGTGTTGGACTTGGCTGAATTGAAAATTTTAATAAAGCTTTTTAACACTCTTCTTGCTTCAATTCCCAGATAGAAGAATTTTGTAGTTTTACAATAATAGATTGTGTTTTTTCTATTTGTTTTTTTGTTAGTCCACTGGTGGTTCTCTGTTTTCTATTGGTCAGTCATACACACACACACACCAATGTGACTGTACAGCTCTGGGTCTTTAATGGTGAATGAACAGTTAACCTGATGCACTTTTGTCAAATCTCTAACTGGAGAGATAAAATAATTTGGGAACTTGTGGCCCTAGCACAGAAGGCAAAATTATCAGCCCTTTTCAAGGGCAACAAGGCTCAGGTGTATATGGCCATATTATGAACTGGTTAAAGAACTTCTACAGCACACAGTCACATGTTCTGCATATACACTGTTTATACTTCCATTTCAAGATGGTGAGAAAACAACTGACAGACACTTATCTCATGTTGTGTGCTGCATGTATGGAAGGGCAGCTCTGGACAATGTCTGGACACCAACATGAGTTCATATAAGACAACGGCATCTGATTTATGATGACAGGGTAGGAGGTGATTAAGGGGGGGAAAGGGAGAAGGATGAATAGAAAGTCTAGAATTGGAAAATAAAAAGGTAATGCAAACATCCTTTGCAAAGAAGCTCAAAAGAAAGAGACAACAGTGAAACATTTTAGATACAGTTCAGGTGACTTTACAAAGCCTTGGTCAGGGGGGAGTGTGCTTTAAATGTGGAGATGGTGGAGGTGGTAAGGGACAGGCTGTTCTCTATTCCAGCTGTTACAGCTGTCAGTCTCTCAGCATCTGGCTCTTAAGCAACTTTACTGCAGAATGCAATAAGCTTTGATTTTTTTAACTGACAGCCTGACAACCATCTGAGGTCCAGATGCACCAGGGAAGAGTCCTAAATCTCAAGCACTTGGAATACATACTACAACTATAACTGTATTAATGCTTGTAGGTGATTTCGGATCATATCTTAAAACCATGTAAATAACTAAATGGGCAAATAAGCTTCAGACAACGAACAATGGAAATGTTTTGTGTCACTGGTTTACAAAATGATACCCGAGATTTCTAAACTGGGAATGACCATCAAACAAATCACCACTTTGTGTAAAATACACAATGAGATGCAGAAAGAACTGCGAATACATAAAAACACCAATGAGAAAAGTTTAGGGAAGAGGGAAGATAAAGATATGCATTATCTTTTCCTCTAATAATTTTAGAACGAAAAAGTACTAAATTATTAACTGAATTAATGTAGTGTCTACTGTGTTGTGTGTATACCTTAATAATCCTTATAAGCAATTCACATAAATAATCACATCATAGAACTGACCTCAAGATCACCAACCATAAACCACCCAGGATTGAGAGTTATGGCTAAACAGATACAGGATTGGTCATTAAACATCAACTCATTCAGCCACTAAAGGGTTTAAAGTAAAAAAAATAAATAAAACACACACACACACACACACACAGACACACACACACACACACACACACAAGAGCTTGGCAAAGCCATTTGTGAGCAGCTGTAAGCCAGAACTGGTTTCCTTCTTGACGTGGGTCCAAACATCCCAGCCTCTCTCTTTGGCTGGTATATGCTGTGATCTGCACTCCATACTTCTTATTCATTTGCACAATGGCAGTGTATTTTAAACATTTACAAAACCATACTTTGCCCCAGCTATTAAAGTCTTTGAGTCTGGATGTGTCTTTATAAAATACAATAAAAATGGGTATAAGATAAGAATATTAAAGAATAATAATCAAAATAATGATTAATAATATGTGCCTATTTTAGATGCCTCTTCAGAAAATCTGAACAGATGTCTGCTGTCTTTTGCCCTCGATGACTCTTCCCTTGGAAGGCTATCTCTCATGCTCGGAAGGTTAACGTAATCTAAATCCTGAAAGTCAGTGGCAGCATCCTCTTCCTGGACTCTAAGGAGGAGACCTTTTAGCAGTTTGCAGTTTATATTTAACTGGCTGCAGCTGCTACGCTGTGGCATGTGGCGCACTCCTGATGTGTGTGGCCACCTCATACAGAAAAAGAAGGAAAGAGGCAAAGAGAACGAGGGAGTGAAACACAGATGCCACAAATCTTCCTTTTGGTTGGGTGTAATAATTACAGAGATAGTCACTGATAGTATAATAGAAGCACACGGCTTAAAACAAACCAAACGTACACAAACATACCCAAGTAAACAGACCTAAAAATCCACATGCATGCCAATTACAAAGAATTTAGCAACTGGAACAAATAAATTAAATGTATTTTTATGAACCTTTTTACAGTTCATTTAGTCTTATAATCTCTTTTAATCTCCCACACAGCAGTATAAGTAGCGGTCATTCTGGACTTTAGTGTTTTCTTTGCTGGGGTGGAGTATAAATCAGCCAAACATGGGTGGTCCTGCTGTGAGGTGATTTTGAAAGTAATGGAGGGGTTCAGGGAGTAACTAAAGCTACCTAGGTTGACCATAGGCTGCTGTTTTTGCAGGGATGAGTTCACATAGGTGGATCCAGGATTAAGTGCTGCCAGGTATAAAGGCCTTCATGTCCTCATATCGTTTACCACTGCAGTCAACTGGGTTACCCACAGTGGGTCGAAACGGCCTGGCGTATTTGACCTGGCAACAGTTTCATCTTTCTGAAGATCACAGAATGTCCAGCCTGTGCACCAGTGTTTATATACGAACAGAACACAACAGAACACTATTTACACATAAAGAGACATTGGATTCATTAGTTGGAACCTTTTCCATATTTATCTCATTATACCAGAGTGAATGTTTATTTCGAGTTCAGCCAGAATGCCATCAGACAAACGGATATAAAAATGTGAATGACAACCTTTATAAACACATAATATTTATACAAAAAAGAAAACAAGAAGATCACCATTACACATTAATATTTGCAAAATGTTCTTTGGGATAAATAAAGCATTCATACTTTCATTCATTCATTTTATCTTTTGTATTTAAAATGTATGAAGAGAGAAATTTGTCCTCAACATTTAACCCATCCGTGCAGTGACACACACACATACACACACAGTGTGAAGTCAGCCCATGTGCCCAGAGCAGTGGGCAGCCCTCTATATGGCACCCGGTGAACAACTTGGGTTTGGTGCCTTGGCCAAGGGCACTTCAGCCATAGTACTTGGTGGGACCGGGAATCAAACCGGGGCGCTTCAGGTCGCAAGGCTGGTTCTTTAACCACAAGCCTACCACTGCACCAACCACAATCATATAACTGGCAATGTATAGCATCATATATGAAAAGTATACTGTGATGTGTTTTTAGTCATAACTGTGGAACCACATGTCTGATCAAAAGTCTGTCGATGTGAGAACTTTGAAACATGAGACATTTGGTATTATTTATGGCAAAGACTCAACTCTATACTGGTTCAACAGCAACATGTCCATTAACAGCAGTTAATACATGTGGTGTTCTTTAAACTTCAGTACTTACATATGCGCACATAACTGTAATATATGTAACATATGGTTTATGTGAGTAGCTCTTTTTTAACACAATTTGCAACTATACATAAAGTGACTGTATTTTTCTACACTTCTAAATCCATTTTCAAAGTATTTATATAGTTTGCATCCGGAGGTTTTAGTAATGATATAAACCCATGTCTAGTGTGCAGTGATGCGGGTGTGGTAGCTCAGTGGTTAGAGTGTTGGGCTATTAATCAATAGGTTGGGGTTTTAAAACCCAAGTCTAGCAAAAGGTCTCCAATGTGGGTTCTTAAGCAAGGTTCTTAACCCCCAATGTTCCAGGGGTGCGGTATCACAGCTGACCCCGTGCTTTGACCCCAACCATTAAGTTGGGATACTGGTAAGTGGCTTCAGATAAAAGCACCCACAACATGATGTAATGAATGATGCGCTAAAAATAAAGACTACTGCTTACATCTGTAAGTAACTTGTGAGTTTGAAAGTTTAATAATAAACCAGCCACTCAATCCTGCAAATGCAAATGGTGTAAACGCAAATGGTGTAAACGATTCCTGCAAATGGTGTAAACGTTAATTTATGTATAGTTGCTTGTACCGTGCCATTGAAATAGCAATCTGCAATATTCAGACCACATCAGGCTCATTGTACGTGATGCCCAAAACACACCAATGAATCACATTGTATGATAGCAAAGACACACTGACACACCCTTAACCGAGGTGCAAGGTGTGGAGTTGACAGCTCACTAAAATAAAGCCCCTCAAGCTTCTTGGTGGTTTTAAAAAGTATATAAACATCCACAGGGTCCTGAAGAGCGAGTTTGTCAAATTTTGTGGAAATCAAAGCAACAGTGTGGATCTCTATAAGACACACACACACACACACACTTTAATTTCTATTTACTGAGCTGAGTTCAATTTGGCAGACTTGGTTGACCTAACAGTCTAAATTTATTAAGCCATGGTGGCCACACACACACACACACACACACACACACACACACACACACACAGTCTTTAGGGGATCTGTGTGTGGGTATGTGGTAACAATGGACCATGGATTGGGGAAGGCAGCTCTGTCTGACTCTTCCACATAAACCTTTAATATAAGGCCTTTTAAACTGCAGTAGGCCATCAGAAGTCACTGCACCCTGTAATTGACCTTAAAATACTTTCTGAAGAGGTCGGAGGCAGTGTCACTGGCCAAAGGCCCAAGTAGTGGCTACATCGCTGGAGCCCATAGGAGCCTGGGAAGTCTTCATGGTGTATATTTAGTGCCTCATCCTTTGATTGGGGACAAGAGACACACAGATAATGCCAGTCTGCATGTAAAACCACGCGCATCCGCCCTGAGGTGCCCCCTTCTGTGGTACACTATTCTCTCCCATGGGCATGGCGAAACATATACAGGTCAGAGCTGCTTCTCAGGCCAATTGTGGGGGAGGGGACAATTCTGGTTCCAGATTTTATAAATCTTATAAGCTCATCAGTAGCCTTTTTAATGAAATCCTTTCCAGTGATTGTAGCTGACTCTGAAGGGCATTCAGGCTTTTAAAAAAAATTATTTCACATGCCCAAGGGAAGGTATTTCTTTTTAATCACACTTCTACATGTATGAACACAGCACACTTCTACCGAATATCCCTGGGGGGTGTATGCAATTTGGTTTTAAACTGTCTTTAAATGTGAAGTCCATCTCCGGAATTCCTTATCGGCTCACAACAGCTTACAGTGATCTTTAATTTTATATTTTACAAGTATTCACTCACCTGAAATAAAAGGAATAATGTAATTATATACACTATAAAAACAAAAGACATGAACACTTTACACTAACAGGAGATTATATTACATTCCATTATGAAATGGTTTCCGTTTTCAACTATAAGAGAGTCACTCTTTTGAGAAGTGTGTGAAGGTTTTCTACAGATTTTGCAGTTTGTCTCTGAAAATCTTTGCACCAGAGCTTTTGTGTGTGTGTGTGGGGGGGGGGGGGGGGGAAGCTGAAAGTGTGAAATGCCAACCACTACCGTGCCTCAGCGTGAACTGTGCATTTGTTTTAATAAGACAACATGGAGAAGAAAAAAAATCATAGATCTTAATAACTGAGAGGAAATAAAAAAATTATAATAATACAATCGACTGCTTCTGCAGCACCTGCAGCTTTTTTTCCCCTCTCTTTAGCATTTCAATTCTCAATGTTCAGGCGTAAGCATTTATGTCACAGGCTAAGCTTATTTTAAAAAGACTGAAATGTGTGGATACAGTTTACTGTCATCATATGATTTCTGCTCCTCAAACTTAGTGCTTCATATGGAAACATCTGTACTTCTGGTAATTTCTTTTCAAAACTGAAAACAGAATTATTATTATTATCAGCTTACAATTCGTCTCAGCAAAGTGCTACATGACTGCTAGAATTTCTTAATGTTTTGAATGCATGTTGAACAGACTTCACACTCCAAGTCCTTCATTGCCATTTCGTAAGAAGATATAATCGGGTTTGACCGTAACTTAACACACAGACCCTGAACAATGAACAAAGTAAGCGTTATCCCAGAAGGCAGTTAAGTCCATAACATATAACAATTTAGTGGGGCATATCAATGATCTCCCTCATTAAAGTGTGACCAGTGTTGGAAGCCTTTCTTGTTATGAAGTCTGAGATGTAAAGCTTGATTTGAAAACATCAAAGCAACTCTGATAATTGGGAATTCATGCGCTATAGCCAGTGATGTATACTGTATATGGACAATAACATGACCTTTTGCCACCTTGTTTATTGTGAGTTAAACAAGGGATATATTACTGTGCCATTCTTACACAAGATGTTATGTTGTCGTCACCAAAACACACAGTATGCAAATAGGTAAAATCATGTAAATGTGTATTCACTGGGATTATGTATCTCATGAACTGAGAAATGGGTGGCATGGTGGCTTTGTGGTTCGCCTCTCAGCACCGGGCATCAAGGTCGAATCCCGATCTGGTTGGAGTTTCCATGTTTCTGGTTTCCTCCCACTGTCCAAAAACATGCATTCAAGGTGAATTGGCTGCTCTATAAATGCCCCTATATAGTGTCTGTGTGTGAGTGAATGAGTGTGTGTGTGCCACCCCGCCCCGTAACCTTAGTAGAGAATTAAACAGAATGGATGGATGATCTGAGGACTGATTTATGATTTGCTTTCCAACATTGTTCAAATGAGGTTCGGCAACATTGTGGACATGAGGTCATAGTGGTTTATGCACATAACAGAATGATTCTGGCCCAGGTCCGACCCGTATGCCCCACTTTCATCTGGCCCACATGACACATGGATCAACGGCACTGAGGCGGACCGCTCTCAGATTAAGGCCACACATTAGCCAAAAGTGACTCACATGTAGGTGGCTTTGCCAGATCCTTACCAGATGTGAACTTGATGAGTTTTAAACCATGTGGACCATGTAAGTATTTTTTTTATGTAGGCCACTCTCATGTAGGTAGCAGTTTCATATGTCTGCCAAACATGGACAGTTAACCTTATCCTTTAAAGACCAGCTTTGGCTCATATCCATTTTGCCAGTGCTGGCAGTGGACAGAGGTGCATGGCTCAGCAAGATGTGGCGCACATTTCTATGCGATCTGGATATGACAATAAAGAGGATGAATGACAATATAGCATATTAAAACAATAGGGCACAAATGGGTGTGCATTATTGTAAAAAAATCATGGGAAAGATGCAAGCAGAGTACAGTTACACCACTTTCCATGACTTATTCACAATAATCCACAACCTGAAGGGCTTTATTGCTTTTATAAAACGTCTAAAAAATAAAAACACTATAATGGGAAAAAAATTTTTTTAATTCATAATGTGGTCAGAGGAGTGTAGTGCTGTCAATAATATCACAGCTGGACAAATGGCTCAGCCAATCAGATTTAAGGACCGGAACTACCCGTTTTGTAATGGTTATTAGAGTATTAGGATGATGGTCTACAATTATTTCAATAGTCATACAAACAGGGTCTATTGCACTATATTAAAATTCAAACTGAACTGTCAACCAATAAGCCCTTAATAGTCGTTTTCATTACAGACTATTACAGGATTCTTTAGGGTAGAACTTTGTTGCTTTCTCCTTTCCACATCCTATAAACTAATCTCTCCAGCCATCACTTTCAATCACTTTCTTATTCTTTGAAACAAGTGTGCAGCCTCTCTGGCTCTCTAGCAGCAGGCCACATTAACGGATGTGGGCAGCATTGCTGATCAGCGTGTGTTTTTTAGCCTATTCCAGCACCGCAGGGCTTCGGAATCTCTAATGGTGAGCTAACTCACTTGTATCACTCTCTTCCCGCTCCGTCAGCATACTTTTAGGCCAGACCTCGGGCTCTCCCACTCTCCGGCTGCGATAAATGAATAATAAGATGCAGATTTTCCTTCAGCCATCAGATTTGCACTGCTTCTCCATCAGCTTCATTGACCACATAGCAGCGATATGATGTCATGCATAGGCCTAGTTATTGGCTGCACAATCTTACCCTGCAGTCGAGTGGGGTAAAGCGCTCACCAAGTTTCTTAGCATTTTATAGGAAACATAAAATTAGTGGTGAATCATCTCTGGCAACCATGTTATTAACTTTTTTTTTACATTTCTCTAAGATTTGGATCTATCAGAATTTCCAGGAAATCAAATCCAAGTTTAGAATTTGTGGTTGTACATATTAAAGACAGTTATCGGACCAACTGACCCTAATTGAAGGCAATTTCTCTGTCTCAGTGGTGAAAAGCGGTAGCGTTGCAAATATTTGTCAAAGTCTTGTTTCCGTATTTTGGAAACATTAACATTTGATTCCAGGAATGGATGTAACATCACCATCAATTTTGCTGTGTCCCTTTTCCACTTGCACTGCACTGTTGATGAAGACATTACAGAAATGCTAAAGCTATAGTGCTGCACAATAACTAACCTCCAGTTCTGTAACACGAAGATTCCAGTGTCATGACACTTCACCAGTTATAATACTTTTTCAAAGACTTTAAGTGTATTATCAAATTTCAAATGATCCTAACAAGATTTTAAGCCACTGTCACTGACTTTTCAAATATGACAAAGACATATTATTACTATTTATAAAAAAAGGGGCTTGTGGTTAAGGAACCAGCCTTGTGACCTAAAGGTTCCCAGTTTGATCCCGGCATGTCCATCACTGACAAAGAAACAGCCCGAAGTGGAAAGCTGTCTTGGAAAACAGCAGCCTTAACGAATGAACTGATAAGTATGTATGCATCGTGCCAACTTTCAGCAATGCTCAACCTGTAGGGCAATGATATAATTGCTGTTGTAGAAGCACACAGTGTATCGGGTTGTGGAGGCCACTCGTTCATAATAAGCTGACAGACGGATTTATAACTACCGAAGAAGCCGCAAGTCAAACAAACATATTTGGGGTCGGTAAAAAAATAAATGTGCAGTCCTAAAAAATACTTTCCATCTTAATTTCCTTAAATGAGAGGGTTGCTTAAAAAATTGCACATTTTTTATTTAATATTCTGATTTGATTTCACATTTATTTACGTCCAAATGCCTAAGTTGGCCTAATACGTCAGTACTATATGAAATAAGATCAGCTAAATGATCTAGTCTTGTTTTGATGAGTGAGGGTAGCATGTGCAGCGAATTAAGAGGCGATCTTCAACATTCCTGTAGAACCAAAAAAAAACCTGAGCCCAAGACGATGAGCTGTGCAACTGTAAATAATCACACTGATCTGACCTCCTTCATAAAAGTCACATAAACTGACGCAGGGTGAAGCCGAGGCTTGATCTGCTGCCTGCAACGCCACATGCGGTCCCAGATGGGCCTGGAGGAATCTGTTCTCACGTTATTGTTAGGGCTGCACATTTATTTCCACACGTGCCAGCAGGGAGCTTGTCGGAGTCCACATGAGCGGCCGACACCGTGAGCCCGACGTGACAGGCCAGTAGAGAGGAAAAGAAACAAGCAGTGTTAATTCAGCACTGTCAAAACAACAGAGTTAGCAGGAGGATCACCAACAACCTCTAGGGTCACCTTTAGTCTACAGGAAATCCCAAATCTTCCACACATTCTCTTTCAGCTCGTGGGTGACCTCTCTGACCCTGAACTGTAAAAAGGGGCAGAAGGTGACAGACTGAAAACTGGCATACAGTATCATTTAGTCAGCCATTCTCAACTGGTGGGTTGCGGATCGCGGACATGTTCTGGGCGGGTCACAGAAACAATTTTTTTTTTAATAATTGATGCTCAGAAAGGCACACATCAGACAAGTGCAGCATTTTCTAAAAGTGGGTTGTGACTTAATGACCATGAGAAAATGTGGGTTCCCGGCTGAGACTCGATGATTCAAGTGATCTCTGTGTATTTATAACTTGGCCAAAAGTGAACTGGACTCGTGAAAACACATCAAAAGCAATTTAATCTAATCCACTATGGGAACTTTACGTAGAGGGGTAAAGGCATATTTCAGGTTTTTTGGCATCTGTGTGAATGAAGTCCCCACTTTACGCAGCTAAACGTCCAACTGAGTTCTGCCCCCTAGGCCTTTATGTGTTTAAGCTGAGCGGCATGTCTGGGTGGGGTATCCAGCCCAAATCTAGCCTGGTGGAATTTGACCCCGCACATCTTAGATTTATAGAGGCAGTGCAGTGTTTGCATGTGGCAAGCAGATGGGGGCATCATAGTCTTCTTCCTCTTTTCTTTTGGTCTCTGTGCTGTTTTGCATATCTCTGCTGAATCGGCAGAGCCGCTGCAATCCTCCGCTCAACCGAAACACACGTCACTCATCCTCAACACAAACACACATGTATGCCTCATTTTCGATCCAACTCATCACTCAGTATTTTCCCAAACTGCCAGCGGCATCAGCTCTGATCAAACTTCAAGGGTAATCTCCTCTCCTGCATGTCCACTGCGCGTTCAAAACACACAAACACACACAGCCGCAGTGCATAACCTTCCAGTCAACCACTTAAAACCTCCCTGAAGCAGGAGCATCCGGAAAACTTCCAGCATCCCGTGCTTGCACTCTGATTCAGAACTGGCCTCTCACTTCCACGTCCCATCCATGACCAGTACGATCCACAAGGTAAAAGAGATGTTTTCAGATCAGTGAAAAGGTCAAGGTCTGTTGTAAAGGCTCACTTTGCACGACTCCGCTCATTGATCTCATCATGTTTGACATCTGCTAAATGACAGAAACAGCAACACCGCAAGTCCACTTGGATCAGAGGTCACCACCTTCGTTTTCACTCGCCTCTAATTTGATTTTTCGAGGCTTAAATCTGGGCTTGCAGTGCTGCAGCTCTCTGAGTTAATGCAACCACATTGTGGAAGTTTCCTGAGGTGAAGAAAATTACTCAAGTGAAAATAAATAATCAATTACAGCTGATATGTCATCATTCCTAAAACACTCTATATATGAGCAAAAGTATTGTGATTCTTACACATCATAACAACAAAATCTTATTCTGAATACCTGCACCTTGCAGTAATAACAGCTTCTATTCTTTTAGGAAAGATTTTTGAGTGTTTCTGTGAATTTTTTCCCATTTATTCAAAAGGACATTTTTGAGGTCTGAGACACTAATGTTGAGCGTGAGGGCCTGGTTAATGCCTAAGGTGATCGATGGGGTTAAGGTCAGGGATCGGGGAGGGCCAGTCAAGGTCTTTCACACCAAACTTATAGAATTATGAGTCTTATAGCTCTTTCTTTGTGCACCAAACTGTTTCTACAATGTTAAAAGCATACAGATGTCCAAAATGCATGACAAGGTGCATGATTTAAGTGTCACTTTGGTCTACAGAGTGCTTTGCATGCATTTCATGCAATTTAGAGCAGCCTATCCTTGAATCCATGTTTTTGGACTGTGGTAGGAAACTGGAGGACCCGAAGGACACCCTTGTAGACACAAGTAGAGCATGAAAACTCCACCCAGATCGGGATTTAAACCTGGATCCCAAGTGCTTTAACTGAATAACTGAATAAAAGGCCTAAAAATAATTCCAGGTGTAATGTCTTAAACCTATAATGATCAAAACATACACTCACACAACAGGCGAAACTAATTTACACAGAGAAAATAACAAGAACAGGACACAATAACAGACATAAGGGGCCTGACCTGAAAGCACTGTTGGAAAAAATTGGCAAACTATAAAGGTTTGTTTCTTGATCAAAGCTGAGCTGGTGAAAGGCAGAATACGGTACACAATGTGCTTTGCTATCTCCACCTGATATGGCATAAATCTTTCCAGACAACGCTGAATGTCGCGTCTTTTCCTCATAATCACTCGTCTGACTCAGTCTCACAGTCTGAGAATGTAAGGGAAAGTATGGACGGGGGGTAGCGGTTGTGACACAGTTGGTGCAGTTCCAGGGGGAATCACCTCTGGGTGATTCAGTGTTCTGGTCTGGCAGCCTGCAGGGGCATACCAGGCCCGGCGCTCCGAAGAGTTTAGAAAGATCACAGCAGGACAGTTTTTTCACATGACTCACTGCATCTTGCAGTCCATTTCCCAGCTGTTTAACCCGCCAAGATCACAATTTAGTCTGCTGCTGAAGTCAGTGTTTTAGTCATCGACAATTAGTGCAAATGAGGTCTAAGGTCGAAAACATCTCAAATTTAAGTCAAGCCTTAAACTCACAAAACACTTAGGTCGTGACGACAGGTGTTCAAGTAGGGCAAAGAATGGAGTGAGTGATCTATTTATCCTACTGTACTTACACACAGAGGAATCTGTCCTGCACATTTAACCCATTCGCACAGTGAAACACACTCACACTCAGTGAAGTGAGCACACGTGCCCGGAGCGGTAGTTGCCTTTCCCAAGCTTATAGTACTTTGTGGGATCGGGAACCTTCAGGTCACAAGGATGGTTCATTAACCGCACACCTAGCAGGTATGATGATAGAATTTAGCTGTTCTTTGTTTGAACCCATGCAGACAAGTAAAGAACATTCTAATTCCACACAGAAAAGGCAAAATAAATGACACTATTATCTTGTTATGAGTTCTCATTTTTATCATTTTATTTTATTTTACTCCTGACATTTTCCCCATAATAACTCAATTGGCTAAGGGTTGTTTTGGAAGGACTGTTCCTAACAGTGCCATAGTGCTCGTCTTTCTTTCTCCTCACTCCTCACGGTGGGATCTCTTTACTAGCACCATAAGTACATTATTGATGTAGGAGGTGGGCTACAGAGAGCCTCGGGCAAACAGTTTAAGTGCATAAAACCCAGAGTCTAGAGTGTAAGTGGTAAGTTCTTTTGTCTTCACCCCAACCCTGTCATCCCCCCAAAGTAGGGAGGAAGTAATGGGTTTTCGAGTAAGACATGAACCAGATATGACCTCTTGATCTCACAACACGAGTACACAGCTCAAAACCAGACGAATAAAGTTCAGAGTGAAGTTTTTTTTCTACACAATGTCATGCACTATACACACAACTGTACGCACCATGTCTATACACATTCTCTAATATATTCACCAGGCCCAATGCTGAATATCCAGTGAATTATAATAGCTCAAGTTCAACTCAACCCACAGTAAAGTGATGGCAGGAATGTTCCATGACTGATACCTTAGTAATAACAACTGCAGTGCCATTTAAATCCAACAACAATAATGTGTCACTGACGAAGGATTTAGAAAATAGTGAAAGTGCTGAGTGTAAAATATATTTGAAATGAGAAATCACAGTAATACAAAAAAATGGCTTGTAACTCTAGAAAGTGATTGCTTACCCCTATATATAAAGGTGAGCAATAGGGTTCCTGCATGCTGATTAATGAGCGGGTGTTCACAACCAGATCCATACAATAACAGAAGGGTGTGTGAGTTGTGTCTTGTATTAGTTTACTTAGCTTACTAAAGTGCGTCAGCCATTCTAATAATCGCATCTCATTTAGGGATCCCCCCAGTCATACACCATCTGAAACCGTATGACTGGAACAATAAGTGGACAAAAGTTTTGAGACACTTATTACATCTGCATGAGCTTGTTGTAGGCTTGTGAAGGACTTGAACGTCCCTTTTCGATTTTCAGTCCTACCAAGTACTATGGCTGAAGTGCCCTTGAGCAAGAAACTTCACTGACAAAAAAAGATCAGTTTATCCTAATCCAAGTTGATCTTCCCTTACAGCTATGACGGCTTTCACTCTTTTGGCACAGGTTACGTTTGAAGGGTGTTTGTGGCAATTGGTTGGACTGAAGGTCCTGACTTGTGATCTTTGTATTAGTTCATCCTATAATACTCTGATAGGGTCATGGTCAGGGCTATGTAAAAGTCAGTCATGTTTTTACTACACCCAACACAATAAACCTTATGGACCCTGCATTGTGCACTGAAGTACGGTCAAGCTTCTTCACAAATGAAAGACTATAGCAAAATAAGAACAGGAGTCTGTCACTGCTGAAGGAAGTTGTAATAATTAAAGCAAGAAAGTCGGTGCTTCATGGACTATGGTTAGAAAGGAAATGATTTGTTACCAGTTTCTTGTTGTGCTTACTGGTGGAGGTTTTCGGGCTGTACCTACGTCACCTAAATAGTTTAAGATGTGCCAGTATAAAAAGACAGATGTTTCAGGAACGGTGATATAATATTAAGATCAAAGGTTGTTGGTATGATCCCATAACAAATCCAATCCACAAACCTTTGCAATGTGCCATGTTTGACTAAAGAAATATGACACTTACTTGCTTTTTGACCAACTGTTTTGCTGTTGGATTTCACTGGAGCTTGGGAAAGCAATAAATCTGATATAATAACTCCCAACTAAAACAAAGATGCTTTTATTTATTATTATTATTATTTTTTTACATAAAACTCTTTTTTTTTTTTAAATCAAGTCATGTACATGTTGTGGTTGCAGAAATTAAAGTTAGTTTGATGAGTTATAGGAAATACTAGGCTGCCGAGAGTCTGTTCATGATACATGGTCACAATTTTACTATAGTCTTCAGGCTTCCACATGTTACTTATTTCCTGCAATTAAGCAGATTAGTTAATAGTGTGGTCGATCTTCATGTCTCCCAACTATGTCCATCATAAAAAAAAAAACACAAGAACAAACAACCTGCAGCAATGTGGGTTTCTATGCAACGCTGGTTTAAGGTCAAACACAGGCACCAAAGAGCCAGTGGACAGCTGAGATGCAGCAAGCACATGTGGACATGACAGTAAAGTCATATACAATAATCATATACAATTGTCTAATGCTCAAGAGATAAGCAGGACCTGGTACACGTTGCATAGCTTCATGGAAATTTTTTCACAGTGCCATGAAGAGAGACAAAGCTCATTTGTGTTCATGCATCTCAAATTGTAAGACTTTTTTAATGAATAATGTTTAAAATCCACTATCTTTTTTAATAATGTTTTATGAAATATTGCCATAAAAGCAAGGAAAATTATTCACCTGTATAATAATGACAAATTTTAACCAGTCTGTATGTTTGGCGTAAGATCCACAGTAAGCAAATGCACAGTTCTGTCAGTGGCATTTAAATCCAACAGCAAGATTACAGAGACAAATTCATGCCTACAGCAAAAGAGGGCATAAAACAAAAAGCCAAGGGCATGAGCAGGTAGACTGTTTGATGAGAGAGGCTGGAACCTAAATAAGATTAAAGCTGCATTGCAGACAGCACTGTCTAGAGACCGACAGACAAAAAGCATTAAAGAAAGTTTTTTCAGCTGAAGCACAAGATGACATCTTTTAATTTTTATGGGGCCATCTTGTGGCCATATCCTCTTTCTTCTTTTCTAATGCCTCACTGCCTTTGAATTATATTCATATAACAGTAAGATTTCCAGATGTTCCCCATACCTAACTTCTACAGCCGATAGTCTGGCGGTGGAGCAAAAAAAAAAAAAAAAAATCATACCTTTAATTAATAGCTGACTTGTAACTAAACTTAAAAATATATAGTTCGTACATCAAATAGACCCAAGCACCTTGTAAACGAGAAAATTTTAAATATACTATTTTTAAACCTGGTATGCAGTTCACCTAAAACCAGATGCTCCACACCTCGTCCTGTCAACCTTTCCAAATAGAAAATGAGTGAAGAAGAGGCTACTGTATCCCATGAACCCATTGACACCTATTTGGAAAGACTCGCTAGTTTTGTTTGGCTCATTTATCATGTGTGAGTGATGTGTGACAGACGGCGATGGAGGAAGAATATATAGGAATCACAATATCAGACTTAAACAATGGCATTAATGGAACAAATTTTTTTTTAAATAATCAAATTATATTAAAAAAATGCATGGTAAATTTGTATTTAAGGTGAAGGGAACACCTCCAACACACTTCCTAAAAAAAGAATCTGTATATAAAGTGCACTACCCTCAGACCTGTAGAGACAAAACCAGTCCAGATGTGGCATGCTGTCTGGGTATTTACACACTGCCCTCTGGAACACATTGAAGCCCTGGACTAATACGTTAAGCTGACAGAATTTATAATATACTAGTCCCTTGTACTTGTTAAGCCTCTTTAATATATTTTATCTAGAAAAAAATAATAATTACTACTAGCTTACCACAGCACAGTGTTTATTTTTTAAACTCGAACAGACACACTTGGTGTCCTGGAGTGAGCACACATAGAGAGTCAGTGACAGGACAGAGCATGCTTCTGTGGAAAGATCCACAGGAGGGAGAGCAGTGCACAATTCAGGGAGTGGGGTGGGGATGAAAGACTCTGAGCCAATGACAAATATCTGGGATTCCAGCACCTGGTCTATCCGCTTGGAATGACCGCGCAGTAGGACTTACCTGAGAGCGCCTCTGATCTGCGCCACATAAGAATACAGAAATCTGGTTTTGACCTATGGTTCATTTTCATAAGGTGGTGGTCTGAACTGCTCTTAACCTCCACTCAAGTATGGGGGGGTAATATCAAGTACATAAATATTCAGGTATTAGGAGAGTATGAGTCTTTCGAGTTCTCGAGGATGAGCTGAAGTCTCTCTAACAAATATCTTTATCACGAAGCAGACAGAGATGTTTATAAGTATGATTCATAAGATGATAAACTGTTTGTACTGGTATGGAATTCGCTTGTAATCCCAGGCCATGCAGGACATGAAATTATGAGACTCAGACTTTCCATTGCTTATTATCCTGCATATCCAGGAGCAACAGATTAATGACAATGCTTTAAAATAAATCTTGATGATAAACTGTACTTCCTTTCCCAAAAGCAAAAAGGTGTGTACTTAAATGCCGTTCGCCTGCTGCCAAATAAAAGTGCACGTGCGTGCACACACACACATACACACAGGCAGACACAGACAACAAAAATACACAAATACACCATGAAATACTACACACGTGCAACAGAACACACACGTTGTTTATGATGCCTCTTACTGACAGCTAATGACAGAGTGTTCGAGACATGCACACTCTAGCAGAAGCACAGCAATAAAAACTGTGCTTTTTTGTGCACACACACACACACATACACACACACACACACACTCAGACACACATATACACTCATAGACACATGCACATGCACAGTAACCCAAGAAAAATACAGCAAGTGTGTGCAAATCTTTAACTGCTGCCAAGGAAGTAGCTCTTCTGTTAGTTGTCTGGCAGCTGAATCTGTTAAGAACCTGAGCGCAAAGAAAGCACTCACCTTGACTGCCGCTCGGTCACTCCAAGTTCCAATATGCATTTGTCTGCATGTGTTGCCTTCTTCCTCTCTTTCTAACTGACTCCTTTCATCCACGACTCATCGTGTGACTCCTGTTACGCTCTGGTGCTGAGAGAGGGAGGGGAGACAGAGGGAGAGGGTGAGGAAAGGGGACGAGGGGGGGCGTGGAGCCCAAAATAAGGTTTACAAACAAAAAGTAAGAAGCCATGCAATTCCGATACCAATTCTATATACAGTCCTCTTTTCTCGTGCAGCGCCATCCTTTCTGGAGAAACATCCACATTGTCCCTGAAGCAACAGTGACGAACAATTCCCCCTGCTGTCTAAAAACTTTCTCCCGGCTTAATTGCCTTGCCTTGTCTTTAACCTCCCACCTTTACTCATCTTTCTCCCCACCTCCCTCTCTCTCACCCTTTTCCTCCCTCTCTTTTCTTCTCCTATTTGCTCTTTTGCCCTCTCTACCATGCACCTGCATGGTTAAAACACACCTGATGGGAATCGATTAAAGAAGGGGATGACTCCCAGTGAGGCTTTCTAACATATTTTCTGTTCTTTAGGTAGCTCCTTACATTTACATTACATTTACATTTAGTCATTTAGCAGACGCTTTTATCCAAAGCAACTTACAAATGAGAACACCACAAGTCAGAAGCCATGAAGAAAACCATCTATACTGTTTTTGTTTTTTGTCTGAAGTCACGAATCAGCTCCTTATTAACATACTATCTCATTTATGACTCATTAGGCCTCATAATCAACCAACCAATACATACAGTACCAGTTGAAAGTTTGGACACACCCCCTTCTTGCTCCATTGTCTATTTCCTCCAATTTGTTGTTTTACAATTTCAGACTGTAGTCCATCTGTGTTCTTTGTTTTTGTTAGTCCCCTGTTGGTTCTCTGTTCTTTATTGGTCAGGACCATCACAGAACAGATATCATATGGGTGATGGATTGTTTATTGTCAGTTCTGCACTGACATTAATGCGATGAGGGGTTTAGTGCAGCGCTGCTGCTGTAGTTTCATTTAAACACATCTAGTACACACAGTATGTACTGCAATCTACAAACAGATGGACTACAGACTGGAATTGTAGAATTACAAAGTCTAACTTTAGTCAGTGGAACTGAGAATATGGACAATAAGAGGAGCATAATGAATATATTTAAATCACAAATACAAAATAAAAAAAATATAATAAAAAACGAATTGTTCATATCCATATTATTGACATAACCTCTGTATTGATTCTGTAAATAATGCCTTGGAATCATACTAAAAACACACCGAGACAGATAACTAGGTGCCTTGAGAGAATTTTGGCAGGCATATGGCAGGCTTTTCCCCTGAACGAGTTTATGGCCTTGACAGCTTCCTTCCAAAATGTGTGGAATGCATCCCTGTGATTGGCTCACGGTTGCATCTATTAAAGTCTCTCCGAACTGAGTTTTCCTTTAAGGTATGACCTTTGCATAAAGGAAGGCAAAAAGCTCTCGCAGATGTTGTGCACACCGGACAAAAATTTATGTAATTAAGTCACATTTACTTTACATATATACAGAACCTTTCACATATCCAAGGGACCATGTTTCCCAGCTTAAGTGCTAATGATGATGAAACATGTAAATAGACCATTACCAAGAGCACAAGAAAACCAGTTGTATAACAAGTCTTACATGGCATCTTTTACTATTTAATACTAGCTGGTTTATACTAGGGCGGCAATTTATCTTAGTGGTTAGTCTTGCATGTCCTCCCTGTGCTTGTATAGGCTTTCTCCAGGATCCCACCCAAAGACATGCTGATCACTTAATTGTCTTAGCCATTAGTGGTGTAATGTATTAGTGCACTTGAAGTCCTGGGAAATAGGAGGGTTGTGCCAGAGAGGGAATTCGGTGTAAAACTGTATCAAGTTGAATATGAGGTCTTTTTCACTTCAAGCCAAAAGAAGAAGATGATGAAGGAGAAATGCTGGAGTAGAATCTAAGAATAAGCAGCTTAGAAACTGAATAAATATTGTCTGCTTTTCTTGGGAGCTGTTCCGGTTGCTTAATTCTCACAATAATAAAGTGTGGAAATGTATTGCAGAGATTTCATCCTGAGTTTAGTGACTGATTTTAATTATTTATGTTATAAACATAAGTACTCTGTTGTGGTACTATTGGGGTCCTGACCATTGAATGAGTAAATGGAGTAAAGTGGACGTACACAGTATGTACTGTAATCCACAAACAGTTAACTACAAAGTCCATCTTTACAGTAAGCGGAACTGAAAATGGACAATAAATGGAGCAAAAAGGAGGTGTGTCCAAACTTTTGACTGGTACTGTATATATGTGTACTGTGTATCCATAATAGATCGGCTTTTTGCACATGCTTGTGCAAAATAAGTGTCATGTTGTTTGATAATTTCTTAATTCCGATGATTTGTTACCCTCACACTGACTGAACACATCTGTAAAGCCATTGATAAAACGATGCACTCATATTTACTCAGTGATGACTGTCAACACTTCCACAAAATATTTACACAAAATTATTCGCAAGAAAATACACCAGCGCTGAATTGCATTTGGAATTAGTCTAGTGGAAACAGTCTAGTTCTTCAAAAATAAGCACGAGGTTTCACTCATATTGGCCATTAAGTCACATGACATTTTCTGTAACCACTCAAATCAAATTGCTTACCTGTTGCAAAGGTAAACATGCAGTAAAGCAGCATGCAGTAGTCATTTGTTTAATGGGACATCTTGCAAACATTTACAAGAATCACAGACAGAAGTTACTTGCTAGATAAAATCCTTATGAAGCTCAGTGGGATTGTAGCGGAGGATGACTGGTGCTCACTTGGTGAGGATGAAGTAGCGGATTGAGGGAAAACAAACATGACCCAGATCTCATAAACAAACCAGCAGATGCTGTGCCACTTTATAGCCAAGACTGCGAAACTCGATCGGCAGTGGAATTCAGCATGAAACTCTGTAACGGATGCAACTTCGAATGTGCATCATCCCCCATATCCAAAAAAACAGAGCACAGTAATTATCTGCCCTTCCTCATTTAAAAAAAAAGAAGTATTTTAGCTGCAGTCTTGCAACCTGTATGAATCAGACTGGTGAATACATTTATCAAGGACGTAACACTGACAAGATTGCGGGTTCAGAATCATCACTGATATTGGCTGTTAGATACCAAAATGTGTTGCACATTAACGCTGCAAATGCAACGTGTGTTTACTCTTTAAAAATAATGTGATCTTCAATCCAAGTTATTATAATAAACTACACAAACTGTCTGAACTAAAAGCAATGTCTTTATTAAACACACTAATGATTTAGGATGCAGATTCAGCCAGGAAAAATAAGAAACATGTTTATTAACATCAGTAAAATTGACTGCGCTGATAAGTCATGCTAAAGAGGGATTTCACTCAGACTGAAGCATCACATGATTAAGAGATGGAATCTGACTGGACATGTTCCAAACCATTCCAACAATGCCTACAACTATTCTGTCTTTGTTTAAGGTTAAGTTCAAGTTTATTTATTCACTAGCTTAATCTTAAACTAGGGTCACGGGAAGGGGGGAGGTATTTCTTTGGACAGTGGATGGAAACCGGAGAACCCGAGGAAGCCCATGTGGACATTTTACTGTAATTTAAATCTATTCATTTTAGATTAAATACATAAACTGATGCAGCTCCATCAGGTTTAGTTGGAAATCCCTTTGATTCATTGTGACAAAGTGTTCAGTGGTCATGGTGTTAAAATTCTCAATGACTCACAGAATTAACTTCATTAGTATAAATTGCTCTGTTTTGTTACACAAACATAGCCGATGTGTGAAAAGTGTTGGATCGCACACAAGAACCAGCTTGTATCAGTTAGTGAGATAAAAAAAGAGCTTTAACAGTATGATGAGTTGAAAATACAGATAAAACATTACATCATACATTCATCCTACAAAGGTTTTTATTACATCTCAAGAAATCGACGATAGTTACTGACCCTCTGCATGAGGTTAAACTAAATCAATTTGACACTAAATAAGAAGCTGTTATCTTCCTGATCAGCATACGGTCCTTCCACACATGGCTATAGGTGAAGACAGGGTCAGAGTTTTTATTATGCCCTCACAACCCTTTTGCAATGTTGACTGAAGGTGTAGATTGAAGAACTATTAAGGAACTTTGCCTGGAATTCGACAGCATTATCCATTTAGAATTTTGTATGTGAGGTTATGGCATACACTTTATGTACAAAAGTAACATTTATCATTGAATTCATATGTTTTATTTTGTCTGGTTGACACTTGTGTATACAATCAAGTACTTAGTCATGTATTATTGAAAAATTGTATGTTCTTCTTCATGGAAACACTTTGGGAATCTCGATACTTTTGTCCTTAGTTCATTCACAGTTCATCAGAGAACGTTTGTTTTATATCTTTCATCACAGACTGGTAAAAATGTTCATAGAATCTGGTTTAAATCTCTCGGATTGTTTATTACCTTTCAGAACAGGGCTACATATGTCACGTTGACCTGCAGGTGCAGATATGTCCATGACTGGTTAAATTAAACTTCACCCAGGGTTCTTCCATAGCTCAATGTTTCCAATCACACCTGCTCTATTCTTTTTTTCAGCCTCTGGCAACAAGCATGCCAGTCCTGACAAGAAATCAGAGAACACTGTACTGCATTGATAGGGTTCGAGATTGTTGGGATCTCCGCCCAGGATTTTTCCTTTTTTTAATGTTATCACTTGTCAAACATGGATGCCACTTTGCTGCCAAGGTATGTATTGTTTGTAGTTGGGGTTCATCAGCCGGAGGTTTCTGCCAAACTGTTGAATTGGAGCAAAACCACAAATGAAACTGAAACAACAATAAATAATCTTAAAACAAAAAAAATATTTTCTTTCTCTTATATTTGACAGTAAAGTTATTAAGTCACGTTCATACCAAACCAATCTGCTCAGTACTTCTTACGAGTATTTACTCACATGCCTGAAGATGGTATGGCTGCTAGCAAGCTTGCTTATAAGTATTTATAAACAGTTCACAAAGAAGTTTGTCATTATGATCATGGATCAATGTCAGAGAGTCTCTGCTATGGCTGTGCATTACTTTTACCTTGATTAAAAGTCACACTGGATCTGACTAACTCATATTCAATTCAAGCAAACATGCAGTTAGCCTATTCTGAGTCATTCAAATATTTGCCTCTAGTTGCTCCACCCATTCATCCATTTATCCATTCATCAAGTAGAAAATTTGCTTCATGTTCAATGTAAACTCAGCTTTACACAATGTACAGTAAAAACACTGCTCCTTAATCCTAATTACTATGAACAAACTTTATTAATCATATTAAAATATTAAAAGCTACTAATTACTAGACATATAATGCATATGCTGACTAAAATTCAGGTCATTATTCTCCACTTAATTGGGTTGTTGGATGGGGTGGGGGACCGGAAAAGACAGAAGAAACCTAAACGGACACAGGGAGAACATCTACCCAAATAGCGCTGAGAGGTGAACGTGCTAAGCACTACACCACCGTGCTGCTCTGGGTTATTATCAGATATAGATAATGTGAATAGAGTGTCTACTGATCGGAAATTAATGTTAATTGTAACTGTATAATTAGCACTAACCTCAATGAACTGTGAAAATGATTTGAAAATCTAAAGCAGTTTGCTTTGGAACACTATCGCAAGGTACTCAAGGCCAGACTATGAATTCACATGACAAGCTCACATAACAGTGCTGACTTCTTACAGCTTTGCTTGGGATAAGGACCAAAAGAAAGCCTCATCCTGGCCTTCAATCATACACCCATAGAGAACAATGGATTGAAGATACAGGATCAGTCTGTTTCCATTTAGAGCAAACCATTTGGTTTGAAGATAAAGCAGTCCCATATGAGTTGTCATCTTCAGTCTTTCAGTTATTAATTGGAACCAAACTGCCATCCAAAGCGACATACAAAAAGCTGTGGGCTAGAGATGGCTCAGTGGGTGTGATACATCACAAGTGGGATGAGTTGGGGAGATCTCCACAGCCAGGTTGGTGACAGGGCCTATGGACAGCTGACAGACTTGTCATTTTTATGGGCAGTTGTACTAATGTATTCCACTAAAAAGAACTGAGTCCAGCAATGAAATTCTAATAGAACTTATTACCGCTAAAAACAATGCTATTTCATGTAGTCACAAAAGTCAGCGCACATGATGTTAGACCGGTATCCTTTCACTTCAGGGCCTTTTTGTGCAAAAAAAACCCCCCAAATGTTTTTTCTCACCTACATAACTAAATAAGGGGCAGTACAGTGGCTTAGTGGTTAGCACATCTTACCCTCAGCGCTGTAGATTAAGGTTCGAAATCTCAATTAGGGTGGTGTTCCATGTTATCCCCATGTCTGCATGGGGCCCCTCCGGGTTCTATAGTTTCTTCCCACAGTCCAAAAACATGGATTCAACTAAATAGTCCTATATAGAGTGTGTTTGTGTGAACGAGTGTGCCCAGTGATGGATTGGTGCCCTGTCCCGTTTGGGCAAGGAGATCATCCCTTTGACGAAGTAGAGGATTAAGCAGAAGATAATGCATAAATGGATAATTACATAAGGTGGAGCTTGCATATTATCCTCATGTCCGTGTGGGTTTTCTTCAGGGTTCTCCAGTTTTCTCCCACAATCCAAAATCATGGATTCAATGTAAATTGGCTGTTCCAAATTACCCCATAAAGTGTATGTGTGTGTGTGTCTGTGTGTGAGTGAAGGCATGTGTGCACAGCAATGGTTTGATATATCTATATATCTTTATAGATAAAAATCTATAAAACAGAGCAAAGAGGACTAACAAAAAAATGATATTACTGCATGCTTTTCACCCACTCACAGGGTGGCCAGCCACAGATGAGCATCCTACACAGTGCCTTAGTGCGAAGTATCCCATAGCAGTTTACTGCAGTAAGACCCAAGATCAGCCGTGACCACATGCGGTGACAGCAGCGAAAAGCACTGCATGCACTGACACCAGCTCGATGGAACAAAAGCGTAGCACCGATCTCAGTGCTCGGTGCTGGATCAGCAATTGGTATCAGGTGGGCCTGCACCTGTGCATCTGTAACATGTGTTTTTGCTTCGGTTCTGGTTTCCTCAAACAATTGTTTTGTAGAAGCTCCATTAGCCTGATGATTTCGTCATACCCTGGTCTTTACTTTCAAAAAGATATAGATATCACAGAATGAAAAAGAAGTGTAAAAGAATATAAGTTGTTAATATATGGAATAAAATGAGAAATGTGATATATAATAGTATATGATACAGAACAGTACAGGATTGAAAGATAGTGAAGATTTGGTTTACACTGAATATTACATGATTTCCCAAAATAAAACTATTAGAATGATTTTGTAAAATCAGAGTTCAGGTGCTGGTGGGGGTTTTATTGAAACTGAGTGCTTCCACCAGCTCAGAATTTAGGACACTGCTCCTAAATGTGGATCCTGTGCACTGGCCACAAGGAGACAGAGAAGGGACCTCAGACCATGTCAGCATACAATTATCCCAAACAAGACAGCCAGACCATACTCCTTCCAATAAGCTGAACAACTGCTCACATGTCTACACACACAAGCACAACACACATGAACAAAACGCACACACGTTTTCCTCTCAGTGCCTGGGATGAATTTATTGCATATTACGCACTGTGTGTAACACCTCACAGCCAGGTAATGTACTTCAGAAGTGGCGGGCACGCCTGTGTGAATGCCTACTGGGCAAATCGAAGAGCATTTTATCAGCTTTGGAGATGTACATCATCATGGCCAAAGCATTTTTTAAAGAAAGTTTTACCATGTGGAGCCGTGTTGGATTTGAACCATCAAAGCACTGATGGAGTGTGGGCTTTTTACAGATGCTTCACAAGCCCGTATGTTTCGAATAAGTCCAGTCTGTCTGCAACCTGGACGCCGGGATGCTGTCACATTATATAACCCATCATATTCAAAGCAAAAGAACTCTGAGACAGGAACTTTGGGCTTCTTTTGGAAACCTGCAAACTGCAATTAGTTTTTATTTTGGTTGTTTTTTCTACATGAATATAAATACAATTGACAGTGATCTGCATAGTCTTGGGCAGCTGAAACCTGCTATCTGAGTTAGACGCGGTGTGTGGAATGGCCCAAGGTACATTTTAGTATGAAGAAAAGCCTACAGTGAATACTGTGACATTACCACTATGAATGGGTAATAAAATACATTATATTGCACAATACGCTTTTGGATGGAAAGATAAATGGCATGTTTTTAGGTTAAATCGCATTCAATTTCCTTGCACATGTATATTTGAGACAACAGTCAAAGTAAGAAACATGTTTAATCTTTAAATCTAATTTCATCACAGAGATCCAGAGGCCCTGGAAAACATTCAGGTTGTTTTCTTTTAGTTATTAAGTTATATACTGGTATTTCTGGCGGTTCGGTGGCATAGTGGTTAACATCTCTGCCTCTATAAGTCTGTGGGGATCAAGGTTTGAATCCCCATCTGGGTGGCGTATACGTGTTCTTCCCGTGGGGTTTCTCCGGGTTCTTTCCACAGCTCAAAAACATGGATTCAAGGTAAATTGGCTGCTTTGAATTGCCTTTATAAACAGTATGTGCGTCTTACAGGCTTGAGGTTAAGAAACCAGACTTGTGAGCTGAAGATCCCCGGTTCGAATTCTGGTCCCACCAAGTACTATGGCTGAAGTGCCCTTGGACAAGGCACCTAACCCTAATTTCTTCTAAGAGTGTTTGTTTATTGGATGAATATTAAAAAAAAATTGTTTCTTCAAATAGTCATAATGAAAAATTATACTGAGACTCAGTTTATAAACTGAGTTGACGTGAACTTGAGTTGAGTCCGGGTAACATAAGTGTAGCAATCGAAATGTAATGTGAACTCACAAAAAGGAAAATGCTAAACAGTTCAATTGAGTTCTGTGTAGACTTTAAATAATGCACTTAAAATGTGAACGAAAGGATCCAAAAGCAGAAAGGGGCACCTTTATACAACCCTGAGCCAAAAGGAAGTAAAAATTGAATTAAGTTGGAAGTAATCTTCCATCCTCACAAAGCGATTCTTTTGGCTACTGCACCAAACGCAAGTGTCAATGTTTGGGATGTGGTAAGAACAATGTGATTGTATAGTGGCCAAAAACAGGCTAGTCAACATATGAAATCAGAGGACAAGAGAAAATATCCTTCTTAAAGTTGGATAACTTTCAACACATTCAGCATGTATGAATTAAAGTCCTATTACAACCCATACATCAGTTACAAAAAAACGCTTTGCCTCTGAAAACTGCAGCCCATGCATAACATTCAACTTTATAAGCTGAAGCCTGGCTTTAATAGAGCAAACTCACTTTCCAAAACTCTGGACCAAGATCACTTTCCTAAGTTGCCAGATTAAGGAAAATGAAATGCAGATTTCACTTGAAATAACAAGACTTTGGCGTATAGTCTTAGTGGAGAGTGAAGCAATTGACCCAGAAACTTTAAAGAAAGACAGGTTCCCTCATTGCTAACACTTTTAATGAAGCTCCCAGGACATGTAATCCATAAATTTGTTGGATTGAAGTAAAGGGAAAGTGGCACTGTAGTTTGAGCGCAATGATTTTCAGAAAAAAATTTGGGGTTCATTTCCCAGGCAGAGCACAAAAGGTTCTTTGTGTCTGGAGTTTGTATGTTCTCCTCATGTCTGTGTTGGGTTCCTCCTGAAGCTCATATTTCCTTTAATAGTCTGATAAATAAAAATACATATATAAATGCAAGAAGGTAAACTAAGATGTTAATATGCAATATGGGTGTTAGAGAGATGATGTTAGAGAGGACAGTGCGTGCACACACACTAGCACATCATTAGATCAGTGTCAATGCAGTACTGAGAACATCCAGTACCCAAAGAGTACCTGGTCTGTTGTAGTTTTCTAAGGGTCCTGATTATTAAAATAAAAAAAGAGTATTATTAGAGAAGCCTAACTGACCTACAGGACAATATCTGGGTCCGCTACCACGTACCTATTTTCCGAAGACACACAGAGACTCCTTCACTGCGTTTTCATGACGACTGCAGTCTGGACTTTAAACTTTGCCATTGTGCCAATTCCCACCACACAACAGTAACCACTGCTAAAGACTGGAACCTTTGTCTGTAATGCTTAGACATTTAGCACTTTCAAAAAAATAAATTCAAGACTCAGATGCACTTGCTATAACAAAATAAAACAATAATAATTAATTTGCTAAAAATCATGATTAATAATACTGAAGTTCAGCTAGTTTTTTTTAGTTATTAGTTATCAACTAATTAGTAATTAGCAAACCCTTGGTTGTTAAATACATGCAAAGTTTAGATATTAAATGCATGTTTTTGGTACATTGTTCAGCTCAGACGAACATTATATTAAACTCTAGAACTGCTCTTGTAACTCATCTGGTGCTGAATATTGAGAAAGAGATGAGCCGAAGTTTTCTAGGTCATCATTAAAAATTAGAATAGCTGTTAGATTAGCACTACTTTAAAAGACTTACACTGCTCCTTCAGAAGCAAATCCAAAACAGAGAATTTTGCTTCGAGATACATATGACCTCATGAGGTTGCACTCTATACAGCTGCCCATAATAATCTCACAATGGGTTTTTGGTAGCATGTTCAAAACATGGAAAACAGTCTCAGTGTGACTGTGAATATTATTCAAATTTAATTCTCTGGAGAAAACAAAATTAGGGCCAGAACAGACCATAAACCGATGCAGATGGTAGTCTTGTTTTCGAAAAGCAGATCGAAAGGCAATGTCCACTTGAATTAGTGGATTTGATTTGTAATGTGGAATCAGTGATTTTAGACTACATGTGAACCATAATACACTAAACTCTCTGCATGAGAAAAGCCCGCAAATAAAATATGGTTTATTCACCTCTGTTTTAACATTTCCAACTCCAAATTTATCTTTGTTCCACTCAACTTTCTGCAGATCTGTTGCAGGTTGTTTTTGTTTCAACATGTAACTTGGACGTTATGAGCAGGTGATGGCTAAAGGCATTAGGGCTACATTCCTCACAAACATTCATTATAAACTGAAACCCTATAGCTTGACGTGTTGGACAAAATAACTTAAAAAGGACTGCAGGTAATGTTTCGTTGAAATCAGAATGTTCTGGAAGATGTTCCTTTTCAGCTGAGACTGAAGCTGTTTGAGTGTGACGACAAATGAAGTTAGTTTACCTTGAAGCTTGACAGCAACCTAAGAACTCCACCCATATATCAACATGGCCAACCAAACCAAACCACTTTATTACTTTTAGACAAAAAGGTACATTTCTTGGTAAAAAGGTCTTCCACTGGTACTGCTGTTACTATTGATTTGAAACACACTCCGCACAATGAGCTACCACACCCCTGTGAAGCACTATTACAACTAGAAACACTATTGCAACGCAAAAGAATATAAACAGATTATAACATGAATAATGTGGTAACAATGTGGACCATTGAGCAAGAGCTTTAACCCGCATTGCAACAGGGGTGATTTTTATAGAGAATTCACTCGCAGTAATTCGGATGAAATAGGCTGGTCATGGGCGTGTAATACAACTGAAACACTTAATAACAAAATCACTGCTTCCTGCAACATCTAAACCACGAGGGTTCCAGTCAATTCAGAAAGTCTATAAATGACACATTTATATTCATTAATTTTCTGTGTTGAGGAAAAAGAAAACCCTGAGTAACTTTGCTGCACCATCAAACATGTCTTTAACACCCTTCTACGAACAGCTGAAGAACATAGCTTGGGTGGAACTACACATCACTAATGACATAATGTGTCTGTCAGTAAAAGCAATAACAACAGACTCTCACACAGGTTTGTGACTCCACCTTGCCCTTCAGGCACCCATATCTGTCAGCCACCTGAGGGAGGGGGGTGTAATTAGGAGGGGCAGTGAATGTTACCATGGAAAGACAAATACCACTCAGATTAGAGGTGTTGTATTTACACTCTGTACATCTGACGCCTCACTGTCAGGATTACAGTTCAATTCTGCACAAGCATCCAGGCCAATGACGCTGTCACACCGCTGACGAAACGCAAACAAAATGGGAAGGCATGGACTGACCTAACCAGGATCCAGTAGAAGTTTGGGTTTAAATGTGTCCAGTTTCCAGCTTTGATGTTCGTGCTCAATCCAAAATGCTGACAGGACACTGAAATGTCCAGTGGAGTCAGACTCATAAAAAACATTCCATTTCTTTAAGTAAATAAAGTGACCATCTAGCCTGTCATTTCACTTTGTCTCATGTTTCTCTCTCTCTCTGTCTTTCTCTTACACCCACACCATTTGGTTAAGTAGTCCAAAAAAATCGTAGCTCGCTATAGTTTCTCAGATTCTATTAAATTACCAAAAATGAGTTCGAATTCACTATAAAGAAGAACAGGAGAATGTTTTTCATGTCATCGTTGTTTATTGTGCTTTAACCGGTTTAGACAATAAAAACCCGTCTGATAATGTCAGAAACACAAGTGACGCGAATGAAAAAGAAGTCATATCCAGTAAACCACAATTACACAACAACATAAGACAGAACACCACACAGTGTACAACTTAATCCAAAAAGTAATTGCTGAGGTTGAATTTTGGTAAAATGGTTTATGGAGAAAATTTCTAAGGACATAATAAAAGAATAAACCCATTAAGTGAACGAAATAGTAAACACAACAGTACTATTACACAAAATGACAAGATAAACATACAGACACAACATAAATTGATTTAGCTTTTTAATGCCTGACTTTGTCCCATATAATCTGGCAACCCTAGTTTTAGTTTATCTCCAAGTGACTTTTGAAATCATCATTGGTCCAATCCACGCAATTATGGTAAACAAAAATAAATCACAGAATTCCGTAAAGTAGAATCAAATGTAATTCAGTGTGAGGTTTGTTAGTTCGGTTATGTTTTTTTTTGAGTAGTCACATGTTTGTAGAGTCTTTAAATTCCAGGGTAACAGATATACTGCTATTGCTATTGTCTAGTGTACAGTCTCATGATTGATATGATTGGTCAGGACCATCATAGAACATGTATAATTTGGGTGGTGTATTGTTTATTGTCAGTTTTGCAGTGACACTGATGTAGTGAGGTTGTTGTAGTGCAGCAGTGCTGCTGTAGTTTCAATTAAACACTTTAGTGACACTGCTGGGGTAGGATTAATGCACCAAACAAATAATTCCTGCTCTGTGGTGCTACTTTTGGGATGGTACCATTAGAAACAGAGTAAATGGGATGTACACAGTATGTACTGTAGTCTACAAACAGATGGACTAACGTCTAGAATTGTAGAACTACAAAGTCCATCTTTATGATAAGTGGAACTGAAAAATTATTTCCACCAACTAGAATATAGATCGAGCATTTAACTAAAATGTTAAAAAAAAACATTTTGTTATTAATCCAGAAAACCCTCTAGACGAATACAGAAGGAAATGGACAATATATTGACACAATGCCTAGATTTCCTAAAAGTAAAGACTATTTTAAATCAGTTGATGAGTCTGCACACATCAGTGGAAGCTGCTTTTCAGAATGGAACTCCAAAATAAACATGAGATTTAAGACCATGGCCTTTATATGACCAATCAAACCTCCACTTATAGCTTTAAATCTCTGCTCTCCTGACTCCCAGCATAATGCACTGATGATTGCTGTCCAAATACCCACTAATCACTCCCTGTCCTCTCTTGTCCTAAGTTTCGTGTATTTCTTCCTGATTCTCAATTGCCATGCCCAGTCGGAAACCTGTTTTCTTTAGTTTGAAGTCGGAACTCTGCTTTGATGTGTTTTCCATGAAAAGACTGTCACCCAGTTTAACTTGCAGTGATTTATTATTACTGAGAAGCAGGGTCCCCAGGATTGGTCCTGATTCCATACAGAGCACAAATGCTAAGAAGACTCAAAATGAAGACTTTAAGATCGATTTCTTCGCTCATGAATGTCTGCACGAGAGAGATGGAGACCTATTATAGAGTATGTTTGAAGAAAATGGATGGATGGAAAACATCAAGGGATATATAAGGTTTTAAGTTCACATGTCACAGATATGTATTACTGTCATATTTGATGTTAATATATTGGATGGGGGTGCAAGGAGATGTAAAAATAATTGAATTAGTAGATGTCAATCTAAAAAATGTCATTCTACAGTTTGTTAAGTTGGCAATATCATGTTCTGGATTACAAAATGTAAATGTTGATATAAAAAGTGACCTCATATAGTGTAACGTGCTGCCAAACATCATTGTAATATGATTGTAATATGAGAAAAATAATTGACTACCTACATTTATTTTAACATATAAGAGGACAATGTGGACAAAAGTCATCTGACAAATAAACCATTTTCAGACTCTGAAGTTCAGTGTCCTCCCGGCCTCTGACGTTTATGAAACTTTTTTGTGGCTTCTAAACCTCATGCCTCTGGCCTGCACTCACACTCTATTTATGCAAGAAAATAAAGCCGAAATGTCGGCCCCTCCTAAATCTGTAAACTGCAATTAAGCTAAATTCCAAGTTTATTTCCAAATGCCGTCTTTGCTCCAGACCATGTGAGACACAGGACTCTAAAATTATCACACTATGGGTCAGGGAGCCCATGAGAAGCCAGTCCATCGGCTGTCCTCTTCTGGTTTGGAAAGGTTTCCTTGTTTGACTATTTTCCTTGCACACAGGTAAGAAGTTAAAAACCATCAAAATGATGAATTGTAATGAAAATCTGGGCTGAGGGTTGAGTCTGTACAAGAGGCAGATTGCACATTTTGACCTCGGTCTGGGGGAAAATAATGAGCTTGTGCTCCTAACTAAATAACAACAGATATTTACACGAGAACTGAAGTTTAGGCCAGGTCTGCTGCCGCTTTGTACAATCTGTGTGTCTGGAGTTCCTGGAAGCTGCACTGCACACCCTATATTTCCCTCTATGCGGCAGTAAGCGGCACAGTCCCAACCAGAGTGCTTAGAGTGACAGGCATATAATCGGAAATCCCAACAACTGTGTCATTTCACAGAATCGTCCTGGCAAGGTAGTAATCAAAAAAGAGAAAAACAAGATTTACATTTTACAAAGGAGTGAGAAAATGTACGTTTGGATAAAGCAACCAGATCTGAATGCCCACAAAATGTATGTTGATCATTTTCATCTCGAATGCAAACACAGAGATCAACAACTTCCCCTAAAAGACTTTGGCCAATGATTGACAGTTTTTTTTTTTTATAACATTCACTTAATGCATTTTCTCAATCTGGATTTAAAAATAGGCAATGCAAAGGATTGTCATTCCTCTGGGTTATGGTATATTTTGGAATGTTTGGGCCACATGAATACATAATGTGTTAAAGCTTAGCGTTTGAAACGTTTCTCCAGAGGGCAGGGTTGGGATGCTGTCTCCTCAGAAATGAGTTACACCCACCTTACAGTCCAAGCATGGAGTTCACACAGTAATCAGGAACACCAGTCCTCTGATCTAACAGTTTGTGGATGCTGCTTAAAGAAGGTAGGAATTCTTTTAAGATGAAAAGAACAAAATCGGAGACTTCACGATGAAATCCACGTTATATACAGGCAGACACATTTAATCTCACTGAGATTTCGACCAGAGCTCCACATGTGGTGCCAACCTGCAAAAACTTCACATATGCACTCCAGGATTGAAGGAAAGATACAGAGCTATAGATAATTCTGCAAGAGGAATATAATCATGTGATTCCAACAGATCAGCATACCGCAAACAGTCAGCTGTGAAACAGCATTAAAACCTATACCTATAAAATCAAAGAGCTGTGAGAAAAGTCATTAAAAGTAGAGGAAAGTCATTTTTGAGGAGTGTCCAGCATGATGGGCAGCTAGGACTGTTTTGATAACATGAGCAGCTAACAATAATGCATGATTATATAATAACATACTGCCTTAGACTTAATGATGTCATTTTAAATGTGCTGGGTGAAGGATCAGTAGCAGGCATTGGGAGGTGTTTCTACCCTGCAACAGACTGGCAACCTATCCAGGGAGTGTTCACACCCTTCATCCAATGGATGCTTGAACATACTTAATAATACTTCAGTATAGTCCTATATATTTATAATTGCAGATGAATCTGTACCAATCAGTTCCATTTGATTCCATATAGGTACGTTATTCAGTGATGCAGTGTGTAACATGCATGCCTTACAGCAAGAAGATGATGTACTCAGGTTCAATACATGCAGTCATGGTCCTTTCTTCCTGAAGTCTTCATGTGGCCCACTGTCTGCAAGAGATTCCCTTGGGGCTTAAAATGATTGAATGTTGGAAAGAAAATGTTACTTCAGGAACTGAATGGAAATCCACATCGAGATAAATATGTTGTGAAAATGGACTTACAGTATACTAAGGATAGAGTAAACAGCTGCTGACAAGATGAGCTCACTGTCCTTAAGGGACATTAAGTGTTCTGATGAATGAAGGTACTGTGTCTACACAAGGAGAAGGGCCAGCTCCTTAGCAGATCATGGGAAAGGTCAGTGTTGGCCAGGAGGATGGCGAAATTCACCGGGGTTATATTCTGTGACTCATCCAAGTCTCATAATCACAGAGTTCACCAAACAACATCTTCAGCAGCGTACACCAAGTGAGTCACTCTCAACCTCTCGCTTGCCAAAATATACTTGATAAGAACAATGAATCTGACACACCAGCAAACACAGCTTGTTTAGTCTAAGAACAGCCTTAATCTATGTTTGACAAACTGCCTTTACACTGTCAAATTGCTGTACATATTATTAATAAAAATTATGATTTCAAAACTGGGAAATGATCTAGAACAGGGCTTCTCAACTGGTCTCAGCCCGGAAGCACATTGAGCACATTTTCTCATGGTCATTAAGTTACGACCCACTTTTGTAGAATACAAACCAAATAAATTTATTTTTAAATTTAAGAGCAATTTTGAACTACTGAGAAATACTCTGGGTTATATTTGCATTTCACCATCTTGCCTCTGAACATAACAAATTTAAAAGGCAAATGAATGGTGGTTGCCATGGCAACAAAAATGCTTCCTATGTCTGACACATACATTTCTGCATCACTTTTCAAGATAAGAGACAAGTACAAAATTAGATGTGCATTAATTATTTTTCTCTTAAAAAAAAATATAAAGTACATACATTTTTAAGCTGTCCGCAACCTGCCCAGAACGTGTCCATGACCCACATTTGGGTCACGACCCACCAGATGAGAATTGCTGATCTTGAATAACTGGTTATCTTAGTGAGCAGAGGATGCTGTTTGACCTTAAATAGACTGCAACACTGGTATAACTGAAGAGGATAATTACTCATTCATTATACTGTTGTTAAATAGAAAATAAGACCCACTCAGACTTGTGAAACGACGAGCAGGTATTCACATCTGTGCCACAGATTCCAGCTGAGTTATTACCATTTTAAAGTCAGACAGTAAAACAGGGACACAGATATGGATACTGCAGTGATCTAACCAAACAGGTCATCTTTCCATTTTGTCATTCGTGGTACGGCACATTGATAGGTTTACACACAAGTGCTTTCTTCTGGTCCAGCGGCCTATAAAATGCACAATCTGTTTGGGACTTTAAAGACCTAATTTATGAGCACTGTATCTAATCTCCCATCCCTGCAACATCTAAAAGGTCACTCTCTATGGCACAGAATAGAAGCATAACTCAAGAATGATGAAACTGCTTGGATGCTCCATCTAATTTCATTGTTGAAAACAGTTTAGATTTGAATACAGTAAGAAAAGCAGCTCTTATTTGCTAGCACACACACACTTTCCACTCGTTGGGCCAGATCTCAGCAAAAAAGTGGAAGGTGGAGTTATAAATAAATCTTTTTAGCAAACATCTCTTAATGAGATATGGAAAGGGCACAGATTTATGATGCATTTAAAACTGTTTACAATTATTCCGGTAACTTGCTTGCGATGAATCACATGGGCTTTCTGATCATCATTGTGATTACCATATTGGACCAAGACTCAGATGCTACCAAGCTCATTTTAAATAGAATTCCCTACGTTTAAATGGTACAATAAATTGTTGGCAATATTTTGCAGTTTTATATTGGGGAATTTGTAAATTGCAACAGCAATAATAATGAGTATTGCAATATATTATATATGTAGGGAGGTTTTATAATAGTTTGTTTTCCTTTTTTCTTATTTTTCTGAATTTCAAAGCACCATTACCAATCAGATATAATTAAATTGATTTACATTCACCCATTAAAGACCTAGAGATAGGCAGAGATGTACAAAGTCTAAGCTAAGGGCAGGATGCTTTCTCACTGTTCACAATGTTTACTCTAGTATAAAGAACAATATAAGCTAAAGCTACACTACATAACTAAACAAAGTGTAAAGAATGCTATAAATAGGGATGTTTTTTTCATAAAGCACCAGCAAATTTCTGAAAATCTTTGACAATTTAACAATGTGACCATAAACTAATATACTACAACACTGAATACATCTTTAAAAACTGCATCAAGTGTCTTCAATTAAAATATTTTATTGATTCTTGCATAAAATCTGTTTATAATCTCACAGTGCCCCGCTTCATTTGTGCTTTTTAAATAAATGACAAAATCTTAAGTCATCAAAACATTGTAAAATCCCGTAGACGGATACATTACATGGACAATATTAGAACATCTACACATCACACCATGAGTTTTGATGGCATCCAGTTCTACCTTGGTACACATTTGCAGCTTCTGCTTGACTTAGAATTTTTTCTGTGGGTGCTGTTGTATAAGATTTGATAAGGTCAAGGTCAGGGCTTTGTGTGGATCACTCACATTCTCCCACACCAAATTCACCCAATCAGGCATTTTTGGATTTTGCTTTGTGAACATTCATGTTGAGCAAACTGTTCTCACACAGCTAAAAACCTACAGTTCTCCAAAACACAGATATGGTAGGTGTTTGTTCTCATACACATGGCAATTAAACAAAATGAAACATGTTAAATGAAGTTAAATTAAATTCCTGCAGTCAAACAGTGGACAGTAAATGATGGTTTGTCGGTGAGTCATCTTATTCTTATTAATAATACTATGCATCATCACATAGACAGATTCAAGGTCTTTATCATGGTGGTCTGAGTACATGTCCATTTGCGAGATGTGTCTTCTTTTGATTTAACCAGCTGGAAGCCGTGGGATCTAAACCATAAAGTTCATCTACACTGGTGTATCCACATCATCTGACTCTTATTTAAATATAATTAAAGCCACAAGACCAGCTGGAGGTAAAATCTCCAAAAATATGACAAGAAAATGAACATGGATTTCAAACTGTATTTTATTCTCCACCTCTAATCGCACCCATTTTCTGTCCTGGTTATAAAGACAATCAGCATTCAGCTCACTTCAAAGGAGCTTTGCGTTGTTAACATTCTTGCTTGTCCTGATTATAAAGTTTACTTCACTCGTTTCAATTTCTCTATGAAATCGTGAAATGCTTGGACTGAGAATTCCCCAAAACACATGTGCAAGCATGCACACTTACACACATGTACTTTACAGCTTGACATAAACATACGAGTTGAAGAACCAATGGTTCTCAGTATTACTGACAATAATCTGTTTAGACATGTGTTCTTAAACATCTCCATCAGAGCCATTGCCCTGGAATTCACCCCAGCCACCAAAAGCACTGAAGGGAAGTGTTTGAGGGTAAACAACAGCTTGGCTGTTGCAGCACAAAGTCGACCCCATGCTGTAAAACAACTTGCCACTAAAGGCCAAACAATGCCCAGTTAGAGCTAAACAGCTTATCCTGGCTTATACTAGGTGTAAGTCAACAGCTCACTAAAGTCATCAGTCACGGGAACATGAGGTTCTCTTTTCCATGGCCAAACAATGACTTCATTTGTTTTTGTATAGATTCCCAAATGGCCAGTTGATTTGTCCCCTTTGTCCTATATACATTGTTTGAGGTTCTGAAGCAACGAATACTGTACAAATGTTGTTTTACATATAAAGTCTGTAGGCCATATTTTTTCTTGTTTTTGTTAGTCCCCTGTTGGTTCCCTGTTCTCTACTGGTCAGGACCATCACAGAACAGGTATCATTTGGGTGGTGGATTGTTTATTGTCAGTTCTGTAATGTCACCGATGTGGTGAGGGGGTTTTAGTGCAGCAGTGCTGTTGTAGTTTCATTTAAACACTTCAGTGACACTGCTGGGATAGGGATAATGCTCTGTGGTGCTACTATTGGGGTCCTGACCATTAGAGAACAGAGTAGACAGTATGTACTGTAGAACACAAACAGACAGACAGATGGACTACAGTCTGGAATTGTAGAAATACAAAGTCCATCTTTACAGTAAGTGGAACTAAGAACATGGACAAAAAGTTGATCAAAAAGGCATGTCCAAACTTTTGAGTGGGACTGTATATATAACAGAAAGAGTGATTATAAATAAATACTGTGCCATTCTGAAACCCTTCTGAAAGCACATTTCCAGTTATTTGTTATTACACTTTTCTAGTAATAAAGTTACCATGTTTATAATAGATTCTTCAAGGAGCTGAACTCCAAACCAAATATTTTTTAAAAATTATATTTAAAAAATAATAAATTCTTCCTTAACTTTGAAGTTTAGTGTTAGCATGTTATCAAAAAAAATTATTTGAAATATTTGACTTTTAGGATGTAATCTGATAATACAGACCATCATTACAACATTGTGGGGGACACTTCACATGACTGACTCAAGATCCCAGGGTTGCTGACTCATTTCAAGTATTTATTGAAGTTTCTCAGACATAATCTGATTCATTTGAGGAAATAAATCTAAGAACTTGAGAAGTGTTTCCACTGAGACACTAAAGTCTTTCCACTTTTGCAGGTGGTAAGAATTCTGTGATCTGTGAGTCAGATATAAATGTGGTAAGGGAAAACATTTGGTCCAGTAAACAGGGGCTAAATAAACCCACAAAAAAACAAAGTGGTAGACTTATCAATAGGAATGTATTGTACTTTCCACTGTGCTGGGGTCGAGAATCAATAAAACATTGTATGACTGTTCTGTGAGAACTGGATTTGGTTAAGTGTCTTTGCGACACCACGGTTTTGTATGGAAAAGTAAATAAGATTTCTAAAGTTAGACAAAAGACAGCATTTTCCAAACAGGAGAAAATATACAACCCTCAAAGAAGTGTCACTTAAAATTAGCACTATTTATAACTTAATGCTGCAGGGGATCCCCTGATGGACATCTATGTATTTCATCATTAGAAAGATATTAGCCCCCAGTCAGATACAAGTGAAAACTTGACAGCAGCTCAGGCTTTTAAAGAAAACTCCAACGCACTGGATGCCACTTAATATTCAGGGATCAGTGAATAAAAATGTCCATGTGACAAATTTATGTCTTTCATGTTTTCACATATTTTCTGTTCTCCTTTTTCTCCTACTAATTCATGCGGTGGGAGGGGGGGGGGGATAAGTGGGAGAGTGTCACTGAGGTGTTTAAATGAAACTACAGCAGCATTACTGCACTAAACCCCCTCATTGCATTAATGTCAGTGCAGAACTGGCAAACAATCCACCACCCAAATGATACATGTTCTGTGATGGTCCTGACCAACAGAGAACCAACAACTAACAATAAAAACTAACAAACTAACTAACAAAAACAAAGATGTACTACAGTCTGTAATTGTCAAACTACAAAGTCCATCTATATAATAAGTGGAGGAAATAGAGAATATATTCTGCTAAAGGAGATTACATTGGTAACAAGTTAATAAAACATCAATAGAACGCTTCATTATTTGATACGAATATGATTTTTTTTAACTGGTTATTAAATTAACTTGGTTATCTTCTTAAGTGAGCATTTAATTTATTTATCTAAAGGTTTATTTTGTAAGACACACTAATGCTTTGAGGCTTCGTTCTGTAGACAGGAAATAGTGAGACTGGCACAATGTGATCTGTTAACCATCGTACAGCTGGTTTTTGCTATTTAAGCACTGTGACCCTGTCTGTTACTGTTCAAAATTCTTAGACTGAATGTCCACGAGAGAGTTGGTATGATCTTCAATAGCGCCAAGAAAACCATCTGCTGCCAAACTGAGCCCAGAAACATAACCCCATGCGAAACGAGACGAGTCTACCAAGATTTGCTTTTTCACTTTGTGAATGGAACACAGTAAGAACTCCAACAGCAGAGTTCAAACCTCGCTGGTTTATTTTTAAATGATTGTTCTGATTCTATACCATATATCGGACTGTCCATGTGTTTACCAATAAAAACATTTATATAAAGAATGCTTAAAGGACAAATAATTAATAACAAATTCCCTCATCGTTCCAGCTATTCTCTGGCACATCCATTGCCTGACAGCTCCAGTCCAGCCCCAGGAACACATGTGGGGTGTCTAGACTGGACTGTGATGTGGGGTCGGTGACAGAAGGATGCATGTGTGTTTGTGTAAAAACAGTTTAGTCTGAGACATTGTGGGTTCAGACTGCATGCTGACTCATTACAAGACAGCATGACAGATCTAATGGCTGCTTTTCATTCCACCATGACGATGCAGAAGCTCAACTGGTCATTGTAACCTTTAGTAAAATACACAAGTCTAAAACTCACACTCACATAGCTATGTGCATCACCCATAACATTCTCCCACACAAACTTTAAATAAACACACACACAATGAGTATGTAATGTGTGTAATGTATAATGATATATATACTTATATAACTCAAATCACAAAAACTGCATTTCTGTGTGATGGATATGTGTATTGTTATCAATGCATTTCTCTAATACACTAACATGTAGTGAGCTTGTGGATGTGTTTGTGTGTCTGCACTGCGATGGATTGTAGAACTCCACCGCAACTCTCATCAGAATAAGCATCTTGGAAAAGGATTACATTTGTTTTTTCATTATAATTACACATTTTTACAAATGTAAATCTGCACATTTTTGGTTAGTAATCACTTTGATTTTGTTTTGCAAATGTACAAATATGTACCGACATATTACCATTTTAAATCACATACAAGTCCCATGTGTTCTGGCCTTTTCTTGTTATTTTTAGAAACATTGTAAAGCTCATATTTTAGCCTTTTTTTTTTTGTGTTATTTTTCACAACATTGTGGACCTCATGTTTCTTTCATCACTTAAGAGCAGAGGCATAAACATAAATAGTTGGATTTATGCCTGCTCTGTAAAAGCTTAGCTATATGCTTTCCTCAGACAGAGTATGCAGAGCAGTGATTCAGTGATGGTCTCCTGGGATTACCATCTGATAGAAAAGGTGCTAACAGCCTCACATTTCATCTGGACTTATATCAGCTCATGAATGTTTTTTGGGGACTGTTAGGTTTTAAAAAATCTTACAAAACTTCAGTGTGTATGTACAGTATGTTTGTCTGTTTGCAAGTAAAGATATTAAACTTTTACGGGAACTAAAACTCACATTTGGGGACCTACAATCATAGTTTTCATATCAGTATGTTTTGAAGTGGTATTATATTTAATGTTTATAGCCATGGTTGTCTTACTGTTTGGATAAGTCTCTATCAAAATGAATGGAAGTAAACGTAAAGTCCACACAATGCATAAAAACAAACGTGTGTGTGTCAGCTTCTAAAAAAGACGCTTTAACATTGTTGCCCTGCAGGTGTGAATTCATAATAGTAAGCTTTATATTAAAAAGTCTCTTCTCATCAAAAGCCAGCAGGGCCTACACACAAATCAAAATGCTTAGATCTTATCTTTCTTTCTGGATGCAGCACTGATCACAGAGGAACGAAGCCAGCATCGGAACAGATACCTGGATCTGAGAAGTGAGGTTCTTATTACATTCATGAATTTATTAACTAAAACAACCTTTCATTCACACGAGCAGTGGATGTAACGCCTCTCCTAAAGTTACAGGGCAGAAGAATTTCCTCAATTTCCTCAATTTCAAAACAGTTTCAGTATTGAGGTGCCAGCATCTAATCTCCACCACTTTAGACAGTTCTCAGTCAGGCGAAATCAAATCGAGTTCCCCTCACAAGTGCTGGGCAGTGATACCATGGCTGAACTGAGTCTCATGCCCTAAAGCACAGTGAGAAGTTAACTGCTGTGATGTGTTTATCGGAAGAAGGACTCTCCTCCTCATTGATAAGTCCATCAGTTCAGCTACAGGCAACGCTTCAGAAATGACGTTTTAAAGAGTAGAAATCCATTCTGCTCAATGTCATGCCACAAGATCATTAGTGTTATATATTGCAGTGTTCTGCTAAAGCTCTGACACCACACACTTTGTCTGTCCCACACTACTGATACTCCCTTACTTTTCCTTATCACACAGTAAAGCACATTTCCATTCGTTAGCAGTACTAATGATTCAAATTGTTAGTTTTGGATTTTGTTAATAACTTCTCAGGACACACAAAAACACAAGATGCATTCTGTCTGTCCCTTAATTGCTGACTAGAAATGTCATTGATGAAATGGATCCATATGTCTCAGGATAACAATACCGTTAAATTCTGAGTCACAATTGTTTAGGATAGGGACACACACACACACACACACACACACACACACACACAACTAACTATACATTATGTAGTCAGCATAAAACAATTGTACATAAAACAAGTTGATATAAATGACAATACGTAGCAGCAGCATGGTGGCTTAGTGGTTACACGATCATCCCTCAGTGCTGGTGATCCAGGTTCTCTGATTTCCTCCCACAGTCCAAAGCATGGATTCAAGGTGAATTAGCTGCTCTAAATTGCATCTATAGTGTGTGTGTCTACATAAGCAAGTGTGTTCACAGTGCCCTAAACTTTCTCCCCTTGATGGGCATAGGGAACCCGAGTACAGGATTAAGCGGAAGATGATGAGGTGGATGGATGGAATTTTCATACAAAATGAAATATATAATATATGTGTATAAAAGTGTGTGCATCTTCTTATCAAGGTGAAAGCATTGGGGGGGGGGGGTGTTTGTCTTGGCTCATGCACATACTGTATGACTGAGCTGAAAAATAGCCTTGTACTGAGATACTACTACCTGTTATCGCTACAGATTTTTTTCTCCACACACCCAATGAGTTAACTTAAATAAATGGCAACAGCATAGATTAAAATGGCATTTAAATTGCTTTTGTGGGAAAAAAATTAATGTAAGGGTCAAAAAGTTGAAATCCTGCATGATGTATCGTTATGGAATGTGGTTCCTGCACATAAGACAGATGGAAATATTGCCTGATTCATTACTGCATCTGAATTAACTCTAGAGTAAAGTTGGAAATCGGCTCAGATGCTATGATTTAAACCTGTCCTGGTGAAAGGAATGCAACTTCAGTGATATGGTGAAATTAAGATTTGCATATTTTTCGGAAATATGACTCACAAAAACCCCAGAATTTGAAATCAATTCCCACTACCATGGAAAGTATTTAAGATTTAGGGTCGTCATACAGTACCAGTAAAAGGTTTGGACCCTGCCCCCTCTTCTTGCTCCATTGTCCATTTTCTGCACCTACCATCCAGATAGCAGTGCTTCTGTAGTTACATTTCTCCACCTACATTTCTAATGCACCAACCAAATAATACCTGCTCTGTGGTGCTACCATTGGACATACTATTGGATCCTGAGCATTAGAGAACAGATTAAAGGGGGTGTACACAACAGGTGAAAGCACCAGTGCCCCAGTGAGGACTCAGAGTCAAACTGCTGTCTGTTATCTTACTGCAGAAAAAGAAACCTAATAGTTCTGCAGGGGGAGAGGAAAACTGGAAAGTGCTCAGACCTGCTTCCAATAAGCAAGCTTCACCAGCAGGAGTGCTGGTCTCGATACAGGCTAATAAAATATTGTTAGGGACTTTTCTGTTTTGTTTTTCCTTTGTGTCACCATTGCATTAAATGCTTTGTTAAGTCAGAGGAATTGTTTTTCAGTATTATCTTAAAGCAGAAGTTTATACGATTGCAGTAATATGTCTTGGGATTTATAACAAATAGGAAAACTGCAGTAATCTAATTGAATATTATCATTATTTTTTAATTATTAGGTAATTTTTTTTTTTTGGACAGTGAATGGAAACTGGGGAATCCTGAGACAATCCGCGTAGACACGGGAGGTACGTGGAAACTCCACCCAGATTAGGATTCGAACGTTGATCAAAAGTGCTGATAGAAGAATGTGCTGCCCTAACATGTAATCTGCAAAAAAAAAATTTTTACACTAACAGTAATATGATTCATATAATGATCAATTAAATCATTGATGCACTTTTCTTTGTATAATGCCAATTCAATAAGAGTTCAAGAAAATGAACAATTTATGAAAAGGTCTTTACATTTAAATCACTGAAGTATTCAGTTGTGAAAAAGTTAAAATTTCCTTCTGCAATGCAATAATAATCATTACCACAAAAACATACAAGGCCATGGTTACTGAAGATCTCTGCAGCAGGTTATATAACACTTCATAAGTCATATCTAATGACAATCACTCAAGTAATAGAGCTTTCAGCTCCAACTTTCCATCCAGACTTCATTTAACACACAAAGCTGAACAAACACTAACACCTATTTTATATAGCAACTCTTAAAAACAAGAAAATAAATTCCAAATTCGATAGTTGTTTTTAAAGAGTATGAAATATGAGCCAAATTCAGCGTGTGTACATGCAAAGATAAAAGGAGGTATGAAGGCAAAATATACAAACCCTATATCACAGGCTTGTAATCACATGCAAGAGCTGTATATGAAGACAAGGGGGCTTCCCCAAATGAAGATTAAAAGCTCATTTTCCATTCTGCAATAAAGGCAGAACTGGAAGGGTCAGAGAGACGATCTCATTACAGACTAACCCTTAGCAGCTGCCCCCTTTTCCTTTCTACAGTGTTTTTCTCTTCGTTTTCCAGACATTCTCACCACTTTCCCTAAGTGTTTTACATCAGATGCTTCTGGTGAGCCTGCTGATTTATTTTATTTTTGCAATATTCCGTTGACTGTCTGACCCCCGCTGACCCGGCAGACTAATCTGTTACCGCAGTCACACTACGTCCTTGGCGCTTTTACAGGGTCTTCGCTGTCTGGACCCTGTACTGCTAATAACATCACTAAAAAATGTAACTGGTTACTCTAATAAACACAATTTCTGTTTTAGTTTCAAGTCTTTACTTATGGTGCAACTAAATGCATATGCTATTACCTTATTTCCTTACCATTTAATATAAATTAAGCAACTAGATTTATCTTGTCTTTCTCAAGCAGCTACACTATGGCATGGTTCATATCATCTGACTGGCAAGTGCACTGGCATTTAGAATGTCTCTGTACAGTGTCAAACCTACACAGAACAATACAGCGCTTATACTATGCAGTCTGGTTTCTTTAATAATTATAAGGGAGTAGTGAGTCAATCCAAAGCAATTTGTCATGTGTACACATGCTATAAATAATTTAGATTTGATTATGATGCCACTTGGCATCAGGCTTGGCATAGGTAGTAAGCACAGCAGACCTATGTAGTAGCTTTAATGGAAATATTAATGTAATAATATACACACATTTAGATTTATCATATACATTTTCAACAAAATAACTATTCACTGAACACTTTTAAATATAACACTTTCCAGTTGCTTGTAGGAAAGTTCTCTGTCTCGACCACACCTGCAGTACAGTACGCATACTGTCTCTCATCTTTCGGTAGGCATGTGGTTCATGTTTCTGGGTTGGCTCCTCTTGATTCCAAGAATGTTGGCACGTTTACCTGGTGGCTACCCATCTGTATTCTGTAAATCTGACTGTGAGTTAATACTTTAACAAGCTGTATTGGGTCTACAGTAAGATAAGATTGAACTTGTATATGACTCAATTTTGGAGTGTAGATTTTTTTTGTTGTTGTTGTTGACACGTGTTTAAGTATAATACACTGAATTAGATGGCTAAATTTACTTCGATACAAATCCCATTTCCAAAAAGTTTAGGACATATTCAGAACGCACTGATCTCATCCACTAATCCACTATTAATGTGATTATATTATGTCATTATTTTTTGCCTACTGTATTTACACACAGATGAATCTGTTCTCCATATTTAACCCATCCACGCAGTGAAACACACAACAATTGTGCCTTGCCCAAGGGCATTTCAGCCATAGTACTTTGTTGGACCAGGAATTGATCCAGGGCCTTTAGGTTGCAAGGCTTGATCCTTACCCACAATAACTGAAGCATTAGGGTCATGGGGGGGCAATCCATAGATATCGTCACATGCACCATTACTATTTAAACAGCGCAGATGAACGGCGTGAAAAGGTGTGTTGGTGGGGTGTAAGATAGCAATAAGCATAGTGACACTCCTTGTTCTTTCAAAAACAATAGTTATCAATTGATAAATCTACCCACAAAATGTTAAAATAAAAATTCCAACTCATATTAGCTTCAGTGGATCAATGGACAAAAGCTGATGACTGGTCCTCATGGATCACCCCAACAAGTAAACTGAGGATTTAACAGAAACTTCACAGTGTAAGCATTACACTTACATTTGTGACTAAAAACAGATGTGTGATCATTGTAAAACGTATTTAGAAGCACGTGTTCATATAAAAGCACTACGAAATTCAGTTTCCATTATGTAGATTTTGGAGCAGAGGTCTACTGCCGACCCGCTTCAGAATTTTATTACATTAGGCTACTCGACTATTGATATTCACTCCAGCTGTCAGAGTTAACAGGGGGATTTGCACACGTGAATATTTCTGACCGTGAATAATGATTTGTTATAAACAAGTCCCTGTTCCATCTAATTAAAATATTTAATAAAATATTTGCCTTTTTATGCATACAAATTCATATTTAAGGATTTTATTTCGAACCTCATTTATATTTCATCACAGCACCTCAGGCTGACAAGAACTATGGTTCAATTCGATTAATGAGTGCTCTGCACCATCATGATGGTAAAGAACTACCTGCCTGACATTTCAGATCCAAGTGAAGGGGGGTTTCTCCACAGCATGAGTTTTGGAGACCGCCAAAGAGTCTACATCTGCATATGTCTTTATCCCTTCTTTTAAAAATAAAAACATTATGAAAGTATAAAAGCTGGTCTGTTATTTTAGTCACTTTTTTATGTGGAGAAAGGGATTTTTCAGTTTATATTAAGGATTGTATTTAAACATGACATTTTAAATGGCAAGAATATTTTTTGCTTATGTTTTTGCATGTTTTCACACAATATGGAAAACTGTGGTGAGGCATATATGAAGCAAAGGTGAAACCAAGAATAATAATTAGTAATTAAAGGTAAGAGACAGGTGGATTTATTACCTATAATAACCATAATAATAACTGGAGGTTCTGTTACCGGTCTATATGCAGATATTTAAGAAAAAGAGAGACACAAAATATGGAGAGAGTTCACAGGAATGTGGCTTGATCAGCATATTAACTTATTTTGTCTTAGTCCCAAAATTTTTAGAATGTGTTGCAAGAATCAAGTCCTTAATTCAGTAAAGTTAAAAACTTTTTTTTTAGTGGGAACTCAAAATTCTATCTTCATGCTTTCATCTACATCTGAGAATTTTGTACCCATTTTGAAGAATGGGTTTGTACTTTAATAGTGTAATTGTAACTGGCATCAAACTAAACCTGTGCATTGTGTCAAACTGATATACTCCTGACGATTTAAAATATGGGGACCTTATTTGCACCTTACCACAATGTATATTAACATCACAGAGGACCAGTGGCTTCTGCAGACATATGAGAACCTGAGGGATTTTCACCAGCATGAATATAAACAGCACTGCAAATGAGCATCAAAGCAGAACTGTGCATTGTATAACATAAAAACTGATTTTGTATAAAACTTGAGTTTAAAACTTCAGTGAACTTTAGGGATAGAAAACGTAAATGCTGAAACTCTGTTTTGTAGGACTAATCGTCTTCAGAAAAATTATCTTTGGATCCATCATAACCTCCTGTTTCCATATGAATGCCAAAGTCATGTTTTGTTTGGTGAGAAAGCTCAGACTTTGCTGTGGGTGTCACGGGCTGTAAAGATTTCCATGGACTCCTGTGTGATCGAAAACAGAACATGAGGAAAACGCACCTTACCACAATGTAAATTAACAGCGCGGAGGACCGATGGCTTCTGCAGACATGCTTATTCATATGAGAACCTGTGAAGGATTTTCACCAGCGTGAATATAAACAGCACTACAAATGAGTTAAGCAGAAAAATGAATAATTTAACCTGAACCATCACAGGCCAAGCGGGTATGTTTTTGGTCATACAAGGAAAATAAAGGGCATGAAGTAAAAAAAGGACAAAATAAATAAATGTAATGCTTGAAGATGTAAGAAAGGCTTGCAGATTGTGGACTACATTTGTGTGTCCTCTAACTTTTAACGACATCTTTCCATAATCAGCTCCAATGTTCCACAAAAACAGTGTTTGTGTCCAGCTGAACAGACACATGAAGATATATCTCTAAATTTCCATTAGGGACAGGATGCACCGTACACGCTCCAACCACATGGGAGAGTAAGTCTGCACACTGAATAGGGCAACAGCCAGCAGTTAATATGCACGGTGTGTGGCACACTCCTCAGCCACAGTTGTGTTTGTGTTGGGCTCCCGCTGCTGTCTCTGGTCCATGTTGTTGCCTGTGTAAAATATCTCTAGCTAGAACAACCCGTTAGCTTTATTTGATGTTAGGACAATTCCAAGTAAATTCTACCACCCCACATCTGACACCCTTTTCTATTTGGGGTTAATGGAACCCCCTTTTCCCGACACTAGCGGTATAGCTTTCCAGTCATCAGAGCTATGTGCAAATGAGTCACACGATGGTGTTGGGAAACCAAAAGGCACTGACCTAATCCAACAGTAACTGCTTGTAAGGTTTGAACTCACGCACTGCTGATATCCAGAAAAGCATGCAGTCTTAATGCCAAATCAGATCTGGTGGACCATTAACGAGGAAAAGATGGAAATGGCCTTTAACTTTTAACATAAATATCCAAAATAATCTATAATCCAAACACAAGGGAATGTCCCTTTATGTCTCCATGCTGATTTTAAAACGAAGGCACAGCTACAATTAGGCTTCATATACCAGGTTCTGTTTTCTATGAAATTATCTAAGCAATATACAGTACCAGTCAAAAATTTGGACATGCCTCCTTCTTGATACATTGCCTATTTGGGTCAGATGGGTCAGGCTCATCACTGAATGTATTAGTGTCACCACTGAATTTTGGGATGGGAAATGTTAAGCATTCATTCTCAGGATGATGTGCATCTTATAGTGGATGTCGTAGCTCAGTGATCAGGGTGTTGGGTTATCAATCTGAAGGTTAAAGGTTCATTTCCCATGTTCACTGAAGTTATCAATGTGGGCCCTTGAGTAAGGCCCATAATCCTCATTGCTTCAGGGGTGCTGTCCCTGAGTTCTGACCCCAGCCATCAACTTGTAAGATGGTTTGGATAAAGGCGTTCGCTAAATGACCAAATGTAAATGTGTATGTAAGATACATAAATTCACTGTGGGTTTATGTATCTACCATCTGTGTGGGGAGTGCCTTCTGACCTCGTCTCTTGACACTTTCTCTCTGAGCCTGGTTTAAACAACACCAGAATCTCAGTTTTCGTCTTGTGCAACGACGCCATAATATCTTTACAATGCACTTGCATGCCTCCCGAGTTCCAAAGGGAAACCTATTGCAAAACAATGGTAACAGCTACGGCCATGAACTCACTGTACCTATTAATCAAAATATCTCCCAAAATAAAAAAGAAGAACTATTAACTTTGTCAACAGTTAAGTACCTAGAGTTTAAAATACTTAACTTTGTCTGTCTGCAATTTCAGTTACGGAAAAATCCTCAGTCCTCCACCTCCTCTCCAAATTGCCCTCAGCTTAACCTTCAGTAACCCGTTTCATTCATTACATCATAGTACTTAGTTTCCTTTCATTAAAAGCAATTCTTTCTAGTGCTGTTTAAATTTAAACTTCCATTTAGATAGTTTGGTTTGGTTTAATTTTAGTACACTGAAAACCTAATTTCCTGAGTGTTTAAGTTAATAGCTAGCTTTATGACCTCTCAACATTTAAGATTAGATAATCGAATGTGTGGGGCTATTCATGGCTGTGTGCCAGTGAGAGGACTGGCAGGGATGGATCCAGCTGGCACCTCTCCAGCGTATAGCATTAGCATCTGGCCTGACTCCAGCAGAGCTAAAAAAAAAAAAGTCAAATGGCACACTAACCTGGGTCACAAAGTACCACGGCAGCGTGCTGACAGATTTATCAACCTGCACCCAAGCACAGCAGCTTCCTGTTTCATCCACCTCATTTCCTCTCTGCTGCCCAACTCCATATGTGCTTTCAAACTCTTTCTGCACTCACTTTTAAAAGTGCAGAAATCTCAGGAATGTTTGTGTTATGCAAAAGCGTATTAAAGTCTCCAGTGACAGTATTTAAATATTTAACAAAACATTCTTCGTCGCTCTCACTAGCTCGCAGAGTCTCGCTATTGCATTGCAGCTACCATTATAGGAGGTTGAGGGTTACAGGCTTAAAGACAAATAAACTGAGAGGAGGGAGAGAATGCTCCAATATTTGTAACGGAGGGAGCACAGCTAGTTATGTGCTGGCTTTAGACTGCTATGGCATACGCTGGGAACTGAACAAATGCTTAAACAGCTGAATGATTTGAGAGTCCCACAGGATATTTAGTGATGTGCTTTTTCCTCTAAAACTTTATTGCAGGTCTGTGAAGATAGAAGAATCATCTTGCCATTGTGGGATTGGTACAATTATTAAGAAATGTTCAGAACAAGGGTCAAACCAGGAAACTTAAGAACAATCAACTGAAATGTCGAACCTTATTTAAGACTACTCTACACAGATATTGTTTGGGGATTTTGGGATCACATATGGGTTAGATCGGCAACATCTTGATCTAACATTATAGTCATTGTTCGACAGGTATTAAACACATGCAGGCAGATGAATATACTAAAATCTCAGGTGACTGATTTTAACCAGAGCAGTACAACAGCAGAACCAATAAGAACAATTAGGATATAAACATGCAGATTTATTTGGTTATGCATTTGCCAAGGACCTTGATTTTCTTGGTAACTGGCAAAGCAGAGAATAATACTGTTGAAGGTTCTAAAATTAAGTCCTGGTTCTTTACTGTGTAACATTTGCATGTTATTCCCATGTGTATGACAAGATTATAAACAGGACCTGGAGCACAAACATTAGATAAAAGGAATTGTAACTACAAAGTACAATGCATACAGTATGCATAAGATCCACTGATGTTCTGTTCTCTGCCTGGGAAAAATTTCTGTTTAGAAAAGTTTTATATAAGTGAAGATTAAGTTCAAATGTTAGCTTTCATGCATTTATTTTATTAAGACATACCTCAATTTAACCATCAACAATGCGTGTGAAAAAGAACATACACATGCACCCACATGCAGACAAAGACAGACAGAACAAGTACACTGACTACAACCCTTGGCGGAAACGGAAGAGCGTGGCTGCGTGGGTTTCTTCCCACAGTCTAAAAACATACTAGTGGATGAACTGTTTGCTTGCTATGTGACAGGTTGGGTATAACCCCACATTTTTCTGTCCATCTATATATACATATATATTATATTTGAAAAAAACGTATTAAGACACCCACACAATACATCTACAGGAGCTCCTTTGCATCTTTGCAACAGCTCTTTAGAACACTCTTTTGAGACAGTTACAAGTTACTTGAAATAGGTTTGTGGGAATTTTGTCCTTGCATTCAGATAAGAAATTGTAAGGTCACAGAACAAGAAATCCACAGAACATAGGTTTATTAGAATAAATGCAGAAAAAATAAAAACAATATAAAATTAGGTCACGTAAAAACAAGATAAAAGATATAAAAACAGTTAAATAAACAACTTTAAAGAACACAATATTCTCTAGAACCTGGATGCTAGAACTGTAGTAATAACAGAGGACACAAGCCAAGACAGTGGGATGCAAAACATAAAAATAAAACGAAAGAGGCTAACATCTAAATACATGACCTAGACATAATAGCACAGCCACTAAGAAAAATAAAATATAAACAGGCAACATTAAGGTTAGTGGAGAGTTCCTGGCCTAGAACACAATGCTGTGAGGGTGAGTATTCAGAGTGAACATTTACATAAAACGTTCTGCTGCTGTGTCTGTAAATCATCAGAATCTTTATTTTCAGTTCTATGGGGTTTTTAATTTTCACCAGGCTTCATTCCTATAACGAAAACATTTAATACTCCAATCTAACACCTGCCGGAGAAAATTCCAAAGTGCAGCCCAGTTTTTTTCCAGACAGGAACGAAGGTTTACTGTTACATATTACAATCTAACTGCGGTAACTATGACATCCACACAGTTACTTTCAAGACCTTGTGCTGATGTCATTTTATTTAGATAGCAATACGGTAAACATTTAAATGAAGCAATTTATTTTCAATGTCCATCTTTATATCTGACAACTATAACACATGATATAAACTAATTAGCTAACATCTGGTGATAATCTGGCTCTTGACTAAAGGCCAAGGAACGTGAGGTTTGACTACTGTGCAAAAGTTTATGTAAAATATGCACTAATAAATTCCAGCCATGGTGTCTGTAACATATCAACTTCATTGCTGGCATGAGGAAATAGTGATGATATTCATGGCAAGAATCTCATAACATCTCAAGTGCATTAGGGAGAATCATAAGAATATCTAAATAGTTCAGATACATACCACGTCATCAAAACATTTATAATGTATAATATGATGTACCCTGAAGTAAGTCACTGAATATTGACAGTGACAGAGTGCACAGACCTGTGAGGCACTGAGACTGTGATCGGTGCACCTGCCACTGCTCTTATACAAAGGGTATATTGTTTTGATCTGCTCACCTGGATAACACAGGTCTGACACAAACCCAAATTCCACGACCCCTTTTTGGGTTTGGCTAGTGTGCTTAGCTTATTTACATACCTCACCACTCGCATTCTTGTACGCCTTGGCACTTTTATCCTTTCATCAGTCTAAAGCATCAAATATGTGCTCCAGAGCACTTAGATACTGGCATGAGTTTTGGATTTAACTACCATAAATGTTGCTGAAAATAATATGTACTGGTTCAATCTGTCAAACTAACAAACCACAATAAACGTACCTAAATGACATGGTTGGTGACACTTTGCTTAAATTCCTTTGGATGACACCTTAACAAGTAATGTTTCCAGTATTAAATACTATAATACTTATAATGCCATGTGGCGGCACGGTGGCTTAGTGGTTAGCATGTTCGCCTCTTAGCGCTGGGGTGGAGTTTCTATGTTCTCCCCGTGAGTTTTCTCCAGGTTCTCTGGCTTTCTCCCACAGTCCACAATCATGGATTTAAGGTGAATTGACTGCTCCAAATTGCCCTATCCAAATTGTCCCTAGTATGTATGTGTCTTTGTGAAGTAGTGATGAATCCCAGCGATGGATTAATGCCGTTTCCTAGGTGTATCTGCCCATTGCCCCAAATGTTCATCTCTTTAACTCCCCAGAGTTAAAGAAAGTGTTATAGAGTATTGCAATACTGAACCGAATCCCCCTCCATAGTAATGGTACAAAGTCATCCTCTCATATCTATTTGACATATATATGGTATTTTGAATGGTTTAAGGTCCTTTTCTATTTTAGCCTGACCCCAAACCCACGAAAAACCTTTGGTATGAACTAAAATAGAGATTGGAAGCCAGTTTCTCTGGTCCAAAATCAGTGCCTGTCCTCACAAACGCATTTCTGGATCAATGAGCAATTACTCTAACAAACACACTCTGTACTTTCCATCATCCTTTAAGACACTTATGGTAGCATGACAACTGACAGGAGCATAGTGATGTTTAAATCTGTGGTACCACGCAACATTTAAAACTGTTACTGCTTCTTCTAATTAAAAAAACTATTTTCATGCAACTGTTGTTCTGCTTAACCACAAGACATTTTTTTGCATGATGGGAGTTCTTTGGTACACATTTCCACCAACCACGATTCCTCTCTTAAGATCCCTTCTCTCTTTACTCCATTTCTCCAGCTGTATGGACCCCTTCCCACGAGTGTGGACTTTTCTGCTATCCCTTTGGATCCATAAGACATGCTTGAGGTGTGGCGTCAGTAGTGATCTGTCAGCTTTACGACTGCACCATCGCAGTGCCATGCAGCAAATCTGCTTTCCTATACAAATAGCTGGGAATCCAGAACCGGAACCAAAAAGTGGGAGTAAGTTCCAACGCTTTTCCGACTCTAAGCCAAACTTAACACATGTCCTGTGTCCTCTGTCCCCATTCCTGATTCCTGCTGCTCGCAGTCTGTGCAGTATGAATTATCATACCAAAAAAATGGAATCTGTCAGTCAAAATGGACAAGATCTGGAAAATGGTTCATCTTCAGTATGAGGCTGATTCTACAAAAGATAAAATACTTTTCAATCTGTATTAGGATTTTACACGGTGATACGGTGATAGACTGTTGACATGAGTGCTGGGAAATGAGTGAAATGAGAGAAATGACTGCTGGGACAGACTCTAATGCAGATAAGTGGCATAAGTAGAGGATACACAAGTGGAGTAATAATGAATGACTGTATTGGAATTTTGAAGTGTCCTAACTTGAACATTTTTATAACTTATCAGCAAAAAATATGAAAAATTAAAACAAAACAAGAAAAAAGGTACATATATGAAATAAAGATATCAATATAGTGATTGTCAAATTCATGAAATAAAAATTTATTTTTAGATTTCATTTTTTCGTAGTGTAATAATAATTATTTTAAGAATATATACAACTTATTTCATGAGAAATACTTTAACAACTGCTGATTCTATATACAAACTTTGTCACTACATAAATCTATGATACTCTGTTGTAATGAAACTGTCTGCAGTCCTGTCATGCCCATCCCAATTGTGAACACAACACTTACAACAAATAAATAAGATTCTACATTCAAGAACATAATAAAAAGAATTACTATTTTTGTGTGTGTTTTGCCCAGAATGTCTTTGGGGCATTTCAACTCACCACTCACACAGACAACACGTACATACATTATATGTGAGCAATTTAGAGCATCCAATCACCTAATCACCTTAAATTCATGGTTTCGAACTTTGGAAACTATGAAAACTCCACCCAGATTGGGATTAAAACCTGGAACCCCAATGCTGAGAGGCGAATGTGCTAGCCATTAAACCACTGTACCACCCCTCCATAAGTCCATAATGGTTCAGCACTTCCGCCTCACAGCAAGAAGGTCCAGGTGTGGAGAACAAAGGACCGTGCTGTATGAAGTCTGCACATCCTCCCTGTGTCTGTGTGGGTTTCCTCTGAGGATTTCAGGTTCCTCCCACATTCCATAAGTCATGCAGACAGTCAAACAAGAGTTACTAAATCACCCAAACTTCTATGACCATATCACTTGTAACTGTTCATGTCAGGAAATAGCTAACCTCCTAAATAAATAAACAAACATTTTTTTTAATAAAACCCTGTGTGTGGTCCAAAAGAAGGTCGAGCTCTGTGTCTCTTTAATGGATTTATCCTCATTATATATAACTAGTCAAATTACATCTATTAATATACTCCCCCTGGTTTGTATGTGTGCTTATGTCTTGCCATATGTTCACACACTGAGCCCACAAAATATATGCCGGGAGCTCCCTTAACTGGGTATGAATGGGAAAATTTAGGTAAACAAAGTTAAAACATTTCATAGTGGCTGGCAGTGCATTAATACTCCAGTATGTGGTAATAGCCTCCACAGTAAAAACCTGAGCTAATAACAGCAATTACTGCATTTATTGAAAGAGATAGAGTCAACGGTCTGTTTCAGTCTCACGTTTCAAACACCACAGAAAGTCAGTCATAGTGGAAGAAGGATAATATGTCTTATAAAAGTAAGCATAGATTCTGAAGTCTCCAACCACAGCAGTGGCGAGCGAATGAAAAATAAGACACTTATGACCCATACAAATTTGTCACAAAAGATTTGCCACAATTTTCCAGTGTGGTAATGAAAGTCTCCACAGAAAGTTTCTATGGCGGTTTTATTTAAAGCTTGCATTTAAAACCCTCCCAGCTGTGCCCCTGTCTAAGGTCCAGACTCAGTCTTTATAAAAAGCTTACGGGTTCCGTATGCCATTGTTTAATATGGAAGTAATGCACAGTGTTTAAATTGTACCGACTTGCAGCCAGCTTTTATCTCAAGCAGAAAATGATTTTATGGTATACATGCCTGGCAAAAAATATATAAGGGCTCGGTGGACACAGGGAGTTAAAAAAATTATTAGTTTCCACAAAATAATGAGTTAGTGATGAAACTGGTTATTTGAAAGTGAACACAGACATGTAATATAATTGTTATTTTTGTTTTAGTTGCTTAATTTTTATTACCTACTGTACACATGCTTTTGTTTTAATACAATACTGATGTACATTAACAATATTAGTATAATAATAATAATAATAATAGATGTTGCAACCATTAAATATGAGGGATTATAATATTTGTGGCAAACAATGAATATGAGGGATTATTGAAGTTGTGGCAACCGTTGTTAATAAGGGATAAACAGAGCATAAATCCAAATTAGTAATCTAATTTCGATGGGTGTTTGTGGTTTTCTAACTGTTTGTTACTAGTTATCCCACTTTCAGTATTGTCCCTAGTTTCAGTATTAATCCTAGTTTTACATGTTTATACCTCAAAAGATGTTCAATCCAACAGTTTACTGTTTTATTTTTGTTTTCCTTGAATGTATGTTTGTTCATTACAAATGAAAACAAAGTTTGGATCTTTACAAGAGACACACGACTTAATCATTTCCTTTTTGGAATAAAGTCATGAAAACCCAGTGTTGGGACTAAAAAATATCCACTAACTAACTACAAACAGACAAACAGCATTTTTGACATTCACTAAGAGAGCAAGAAAAAGAATAAAAGGAAAACTGGTCAGTTTAAAAGGGTGAACCATAATCAACAGAGAACAGTAAGAGTAATGTTATAGTACTATAGTGCAGTTAATATTAAACCATGGAAAGCCTATAGAAAACCATGTTGAATCAGCGTGAGGGCAAGAAAACGAGGGGGAGAAAAAGCAACAGGAAGGATATGGTAATTGCCAGTCTGCTACCTGTGTCATATACATTACTGGCATTCCGAATGGGAGCAGGCTCAAATTGTGGCCAAACCGCCACACTCTCCCACAGCCTTCTGTAGTCTTTACATTTAGGAGATTACTTCAAGATGTGTGTGTGTGTGTGTGTGTGTGTGTGTGTGTGTGAGAGGTATATATAACTTTGTGGGAACCAAAGCCTGTTTACTCACTCACATGTTGGGACTTCTTATAATTGTGGGAACAGCAAGCTGATCCTCACAATGTAAATCATTCAGTTTTAAAGTGAAATGGCTATAGTTATGATTAGGTTATCGTTAGTGAAACGTTATAGTTAATGGTGGGGTGGTAGAATTTATAGTTAAAGGTTTGGGTAAGTCTCTAGGAAATTAAGTCAGTTCCAGAGTAACAGAGAGAAAAACAAAACAAAAAGAGAGAGAAAAATAAAAGGAGTGAGAGAGTGTGTTTGTGTGTGTGAGGGAGAGTTAGACAAAAGTTCAGATTGATTGAATTCAGGTGTTACATTCAAATCCACTTTCATAGAAGGTGTTTAAAATCAAGCATCTTGCTACATATTGATAATTATAACTTTAAGCTTAGGAAACAGATTGGGGAAGGCCTTGTGTGGTCTAGTCTAGCATTACTGTGCGCTAGTACAGTGATTCTAGCTGGTGGGACACTGACACATTTTGGTGGACAACTTGTAAAAAAATAAGTAAACTAATATTTTTTTAATAGGCATATATAAGAATACATCTGGGTTTTCAGGTTGAATTTAAAATTTAGTGCATGTAAAATGTATTTATTAGTAATAGGAAGTGCACAGAATGCAAACGTGTAACTTAAGAGATAAGAAAAATTAGATCTGCTCACTACATGCATAAGTAGCCTTTGAGATAAAACAATATTAATAGATCAAAATATTAATGAAGGTAAAGCTGCATACATTTAACAAATAACAATACAGTGATCACTTTTCATATGTCTTAATAATGAGAAATTTACATTGGCTCATTTACATTGTCACAATGAAAAACGTATTTGGTGGTGAGATAATGAAGGGTTAATGTTTCAAAGTGTCTTTCTACAAAACATGGGTTAACCACACTCCACGCTCGAAATGCTTCATAAATGAAATGTTGCACTCAGTGTATTTACAGGTTTCTAATGATGATATTAATTAAGGCTTTTTAGAAACGTATGTTGCATATACAAAGAAGAAGGTGTAATAGAAAGCACTGAGCAAGCTGCTGTTCTGGTACCACTATGCCCAATAAACATCACCCAGCCACCCACATCTCTCACCCAAAGCTTTATAACAGGAACAAGAATTTTAACTGGTAGAGGTGACTCCATATTGCCAGCATAATCTTCAATATAATAGCGTCAGTCGCACTGTTACAAAATATGTGTAAATAGGCACCAGCAGAAACCTGTTCTTTATTGGTCAGTAGTGTCACAGAACAGATATAATTTGGGTGGTGGATTGGTTATTGTCAGTTCTGCATTGACACTGATGTGGTGAGAGGTTTTAAGTGCAGCAGTGCTGCTGCTGTTTCATTTCTCTGCCTCTGTGAAACTGCTAACGTAAACCTATTTTCAGTGTGCCCATCAACCACTCGTTCTCTTCTTACTACAGAACTTAGTAAATTAGCATAAACACAATGTATATTTTACTTATAAGGTACTGACTTTCAAAAATATAGTAATAAATTATATTTACTTAACGTAGATATGTACATTTATGCTCCACATCTAGCATGAAAAAAGCAAGCAAATCTGATGTTGGTTATGACTTTGAGAGTCTAATTAAAATCTATGAGGTGGGTTTTATGAGTCACCTTATGTTTACTGCAGGAAAATTGGAAGTCATGGTCGTTGATTTAACAATTCTCTGTCATCAGCATTTTTCTTTAAGGGTAGTTATTCGATTTAATTTTCCTTCATAAACCAGTTAGGTAGAAAAAAATACTGGTGGCACTGAGCACAGTGCTAATGAGAATTTGTCAATTAGCCACTGGGGAATGCAATGTGGGCATACAGCTAAGAGATTGGTAGACTGATGGTCTGTAATTAAACTTGGAGTGGAATGAGATGGACTGGATCTAAAAGGTCAGACTCAACTGCTGTACCTGCCAAAGGTGTTGTGGGTTAAATTAAGCACAACGCAAGACAAACAAAGGTGTGTGTGGGATGAGCCCTCTGACGAACCTGCATTACTATTGATAACTACGGAAAGTAAATTACACTAAATTAAAGATAATAGAACTCTATTTGTAAGCCCATTAATTAGATGCAGAATTTTAACCTTCATGTTAAGTGAAAAAATGCAAAAGTTGTAAAAAATTCAGCTTAAAAAGTTAAGTTCATTGCCAACTTTTAAACAAATTGCACAAATTATCCAACATATAAGAAAGATTAAAAAAGTCAAGTCAAACGAGAACAAAAACACAGGGTTTGCACTCATTGTTTAAATCACTTGACCATCCTTTGATTCCCTAAATACCCCCTTTCCCTGGTTTATCTCAATCTCCACATGCCTGTAGCTATATAGAACCTTTCAGTGAGACAGAAGGAATGTAACTTTAGCTTTTAAAGGCTTTGGCAGCGGCACCACGCCTGGCCACGTTTAGAGAAGTGAGTGTGGCTGCCGATGTATATCAAACCTTATCTTCTGATTATAAATCTGTTCAGAAGTCCTCCAAGATTTGACACTTAGTCTTGCCCCCCCCCCCCCCCCCCCACATAAGAAGTAACTTTTTTTTTAATCAAAGCTTTACAATACATAATATCTGATAAAGGTCAAATAGTACGTTACAAAAAAAAAAAAAAAGATTCCACTCAAACCCAACTGACAGTCTGTGGAATGGGCATTTTGGAAAAGGACTGAACTGACGTCCTTGATGTTTTACAAACTGACACCTAAAGACCATGCACAAATTAAAGTATTTAATTACCTACAGTATGTGTCTTTGGGTGTTAAAACCCAAAAACAGGTGCCACTAGGATCCAAGGTAAGATTGAGCAAATTGAAAAAAGCATGTCCTTCAAGCAAAGGGTGTCAATTTTTGAATGGCAGTTTAAAGCTTTACCTGTATATTACAAACGTCAGGAAACAGAATCAAAGCACTCCTGCACATTTTATTAGAATGGATGTTAGTTAACAATCTGTGAAAATAGGAAATGTGTGATCTTTATGAATGCCTACGGAGTGTGCTTCATGCTCTAGTGCTTGACAGGGTGAGTGAGGTTCTATCAGATGGGAATAATCTGCCTCAAAGAGGGGATGAAAGATTTACAATCACTTTCAAATGATCACTTAAAATTCATATCAAACTGAATCAGTTAACGGTGTTATCTGTGCTAAAAAAAAACAAAAACAAAGATCCATTACCATTTATTCAGTTCCATTAAAAAGTATTAGAACAGTGAGACCAATTCATTAGTTTTTGGATTTGCAATAAGGATAAAGATTGTAAAGGCTTTATATCTCGGGTGGCACGGTGGTGTTGTGGTTAGCATGGTCGCCTCTTGGCACTGTGGATTCAGGTTTAAATTCCAATCTGGATGGAGTTTCCATGTCCTCCCTGTGTGTGGGTTTCCTCCCACAGTTCATAAAAAACATTGATTCAAAGTGAATTGGTTGCTTTATATAGTGTGTGTGTGTGTGTGTGTGTTAGAGAGAGAGAGAGAGTGAGAGAGAGAGTGAGTGAGTAAGTGCTCAGCGATAGATTGGCCCTGTCCTGGGTGTGTCTGCCCAGGACCCTGAACTTTCTTCATGATGAACCCCCCACACCCTCCATAACCTCAGCAGAGAATTAAGAAGAAGATAATGAGATGACAATATGAATATTCATTCATTCTCTTCCGCTTAATCCTATATAAGGGTCGAGGGGGTTCCCCATGCCCATCCAGGGGAGAATGTTTCGGGCGCTGGGCAGATACACCCAGGACAGGGGGCCAATATATCACTGGGCACAATATGAATATAAAAATATAAAACATTAAGTCTAACTGTTCTAATAATTTTACCTGCAATTGCTATGAAATGACATCCTTCATTAAGACAGTAATGCTAAATTAGTAATGTTCTTGTTTCCTCTTTCCTAATTCTATGAGGGTATTAAGGAGAAAGTTAAAAGTAAGCTCAAACTACTTATTGTTGCTTTATTGCATTCTCTAAGATGTAGAAAATAACAAGATACAGATGTGTTATTTATATTTTCTTTTATTGAAACAGACACCATAAATATTAAATTGTAATTTCTGGTGAATGGTCTGACTTCACCTAATAATCTGTGGTTTAAAAGGCCGATATAGTAAATCTTTTTAAAGAGAAAGAGGGGCTGTTTATTGAAGACAGGCTTTTTTCTTATTCCTCCAAGTCTGAAATGCTCAAATTGTATTTAATCAAACCGATAACTGCCCCCTTCTAAGGCAGGGGACTAGAGGAATGGACAACTCTTTAAGGGATAAAAGGTGAAACAGAAGGCAACAGACAGCGATTTAAGGCGAATAACACACCTGCTGGAGGTTCCGCTAACGGACGGCATGCAGCATATATGAGCTGGAGTGAGACAGACAGAACCAGATACGATTTTGCCCATAAAGATATAAGCTGCTGTATCTTATGTGAAGATAAGTGCCGTGCTCAGACTCCTGATTCAGGAAAATTCCTCACTAAACACTTTAAAGCTCCTCGCTGCCGAGAAACTTCAAAAGGATTTTGTAACTTAAGTTTGTTTAAATTCATAGCAACCGTCTGTTTGAGTGAGAGTTGGATTCAATTCTGCATAAATAAAAACAGTATAATATTACTTGTCAATCACAGAGCTCCATTTGTTTCATTATAATAACATCGAAGAATCTTTTTTCCTATTTAATGAATTCACACTTTGGTATATTGCTGGATGTGATCAAGGCCTTCTGGCGCTGATTTTGGAGCAAAATGAAGTTATAGGGGCAGAGGAGCAGAATTGTTTCCATAAAGCACTTGCAAACATTTCAAAAAAGATTTTCACTCCTTAAAAAGACCAAATGAAGCACCTGTTACATCATGCACAGTAATGCAACATGAATTGCTAATGAGCTGATTACTGGGTGCAGATATGATCGGTTTCGAAAAGCCAAGAAATTATTCAGCTTAATGCGCCTCAAGGAAGAACATCAGCAAAACTTTATCTTAACGATATGCATTATTCTGTATGTAAGTTTCATACATATTTTGAAGCTTAAACACGGTTTTAATTAGAGAGGATATGTGCATTCTTAGTACACTGTATTGCAAAGCAGAGGTGTCATGTTTCCTTCCAAAATTTCCTTTTTGGATCCATTAAATGCATTTATTTATTTACCTATGCATGTTTGAAATTCATGTTCGGACTTCTTGAAAGGAAAGATGAAAGAAACACTTGTGGCACCATGGACATGGATGTCCATTGGGAGGAAAAAGAGCACACTGACCATGAAAGAATACAAATGAAAGGGGAAAAACAACATCAGGAAAACATCTGTATCACAGATACCAGCACAGAAAAGCCAAATAAGGGGATCCTGGCTTCGGGTAAAACTATAGATCAGCTACCAGCTAGCATGGCATGCAGAACGTCGGCCATGGGAACGTATATTGCAATGCAATAGAGAACAAAATGCCAGAGATATAGTTTGCATACTGGAAATAAAAGAAAATCACCTGTTAAATATGAGATGAGCAAACAAAAATAAGATAATAAACGAAGAAAATGTTTCTTTAAATGTCTATGTAATGCTTTTGTGTTGTTGATGGCAGACAGTACCATTTTCCAATTGTTTTTCTTACTTGGCTTCTATGGGTCCCTGGCATAAAAAAAAAACTGGGCATGAAACACATGATCTGAAGCTGTTAATTGCTTGGAATTCAGAGCAAAAAAAGAACAGAGAAGGGAGGTTTTGGTTCTGGAAAGCAGATGGATGGATAAACACTGCATTAGTTCATTAGACTCATTCAGAAAATGATTCTGCCATGTGCAAAAAAGCTTTACATAGGTTCCATGCACCTATTCTATAAGCTTGCAGTGTAGGAAGATATATTTGGAAATTTTGATATTTTTAGTCAAATATCATTCAGAAATGTAATATCTCTTTGGAGACGCATTAATATATACTGCGAATCAGGAAGTCGGATCTGATTCTGTAAAAGCATCCTTTTTTTCCACTGAGGTTAAAACGATGGAAAGTCGCCTCAGAGTGGAAGTCCCATTGCCTTGATTAGAAAGTTATTAGACTCAGACAAAACCTCCCAGCTACCTCAATGTGAATAAACTTGGACAGCATGGGGTGATTCATTAAACACACACAGAGGTCTTTTAAAAATCCCTTAATGATGGGGGCTCGAGTTAAAATGGGGGATGGGAGATATTTAATAGTGCTGAGGCAGAAAATGTAAGAGAATGGTAAAGAGAGAAATAGCATGTACAGACTGCAACAGATCATGGGCAGAAAAAATTAGTTCAATTCGAGATCAAAGTCGAAACATCTCGGTCACCTGGAGTTACCTGGAGTTAGAGCCAATATCTTCAGGACAGACGCAATAAAAGAAATACTATCCCTCACTGCATTTGAGTGAGGCTGTGAGAGAGACAGCATGCATCAAAACACATCTAATTCAAATAACAAGCTCTGATTAAATAACCATCAGCTACAGTGATGTACATTTACCTAGAACGCTATAGCAAGCTCTCAGTTACGGAATGCGACTGATAAAATCGACTGCATGGGAGTCATGCGTGTAGAAGTTGGGGGCTGGTACAGGGCACTAACATACCTTTTTTAGAAATGAGGCCCTTCAGAGATCTGAGTGATAAAGGGGCCTCCTTTCTAGGAGATACAGTCACCTGGGACTACAGAGTGGGTCGAACTCAGTAGGGGCATGAAAGCCGTATCATTTTTCCATTCAATGTATTTTCCGTTGCTTTTTAGTTGAATCTGGTTTTATACAAACATTCACAGTGAGGCTAAAGATCAATCACTTCCAATGTGGCCTTAATTACAAATGACGTACACATATATATTTCAAAAACAGGAAAAGTCTGCCTGATCAAGACAGTGTGATAGTAGTCTCAAGACAAGGAATGTCTAATAATGATGTTTCATGACTGACAGGTGCGTGATTTAAAGAAAAGCATTCATTACAAATGATTCAGTTGTTTAAATGTTATTAGATAGAAATATACAAACTTGAATATACCCAATTTGCAAACAACTTAATAAAGTGATCCATTTTGCCAACTATGCTCACACACAGAGGATTATGTCTTCCACATTTAACCCACACAGACCACAGAGCACACATGTCTGGATCGCTGGAGAACACTGTACAGGGCGCCCGGGGAGCAATTGGAGTTGGGTGCCTTCGACCATATTACTTGATAAGACCAGAAATAGAATAGGGGACCTTCAGGTTGCGAAGCTGGTTCCTTAACCACAAGCTTATGATTGCCCCACCACAAGCCTACAATTGGCCCAAAATGGATGAATAAAAATTCTCAAGCATCTTATTATTTTGAGGACTAATTCTCTTACGTTTTTTTCGAATGTGTCTTTTATTTTAATTTTTATATTAGAACCCAACATATATATATTTATTTACAGCAACATAATCAACTTAATCTGTAATTATACTCACTTAATAAATATATACAGTATGTTAATGACATTAAATACTGTGATCAGGGAGGAAGAAAGTGAAGGCTGAAGGTTTCGATTAAAAATAAACCCAAACTGAGCGCATGCCTTCCTCTTAAACAAGCACATCAGTTTACTCAGACCCTTTCCTTCAATTAGTTTTGTATTTTTTAAATCTTGATGGGTCAGGAGCGAGAGAAAGATTGTTCATTTTAAATAAGGAAGCCATGTGCTTAACGATTTACCTTTAAACAAACTGGTCCTGTGCTCTACCTTTCGCTTCAAATGACAATAGCCCTTTTCATGGCATCAGTTACCCACAGCCCACGCTGACAGGCAGGTCACAGCCCCACGCTTCAAAGCACAGAATGTCTGCAGGACTCATGATTACCTTCCCATACCCAGGCCATGAGCATGATCCCACTGGACAAGCAGAAGGGATAACAACACTCTAATAAGGAAGACGGAAATGTTACTCGACTGTTGGGATTAAAGCTAACAATCAGTGTGATGAGGCTCAAATGAACAGAAACCAAAAAAGGAAAGCCAATACGTTGTTATGGATATTGTGTGTGTGTGTGTGTGTGTGTGTGTGTGTGAGAGAGAGAGAGAGAGAGAGAGAGAGAGAGAGAGAGAGAGAGAGAGAGAGAGAGAGAGAGAGAGAGAGAGAGAGAGAGAGAGAGAGGGTGCAAGCACAGATGCATGCGCCCTTGTTTTTGAAGCTAGTTAGGAAATGAGGTCATAGTGCTATGCTGTTGACAAAAAGAGACTTTTGATAAGAAGAAAACCAAACACCCCTTAAAGATCATCTGTCACCTGAGTACAACACACAAACACATGTTCAACTGGTTCAACAGCTGGTTCTAGGTCAAGAGAACACGGTCATAGGTTCATTTCCTCTGTTTCCAGGTTAGGAACTCTATATTTCTTTGGACCCAGTGGTGAAGCTTGGACAAATCTATAATGTGGTATAACGGTGGGTAGTCAAGTTTATTAACAAGCCACTAAACAGCAGTGATCCAATCATTTCATGCCAGTTCTGCAAAATTTATAAACTTTTACAATAAACAATAACACAAACCTCTGACAGATAGCAGAATGGTTTTCAGTCTGGCAACACAAGGTACTATGTTTAAATACTCAATCTTTAATTAAAAGCTTTTGTAGAGCAGTGTTTCTTTACATTTGACAAACAGCTAGAAGTTACTGGGATTATTCCCACAGAGGACGGCCTGGGTCCTTTTCATGTGGTTAACATGTTCTCCCCTTGTTTGTGAGCTTCCTCCAAGTTCTTAGGTTTCCTTTCACAATTTAAAGACATGAAGCCAAGTGAACTTGAGATGCTGAATTATATGTGTGAATGTTTTAGTCTGAGTGTCTGCCTTACTAAAGGACTGGTGAACTTTTGTCCAGGTAAAGTTGGGCCCCATTGTTTGTTTCATTTTGGGTCACCTCCTCGAAACCTCCAGTAAGAAAATAGTTTAAATAAATTATGGAATGTTAACAAATTCTAATAGTTATTTTAACTCTTGACTCAATTTTATGGGTTTTACATTTTATACAATTATAAAAAAGTAAATATTTAAAGCTATTGGAGAACTGAAGGCATGTTTTTTTCAGGTGGTACTACCAAGCTGGCAATTGTAGACTTGGAATACAGTGTTTGTTATGAATAAGTTGTTGAACTGCGTTCCCACGTGACCTTAAGGAACTAGTGGCATCTGTGTTCGTTGAACACTCCTGTGAAGAGTAACAATGAGCTTTACTTTTCTTCACTTATGTCCCATGGAACACTCCTACAGCCTGTTAAAATGAAACAGTGTCTAACTTTACCTGAATGTCTTTCCATTGCTAAAACACTTCATCACTCATAGATACATTTTAATAATTTTTATTAAAACTTCTTGATCTAAAAACATCTTGATCTATTTTATTCAGATATTTTTTACTATAAGCTTGTTTTGTAATTAATGGTTTATATATATATACACACACACACACATTATATACACACGCATACTTTTTGTACAGTCCCTTTATGTTTATCAGAGTAAACTAAATGCCAGTCTTTATGTAACTTTTTACACAGCTCAGAGGTTTTCTATAGTCGGTGCTGGAATGTTTTCACACCCGTGATCTTAACAGTTCCCCTGCTGTGAGATTTACATACATACACACAGATCTCAGTATTTCAGTTTTAGGTTTGACACAAATCACAGCCAGCCTTGCTGCCCCACAGTCATATAAGACACATTCATATGTTCTTCACACATGCACACACACCTTTATGTTTATATAGATAACTGCCATGTATATATGTATGCATAAACGCTAGTCATTAATTACATAAAACATAACACACCTACACCACAAGCCTTCAGGGGGTTTCCTGCTGAAAATGTGATCTAAAATCTCATTCAAAAAGCTTTGCACACTGGCATTATTGTCGTGTGTGTGTGTGTGTGTGTGTGTGTGTGTGTGTGTGTGTGTGTGTGTGTGATAAAATCAGTCTGACATACAAATAGTATATTTCAAATTTTTGATTCTAGTACATTAATGTTGGGTTGCAGTATGTCAGCGATTAGAAAAATAGTGAGGCTATAGTTTAAGATTTAGATTGGAATTACAGTAACTACAAAACCAGATGATGGGGGAACTCACTTTTCATTTTTTTAGCATGATTAATTTAAACTTTAGTTGTCCTGAATCATTTCCACAATTGTGTTTCTTCCATCCAGACAATAGTTTGCCATCATTAATAGAAATAGTGCAGGACTGTTTTATTTTACAGATAAAAAGAATCACTTTTTGTCAACATCCATCCCACAAAAAGCATGCAACAATAAGTCCTTATTAAAAGATCTAGTGCTTAATAATGTGGTCTGTTCACACTGTGATTTTAAAAGAGTCACTGTTTGAATAACTAAAAGTACATATTGTGACAGCAATGTAACAAACAAGAAACTTTACAAATACAAATCTTTTTAAAAGCTTGCTAGGTAATAACCTGCAAAATGTATACCTTTTGCACAACCTTCTGTATTCAGGCGTGGGTTGTGCATGTGAAACATACATTAGGCCCACCTGAGAAAACCCTTTACTGTCTACCAGACCAGAAAGTCATTAACATATGTCCCTGTCAACAGGCTCTCATCTCTATATAATCACAATATAAAACCCATTAAAATGTAATGCACTGCCCTGAGGATATTACACACCCATGTAATGGTATACAACATAGCGTGATGATATTCAGTGGCAGATCTGAACATGTAGATGCTACTGCTTATTTCAAAGGCTTAAAGCACCAAGTCCACTAGCAGTCATTCTGTTAAATAAATCTGGGTTCTAAACAAACAAGTCAGAAATATCTGACTATCAGAATTGCCAAATTTGCCAATTTATATGTTCTTATAATAATGTGTTTATTATAATGAACACATCTGCTCAGCCATGTACAATTATATATATATATATATATATATATATATATATATATATATATATATATATATATATATATATATATATATATAAAATTGTACATGGCTGAGCAGATGTATATATAAATATAAAACTAAAATAGACTTTTAAGAAATTTCAGCTTCACGTGACAAGGTGCCATTTTAAATCTGTATATTTTCTTTCCTTTCTTTCCCCCTTTTTCATAGTGACATATACAACCTTGCATCTTGGGTAATGTAACTTGAAATGTTTATTAATAAAGTGCATGACAACTTCTTGGAGTGAAAGCAAAATTCAGTTGTACTTTTCCAACTTAGAAACCGCTCATTAAAACTATTTCAGCCCAACAACTTAATCACAAGTCACAGGATAAAATGCAGAAGTCATATTAACACAGTAGGTGTGCAGTACCTCTGAGTGACAGACCTGAGAGAACTCAGACAGGAGTAACACTGTATATGGCAAATTTGAGGCCCACAGTCTTTTTCTGAAGTTTAGTTTTACCACCAGTTTCTTCAAAATATACAAAGTTCATGCATGGTGAGGCAGTAAAGCAATGAAATGGATAAGATTAAACGCATGGACTGCACAGCAAAAGAGAGGCTCGCCACATTTGATTAACCTCATATGGAACTGAGCAATGTTGATGAAGTCATAAACATTCAAGGCCTCAACCTCAGGTCCTGCTTTTTTTCCTCTGTGAAAAAGTGCTTTTACTGCGGTAAACAAGTCAATCAATTCAAGTTTGTCCCATCAGCCAAACACTTTTTAAAAAAGAATATGCCACAAATCCAGTTGCACACATTGAGCTCTAAGAGTCTATGTCTTTTATTTTAATAATAAATCACATACTATTTGAATACATTTCGATGGATTGACACTCTGTCCTGGATGAATCTGTCCAGTGTCTACACATTCTCCTCTGAAAGGGCATGGAGAACCCTCCCGCAACCAGCATGTATTTTAATCCTCAAAGTAGAGTGAATCATTTATAAAGACCTGTAGAATGTTATTCTATTACTATTAACTGTAATTGTATTATTTAAATATGTTCTATTTATTGACGATAACATGCCATTTAAGCAATGGTAGTTAAATAGCACGTTTTCACTAAGAATGTGTATGAAAAAATAATAATAAATAAATAAAAAACGGTTAGTTGGTTGCTACCAAATGTTCTGCCATCATGTGTTCATGCAAGTGTACTGGTTTGATAGCGGTGTACAGTTTGAAAGGAATTGGAATTTAAAAAAAAAAAAAAACCTACAGAATTGTTGCGGCTTGAAGAAACTTAATAGCGTGGGAGATGAAGCTTAGCCTTGTAAACCTGCACATACTTCACTGAACACCTTGTGCCACAAAACATTCCCTTTTGTTTAAAGCATCAGTACAATGCGGTTGACATGAATGTTAACATCTATCACAGTTTATACATTCACAGAAGAGTTGAGTGCTTGGTTTCTACAAAAACTTTTTACAACTGGTCTCATATAATTACTGCTTTTAAGAGACTAAAGATTTCACATTGAATTAAAAGATAAGATAAAGTAGCCCACAAACAGTAAAAAAAGTTGCCATACTCACTTGCCTGCGTTTATAGGCTTTATTGTGTAATTACTTTACAGTAGATCAATCATTGGTTGTATCGGTCAGTTCTGTGACTAAATACATAATATTTTCAGCACTTGACAACATGGCTTTTATTTTTTTATTTGTTTTTAAAATGATGCAATGACAGATCTGTTTCTTCTTTCTCCAAATAGTCTTATTGAACTTTCAATCCTTTTAATTATCAAATGCTTTCGTTACATCCAGGTCCATTGCCCCAGGACTTAAAACCTCAAGCACCTAGCCATGAATTTGGGACAAAAGTATGCTTTCAACTTTGTGGAAAAACTTTGGGAAAGGCCAGAATCATTTAGCACAACTGTGCACAATGCAAAAGCATAAAAAGTTCCTTGAAGGCATAGTTGGTAAGTTTGGTTTGAAAGAACTTGTCTTGCCCACGCAAAGCCATGATCTCAAACGCCTTTGGGATGAAGCAGAATGGAGATTGAGTGTGGCTTGCATGGGTTTATAGACTTTACTGTGTATATTCAGCACTTGAAAAATGTTATCATGGTCTCAGTGTTGCTTTCATTTAGTGGTTTGTTTTTAAAACAATGCCATGTCAGGTTTGTTTCTTCTTTCTCCAAATAGCCTTATTGAACCTTCACCCCATCCGATACAAATGAAACGATGACAAGGTTCAGATGAAATTAAGCATGCAAAAAATAAGCCAAATGCACAGCTGTACACCAACCTTCTGGCACCACATAATTCAAAATGAGCACTTGGTAACGTTTTAATATTTTAGAAATGTCTTTTCTGCCAGCTTTTATACAAATGTCTTTGGTAGCTCCAAAGTTCATAGTGATATTGCCTGGACAGCAGAATGCACCAGCCTCCACCTCTTTCTCTAATCACACTGTATATGAAAACACATTGTGAATAAATCATGTGCATGTGTACAGTCCTTATGCGGGATTAGGAAAAACAAAGAGATGAAAAAGGAGGACGACGGTCCTGTTTTGTGCTCTTTAACACAGTAGCCTTGGTGTATCTTAGACGGAAAATGACTTAATGTGTTAATTGAGTGCTAACAACATCTCTTTGCATGTAGCTAATTGCCAGAACACTAAGCTTCTCATAAATGTCACTGCTGAACACGCCTGGCGTACACCATCATCTGATTCCAAGCTGGTGTAGGTTCTGCCGAAAGTGAGAGATTTACTCAATACACCACCTTTCACAAACAGTATTTTGTGAAATGTATATTTGGCATGACAGAAAACGTTTGAGAACCACTGGTGTAATGTGAACATTCGTGTATACAGTTTATGTGGAGATGTAACAAGATTATTAATCAATTCAGTTTAGGTGTCATTGAGATGGTGAACATGGAAGTAAGCATCTCAAAGACAGCAGTGAAAGCCTGAAAATCAAACACAAACATGTATTCACACACACACAATGCATAATATACACTGTAGCTATATACATAAGCACCATGAGAGCAAGATAATGGGAAGAAATTACTTCGGTATGTGTCTGCCTGTATCTGTTTACGTGTTGTTGCCAGAGGGCAGCTGCCTCATACCTCCCTGAGACTGGAAAATGTGTGAGTGTAAAGCCAGGCTTGGGGGCACAGGGGAGGCCACTGTTGTTGAATCTGGTGTGGTTTAGGGTGTAGTTTAAAAATTAGGCACATTATAAAACTCTTTAACATGCCAAATTTTACTGCTTGCAATCTCTGGCCGGAAATGTAAGAGGTGATAATATAGTAAAGTATATCGCAAAGATGTTAATAAATAAATAAAAAAATCAGGTAAAGCAGAAAAATACAGCCAGCAACAGACCACACGAGAGGGTACACTGGAAAGTATGTCTATGCATTCAATCCTGACTAAGGAGAATCACACAAAGCCACCTGATATAATTGGCACAACTGACTCTTGGCTCAGTAAGAATGGACCAATGTGGAATCAATCAGCACAACTCAGGAAAAACAATATTTTTCTGTCTCTCTCTAGCACTTTGTGTTTAATGGACATGGTTTTGTGCCCTGGGTAGATTCTGTCTGTGTACTTAACTCACCACATCAAATTTCAAAAGCTGAAATCTGATGAGTGTCTCAGTGATAGCCAAGGTGATACAACAACAGCACCTCTTTTGTTAGAGCCACAACCTGCCTGCCAAAACACTACCACTGCAAAAAGAGCATTAACAATTAAAAAAAAGAAAAAAAAAAAACTACTCTAGGGGTAGTAGGAATACAGCACATTGTCTGCACCATCTAGAACTGTAAAAACATAAGGACATCCCAGGCAGAGGGGATTATTAGAGCAGCCACAGGCAGACGCGTGCCACTGTGGATTTACCAAACAAATAGCATTGGAAAGGAAAATACTGCATAGAAAAGCAGGCCCAATTAAGAGAAAAAGATCTGCACAAACAATTATTTACCAGTCTACACTGGCATTCTGACATTTTGACATGTTTGGCAGTCAGACTGGTGATTACGAGCCTCTGGACTGAGAATAGTTTTATGTAGTCATTATTTAGAATCGTCTGAAAGTACCTTGCAGTAAAAATTGCAGTTATGACTGTCTAACGTTCTCAAATCCAATACATTATAACATTATATCTTAATGGTATCAAAAAATAAAACAGTAAACACATACGTTTTTAAAATGTTAGGGTACAATAATAACCTGAAAAGCTGCTATATCAAAAACAGACACTCATAAATCAGTTGTTTTCAGTAAATCCAATGCTGTAATTGGATAAACAGCCTTATAATCACATTGAATAAAGCTGTGCCCAGTGTTAAGATTCAAACTAATCCAATATATAACCACCAGTAGATCTCCAAACACCAGTTAATGCATTGCTTTTCTGTTATTTCTTTTTATTAAGCCTCACCAAATTCAAGCATTAAAACTGTGTTTTTAATATTGATACATCACTGCCTATTTTTCCGACAATAATGGTTACAAACAACATAGTCACAGGGGCAATTAGTGTCTCCAATGTACCTATAAGCATGTCGTTGGTACTAGGAGAAAGTCTACCACTTTGGTACAGACTCCACACAGAAAGGACCTAGGACTTTCTGACCATTGTTTATGAAGCATTATAGTAAGTGTGGCAACTGTTTTTTATTGGTATGGACAGACACGAGAGACGATATATGGTTTATGTTAAACTATAAGACAAATTGGTATTAATCGATCAAAATGATCTAAAGCAGGGGACTTTAACTGGTCTCGGAGCAGAACCAACATTTTCTCATGGTCATTAGGTCACAAACAATGTTTAGACAATTCCAAACTGACCACTGCATCTTTCATTAGCGGTCTTAAATAGCAGGCTTTGTCATTTCACAAACATTTTATGCATTTCCAGCTTTTAATTAATTAAGTTCAACACAAGTGGTATGTGCCTTAAGCGAAGGCAAATCGGTCACCAACCACATGCGGCATCAACACAACACAGCTTGCACATGCGTTTATCATTTATTTTTCATAAGATTCACTCCTTGAAAACAGCCTGTGCATATTTTGAACAGATGGATCGTATATGTCTCAGATCGTATCATAATATTCTGATGTCAGACATAACTAAATATAATGCATTGCCCTGAAAAGGCTTTAAAGCATACTGAAACGTCAACAAATTGTCTAGTATCACATACCAGCATTCTGTTGGTGTCTAACTGAGGTATTACTGCAGACCTTCAGCATAAGTAAAGGATTTTGTTTTATCTCTGAAACGAGCCGGCTTATTTAAAGCTGTGAGTGACACTGATCTCAGCAGGGACGTTCTTCTCCTTTTATTCGGTTTAAATTGGTTTTTCTTTTGTCCAATACATCTGGAGATAAAGTTTAACATTACAACCAACAGTCCAAAGGTTTTAAAACCCATGACATTGAAGTTGTTATTATGACAGTGATTCTCCTGCTTCAAGAGCTCTATTCATCATTCAGTGACACATTGGAACCACTATATCCTGATAGAAAATAATATTACTAATCCAAATGTCCATCATGCTAATACAAAAAACCATCTTAAAAATAATATTCAAGCAACAATCTGTCACAGTGTGTGTTAATGAGATAGTGGAAGATGAGCAAAGAAGGAAGTCTGTCCAGTAACTGACTGACAAAATATAAAGAGTCACTGTCTGGTCACAGTATTTTTCATTTTTATTGGCATTTTGTTTTATGGAAATAATATTCAACTGAAAGAGCCATGAGCTTTACACCTATTTGAAAAGCCTCTATTTATATTACGAACTTTCCGTCCACACTGGAGTTTTTAGCTGGTTAAAAACATCTTTCCATCCACTATGGAACAAGCTTAAGTTGACCATTATTTATCAAAGTTGCATAACAAGCACAGATTCACAGGGCCAGATTGACTTACAAACCACTCCACATATGATTCATGAAACTATTATGTGGCTTTGAAATGAGCAGTGAAATGCATCTGAGGAAACTTAATACACCAGTTGCAACTGGCACATTCTCACTCACTGAAACAGTCAGATTGAGTTCAGAATGAAATCTCCGTATTTAGAAATAAGGCCAAAAATATTTACACCACGGAACTCATGAACATTGAGACAAAGGGTCTAATTTTATACCCTGCCTCATTATCTTACACCCCACCATAAGCCTATTTATGCCTTCTGCCTAAATCGTTTAAATAGCAAAAGTGCCTGTGAATATATCTCAATGTCTCAAAATGAGGTGTGTTCTTAAAAATTTCTGGCAGTCTCACAACCTGGCTCAAAAAGGCTGCACACTAATCATTAGCAAAACTTAATTTGTCATATGTCAATATGTCATGATTAGTGGAGCTTTAATTTAATAGACACTTTATCAGCCAATCACTAGACAACTTTCATATATTTATTTATAAAATTAAAAAGATTAATAATCTCACTGACTTTAAAAATAAAACATTGTATGTTTAATCATTCATGTACAGTCTGGTCATGTACAGTATGCATGAAGTAAACTGCGACCTATAGAAAATAAGTTCCAATCAGTTTGAGATGAAACACCTCAATGTTATATTGTGTGAGCATGTCGCTCCATGCTGAGAGTCACTGAAGACATCAAACTTTATGCAGAACCTCCATTCACCCTACAGCTCCTGAGGCAAAATAGTTTATAACCACTGATGTGGAGATGGAAGATAAAATCACCTTCACTTAGACAACTCAAAACCGATCTATTTCATATTGAAAGCGTGGGGTGAGCGAGGGTAACAATGTTAGGCGATGTATGGGGGCAAGCCCAAACAAAACTCATTCGCCATTCATTTAATGTTCTGAAATTTAAGGTAAGGAAAAAAAAAAGTGGACGGAAAAGAACCTCTCCTGTTCCAATAATCAATCTGACACACCACTCATGCCAACAAAGTGCAAAATAGATGTTTAGCTCGAGTGAAACTGGGAATGCTTTTTGCCTCGCAGTAAGAAGTCTCTTGCTGGCAGCAGCAGCAGCAAAAATAACTATATTGACTTTGCTCATTCCTGTCGTCCCTCAGGTGCAATGGAGCATGATATAATCCAGTCTGTGTTTAAAGTTTATTCTTCATTTCATATTCCATTTAATACGAAGATGGGCGGTGGAGAGACGAACTGTAAAATTAGCAAGTTGTGATATGTGAGAAAAGCTTTATTTTTGGTGGAAGAAACCATTGTGTGTATGCGTGTATGTATAAACATTTATTTTGGGCATGAAAGTCTGTTTTTAAGGAAGTTGGATCAGCTGGGTTTTGGAAGTTTTATGCAAACAATCTGCCAATTTCTCAAAAAAATAAATAAATAAAAACTGAATTTTTTTAAAAATAAATCCAGTATTCATAATTCTTTAGTTATTGTTAATGTGCATAGATGTTCATTTGCACAGTCATAATGTGCAATAACAGTATGACATAACACTTTATAAAGCAAATTGATATAATGCATTAATATCAATCATCAATACTTTAGATCATTTGAATTTTCAGATATTCTTAATAATACAATGATTACACTTTAATTGAAGTCAGAAAAAGTCTTTATATATAGTCTTTATGTACCAAGTCTTTATGTACCAATAATAATAATGATAATAATATTAATACATGCCCAGCGATAGATTGGCGCCCTGTCCTGGGTGTATCTGCCCAGCGCCCGAAACTTTCTCCCCTGGATGGGAATGGGGAACCCCACCGCGACCCTAATAGAGGATAAAGCGGAATATAATGAATGAATGAATATTAATACAGTTTCCCTTTAAGAGGTAATAAATTATAACACTTTACTTAATGCCTGTATAGAGAGCTTATAAGCTTTCATTTGCAGTTATGGGCAATTATAAAGTCCTTTAAAAGAGAAAATTAATTATAGTTGTCAAGCATTATAAATACGTTATAAAGCTTTATGAATGGGTTTATGACACATTATGAATACATAGAAAGTATTACAAAAAACTTTAAAATAATGAAAACTGTATTAAAAACACAAAATGCTTCAATATTTAGAGAGCACTTTGGTACAAAATACAACCACATACATGTGTGCTTTTCTACGAGGTTGTAATGCATATCTGTCAGTAATGCATAGTGCCACCACTAGTATCCAAAATAAATTGTATTTAACAAGCAGGTACAACTAATAGTCTCTAAAGACTGCTTAACTATCTGTTGTGTGTGTACCATTAGGCAAAAAAACTGGATTCTCTGGATCAGCTTTGTGTTTTTAAGCTCTGAGGTATAAAGCTGTCACTCATCAAAAATGCTCATCACTAGAATAACAGCTCAAATGTTACCCCAAAGGCTGTTTTGAAAAAGCAGAAGCCTACACTGGTTTTCTGAGCCCAAGGGAGTGTCCTTGTGTGTTTTTGCAGCATGACAGCTGGAGACTGTGGGGTCATACTGCGCATGTCTCTGCAAAGGCTTCAAATCTCTCAGCAGCCACCAATCTCACAACATATCCCTGTTCCTCACAACACACACTCTTATTATTCTCCCACACTGACGCACACACAAACACATTCTCAATATGCATTCTCACTTTCACACACTATTCTTGGACTTGCACACACACGCGCACACACACACACACACACACACACGAGTCACTACAGAAATATTACTGCACTTGCACACACACAAGTCTTTATGGAAGTATTCTTGAACTTGCGCATACACACACACACACGTATCACTATAAAAGTATTCATGCATGCATGCAAACACACACACATACACACACACACACGAGGTGTATTGCTTGGCTGAGAGACAGGAAGCTGCCAGGGTAATGCACCGAACAGAAATGGGGAAGACTAGATGACAGCAGTTGTACAACAGCCACACTGTGAGTCCTCACACACCTCAGATCTCCTCACATGTTTATCCACATACACACACAGCCTTCACTTCCAGCACTCTGCTGTTCCACAATATATACAAGTATACAGGAAGTCCAGATAAATATATAAGCAAACAGGTCTGTTGTCTTTGGCAGGACGGAGATGTTTGAGAATACCTGAGTTTATTTAGACTGCCACTCCAGGCTCCTGAACCACTGGCTATTTGGGTCAGAAATTCTGTTCATGTAAAAGCTTCTTTCATTGGATTCAGCCTCCAATTAACAAGGACTTTTGGCAAAAGGTAAATCAAATACCTGGCAGTACAACCCAGACTACATTTATAACTGTCCTTTTATGGTGTCATAATAAGGGCTATTAAACATGGATTACAACTTAGCAGTGCAACAATGTGCAAAGTAACGTATGTCTATAACTGTGATGCAAAACTCCACAAGCGTCACTTCATCTGCATCAGATTTTTTCCACCAAAGGTCCCGTTTTGAAGGAACATTAGTGTAGAACTTAACCACAAACCAAAATAATTAAGATCTTTTTTTTTTTGAGAACAGGGCGGCATGATGGCTTAGTGGTCAACATGTCTACCTCTCAGCGCTGGGGATCCAGGGTTAAATCCCGATCTAGGTGGAGTTTCCATGATCTCCCCGTCTTTGGTTTCCTTCAGGTTCTCCTGCTTTCTCCCACAGTCCAAAAAAATTGATTCAAAGTTAATTGGCTGCTCTAAATTGCCCCATCTAGTTTTTGTGTGTCTGTGTGTAAGTGTGTGCTCAATGATGGATTGGCACCCTGTCTTGGGTGTATGTGCCCTGCACCCGAAATGTTCTTCCCATGATGGGCGGGGAGGGTGGGGGACCTGTTGCTTAAACAGATATTATTTCAAACACAAGAAAGGCAAAACTTAATGAAAGACAGCATTAGAGTGAGGGTTGAATTGTGTATGCAATTAGAGCTTAAAAATGCAGAGAAATTATAGAGTTCTGCTCAACCAGAAAGTGTATATGATCGGTTGAGTGTGAGTAGACGGGAGTCAGAACGTGTTTTTGTATGTGTGTGCTACTCATTCAGTCATGTCCGACCCTTGGATACTCTATAGTCCAGTTTACAATGAATCCAATTCATAGTTTCATGTTGGAGGGTTTTTTTTCCTCAACCACAGTTTCAATTCAATTGGGGGAAAATGCTATCTTCAAATTACCCATCAGCATGTCTTTAGAATGTGGGAGAAAACTGGAGTACTAGGAGAAAACCCACTCAGACACAGGGAGAACATGCAGACTCCACACTTAAAGGACTTTACTTCATGCAAATTGGGAATCAAACCTGGGATCCTAATGCTGCACAACCACACCACCTATATTAGGCTTTTCTTCCTCTTCCTAGTTATGACATGTCATTTGTCATTATAGGCGGCTAAGAAACCAGCCTTGTGACCTGAATGTCCCTGGTTCAATTCCCAGTCCCACCAATTACTATGGCTAAAGTGCCCTTGGGCAAGGCACCTAACCCCAATTGCTCCCCGGGCGCCATATACAGGCTGCCCACTGCTCTGGGCATGTGTTCTCACTTCACTGGGTGTACTGTGTGTGTCAATTCACGGATTGGTTAAATGTTAATGTAAAATTCCTCTTTGTGTATGCACTGTAGGCAAAATAGAGCACTTGTTTACTTTATTTTTCATTCAGGATTGCACTTACTTAATTGGGTTCAAATTTTTAAAACTTCAAGGGTTGAAAAACATACCGTGTACAATCATACTTACATAATCACTTCATTCCTGTAGCATTTGACTGAGGTGACCTGTGCTTTAACAAGTATTTTGCTGAAGGTACACTGCCATCAATAGTCAGTACAGAATGTGGTACTTGGCTAGTTTTTATAATTCTTTGGCATGATTTTAACACTCCTCCTTTATTCCGGCTTGGGACTGGCTGTGGTTTCCCACAGACAGTGCAGTACACACACCCACAGTCACATACTTATTCAATCCTAGGGGAAAAGTGGATCTCGTCTAATTCACCTTCAACCCCAATTCCACAAAAGTTAGGCCACAGTGTAAAATGTAATTAATAACAGAATGTATGATGTGCAAATCATGCAAACATCAAACTGTATTAAAAATCATCGAAAATCTAAGGGCCTGTGAAGACTGGAGCTGTGCAGCATCATCACAATGCTCTGTGCTGGTATGCTACCTATAGAAACACTTTTCTCATCACATACATTACATCAACACAGTTCAGCAAGCTCATTACAATATTTTTGTAATTATTCAAATACAATATACAATATTTAAAAACAACATACATGTAAACACGCAAAGTGAATTTAAGAGCAATTTAAGCCACTGTGAAGTCTCCAAACAATCACAAATTCAAAGGAAGGTGGTTACCATAGCAACAAGAATGCTGCACTTGCCTCTCTGTCTCTTTTTTTTCAAGAATAAAGACCACAAAATCAAATGAGTAATTAAAAATTAATTTTCATTTTTTATTTATTTATTTACTTTTTACAAGCTGTCCATGGTCCAGAACATGTAAATCCACCTGACACAGTAAAGGTTATTCTGTTCTATTCTGTCTCACACCAACAGTGTCCATATGGAGTGCTTACACCATTTTGATAGAAGAACTGCCACTCTTTACACTGTTTTTTTTATTCTCTGGCCAAAACTAAAAAAAAAAAAAAAAAAAAAAAAAAAAGCCCTGATCCAAATAACGTCTCCAGTCTGGGGACAAATTTTGCATTTGGGCCACAGACACTGGAAGGAGTTGAGCACTTTTAGTGCTTTATGAGGTTTTAGATGTATCTGGAACAGGATACTCATTTCTTCTTGTATTGTACAAATACATCATGCACAGAAAACTTGGATGTCATTCATTCAGTCCATGTTTAAGAACAAGTTGTGAGGTTTAAGGCATAAGAAGAAAAGAGTCGTGAGGTTTTTCTCCATGTGTGCTAAATCACACTCATACAGACACACACTCACAAACCCAGTAATTCCCTCTCTGAAATAGCTCACACAGGAGTTTGATATTCAGTGTGACAGTCTGCTAAGCTCCAAAGCAGACACAAATGGAGAACATAGCCTCATTTTCTGGCCAGGTCAGGAATGACATAATATGGACGCCAATAAAATAATTCAATCACAGTGAACTTCCATTAGCCGTATAGCAGAGCAGTCACCACCGTCTGTCCTTTATTAAAGCCAAATCCAGTAACGCCTCACAAATGCTCCACTTTTGTGCTCATAAATATTTTTTTCTCATTTGGCATAGGTTTTTATCCAAAGCGAATTTCAAGAGCGACTGAACACAATTTGGGAATCTATATTGTTTTGAGGTTTAACAAGAACTATACAGTGCTTCATTATTTACCAACTCACCAAAAACTAGTGCCTAAGAAGTAACAAAAACCTTAACAATTAAGTACAACAGCTGGATACAAAAAGACATCAGACAACATAACAATAAGTCATAACAAATTTAGTAACAGAATTAACAGACACAGGGAGGACATGGAAAATCAACCAAGATCGGAATTCAAACCTGTATCCCCAGCGCTGAAAGGCAGACATGCTAACCACTATGCTGCCCGGCCTGTTTTTCTATCATGAAAAAAAAAATATATATATATATAATACTACTATAGATAGGGGGAAAAAATGAATCATTTAAGAAATATGATCCGTATGATACAATTAGCTCAATGCACCATAAGCTATAGTAATAAAACCGTTAAACTCATTTGGTCAGTGTTTTCTGCTCAAACTCAGCTTAACATAATTATTCTCTGTGTTTGTTTTACTAAGCGAGACCTACTTATTCCAACTTTTTCTGGTGAGGAAAGTAATTTACTTATTGGCTTTAAAGTAAGCTTCTACTCAAAAAACACAATGATTGGTCATGCACCGGTGCTTAAAACAAGAAAGAACAGGAACAAACTAAAGGTAAAGCCATGTAGTCTACAGGATCTGCACTCTGATGCCACGTTATTACAAAAATAATATTGATTTTTTAAAAAAGGAAAAAAGGCATAACATTTTAAATGAGATCCAATCATTTAAAAGTGCAAAAATTGGTGCACATAAACTTGAGTCTAGAGGAAACATTGGAAACAGAAAGGAAAAACAAATCAAGGCTGAGACAGAGTACTTAATTTTTCATTATGTCTGGAGAAGGAAACAGTGCAGCTGCATTGTCTACACAAAGCTGCTCAATATTCTGGTTTATTCAGAGGAAGTCCATACATCACTAGAAATTGAACAGCAGCACTTCACAGCTTCTCGCTCATCTTTAATGAAACATTTTCATTGTATGGTTTTGGTAAGTAGACTTTACTTCAGAAATGAGCATTACCGTGCTCTACCCTGAGCATACAGTAGTTTTCCCCCGTCGTAGACTTACAATATAAACTTTAAAAAGTATTTTTTCTCTGGTCTGATTTTTACTTTCCATACTGAATTATGTTTGGAACAGCATGCAGACCTGACAATTTCCCTTTGGCTCTTATATCACTGTACCACTTTCTTGGCTCTGAAGCCTACAGCCTGTCCTCAACCCTTCTTTAAGTTTAAGAGGCAGTTTTCTTGGGACAGTTAAGCATTAATCCACTGTTTAAGAGATTTATGGCACTTTCCTGTGGAGAGTGTTGCTTGAGAACGCTTGTGAGCGCTTTAGAATTTATGAAATATTAGCATCAATTTGACCTAAAAGTCATAAAACAATAAAGCGAACCAAATCAAACAAATAAGACAAAACTGGTATTTTATTTATTGAGAAAATAATATTTCTATACATATCAGTGAGCATGGCAGTAAGGCTTAGTGGTTAGCATGTTCGCCTCTCAACACTGGGGATCCTGGTTCTAATCTAGGTGGTGTTTCCATGTTCTCCCAGTGTCTGCATGGGTTTCCACAGGGTTCTCCAGTTTCCTTCCACAGTCAAAAAGCATAGATACAAAGTAACCTGGCTGCTCTAAATGCCCCCATATAGTGTGTGTGCCCAGCAATAGATCGGCAACCTGGATGTATCTGTCCAGCACCCGAAACATTTTCCCCTGGCTGGGCATGGGGAACACTCCCACGACCCTAGCATAGGACTAAGTGGAAGAATGGATGGATCAGTGAACGGCAAAGGATGAAATTAGAATCCGGTGTTTTTCAGTCAATGGGAAGACAATCGGATGTGAGCAGTTTTTATCAATCTGAGGGTTGTGGGTCCTTAAGCAAGGCCCTTAACTCTCACTGCTCCAGGGCTGCTGTATGCCAAACCCTGTATTCTGCCCTTAATTTGATTAAACAGATGTTATTTTAAGCATTCTATCTATATTTTAAGCATATCTATTTTAAGTTTTTTTCCTTGTTACATAAATGAATGTTCAAGCTATGTCAATGGATGTTCACAAAATAACAACCACACGTAAACGTAAGGATGCACACAGACAGGAACAAAAACACGTCCGAAAATAATAAAGTCTGACTCATGCCCCTTCTGTAAACCCATTTTTCTGTCATGGTCAGCCCTTTCATACACTGAATGATAATAGTGAACACATGTTAGGGGCCAACGTCTTTCAGTGGTTGTAGTTTAGTTAATGGAAACACTAGTATGGAAACAGTTCTGTTTTTCTTCTCTTCCACTTCCCTCCCTCATATTAACAAATTTCTCAGTTGCCCTCAGTCATGATTTATCCTGCTGAATCTCCTGTAGCTTAAGCTGTAAGGATAATAAACACATGCAAATGAGACAAATAAAAAAATGTATTTAAAAAAAAAAAAAAAAGAGTAGTGGTCCTTGGCTTGTTCTGTTATTCACATCTGGAGCCCAAATACTGGAACTTACCAGAGGGAAATTCTAAAGATGAAGATTTCGCTAATGTTATTGAAACCACAGTAACGACGGGTCATAATTAATTTTTGAATACCTGAACATTTTATTATTTAAATTTAACAGGATGCTGTTGAGTAAAATAAATGATTTTAAAAGAAAATGTTCCAAATTTGAAGGCTTTCTTCATTGTCAGAACCAAGTCGTAGACAGCTCCCTCTCTACAAAACTAATTTGCTTTTGGTTTGCCAGGTACATAAAAAAGACAATTTATCAGATCACAACACCGCACATTTAGATTTCCAGGCACAGCGAGAGACACAGCAAAATACAAAAAATTGAGTTGCTCTGATCGCAATGTTCTAAATGTACTTGTGTCTGGCTTTTTAGACATGAGCTTTATCCAACAGCAAATGGGTATTTTACAACATCTCCACGCACATGGACATATTTTAGGTTATTCTCAAAATGTCATCTAAACTGAAACATAGCAAAAGTAGAGCACACTATTGAGCAAGACGTACATCAAAGGCTACAACCAAATCCACATGCTATCTTCTAATGTCTGAAAAATGCTCAAAGTACTGGTGCACGCTTGTTTAGAAACTAGACAGCTACAAGTAGTAAACAGGAAAGGTGAATGACATAATTTAGATAGAATCACAATTAACGGTGTCAGAGCGACACAGTGCTCGGTGCTCTTGCCTCACAGTGGATTTCCATTCAGATGCCTTTGAAGACGGTGTGAAGGACTTGTGACATCCTGGTCCACCCCTGTTCTGGATGTGTCACTTAAAAAATAAATTAATGACTGAATATTAGTTTACAAAATAGTTACATGCATGTAAATCTCACAAATAATAATCTTTAAAAATTATTATAGAACAGAACAGGATTTAGCTAAAGGGTTGAGTATGCAGTAATATGAGAGCACTTATGAGTCCAGAAAAAAAACTTTCTGAAATATACATCATGAGCTTAGACACTTTTTAACCCTGATCACTGAAAGTTGATAAGACGAATGGAATGTGACAAGGGAACTGTTAATAACATGAATAAACTCACACAGCATCATTGCTGGACAGTGTGGAGGACAGATCAAGATAAAGTAGAATACTCCCAAAGACTGTTTGCTACCTGACCCATGGTCTAAGTGCATTTAACAGCACTTTCCTAAATCAAAACGGCCACTAAAAGCAATAAAACGCAAACCCTGCTGGCGAACAACAATAACACAAAGATTAAACACTTTCAGCGCAGTGTAATCATCTTCAATAGTCATTCACAGAAACAAAGTAAACCATTCGTTGGTTTGCTTCAATGGACATTTCAATGATGGACTCTTACAATTAACCTTATAGAAGGAACTCAAAAGGGAGAAAAAAAAAAAAAAAAAAAAAAAAAAAAAACACATTAAAAGTAGAGGACCACGAGGTGAACAGACAGACTTCCAACCTTGGACAAGGAAGCAGGCCCGTGTATGACCTCAGCTTCTCCGGAGGAAATTATCCCTGCAAATTACTGAGGATATATCCCTCACATTAAAAGCAATTCACTGCTTTACAACCAACAGGAAAAAGGTTCTTGTTTTATGTTAGGATTTTCATTTTACCTCAATAATATTACAACCCCTGGCAAAACTTAGAAATGGAATCACACCACTGAGAGACATTCACTCCGCTTTTGCAAAACTGCAGATTTTATTTTATTTTATTTTTTTAATGGATGCTTATTCGGGAATTGTAAAATATTTAAATCAAAATGAATTTAGCAATTTAATTTTTGCTGTTGGTTCACTGAGAGCTACCAAACTAATTTTTATTGTTTAAGTACAATAACAAAAAGTCTAAATTTGTCTATCCGTCTGCCTTTCAGAACTGTATTGCAGTTTAGAAAAACATAAGAAAATGAAATAGAAAATCTAAAGAAAACTCAAATTCTCATTTTATTGATGGCTTTAAAATGCATGTCAAATGCAAATTTCCCTATGATCTAGAATGTCTTGGAATTAAAAAAAATATATATTTATTTATTTCAAAATAAGAAAGAAAAAGACAAAGAGCAAAGCTGAGCTTGAGAGCTAATGACCTCAAATGGGACAATTACAGCAATAATAGACTTCAACTGGAGAAAAAAACAAAAGCGAACCTCAAATGTTGAACTAATTCAGTGATTTTGTCTTTTTCAAGTGCTACTGAAGGAAAAATGCAGCTGATCACTGATTAGAACCACAACTAAAATGAAAGCGAACAATAAGACATTTGACTTGGAGCAAGAAGTAAAAGTCTTAATTTAGAGACGGGTGGAAATCTAATGAGACAATATGTCAATCTAAAAAAGCAGTTTGTTAGATCCTCTAGTCACTGCAAATTACCACAGGAAGTATGGTTAGTTTATTTATGAAATAATTCTTCTTTAATGATGTGCTAATATTTACCAGCTGCTGGTGTGTACATTTTCTCTCACTAAACCCTAAAACAGCATACATTTTACAATCAGAGTGAGGTAAAGAACACAACACCGGGTCTAAAATAGAATTAATTAATTTTTTTGTTAATTTAAGTAAGCAATCGTCATTAATTCAACTCATCTCATCATCCTTACCACTTACTCCTATACCAGGGGCCATACAGGGGAGAAGGTTTAGGATATACCCAGGACAGGGTGCCCAGTCCATCGCTGACTCCTCAGAAAATGTTAATCAGTTGATTTAAAGTTGCCGTAACTATTTTATTAAATTTTCATAAAATAGCCTTTTCAAATGTTTACAAATAGAAAATGTAAAACAAAAAAATAAAATTTAAGGGGTTTATTACCACTTCAGCACAAAGCAAAAATAACCCTACAGTAAAAATAACTCTACAGGACAACCTTTAAGGTAACTTTAAGTGTACCCTCAATCTTTGCAACTAGTTAAAATTGGCTACAGATTGCGCTACGTTCAAAATATGCCAATTTCCAAAGTCAACAAAACTCAATTCAATTCAAAACTGCATTAGATCCACTTAGTAATTTATTATGTTTGGATTTCGGTATGCTTGTAATCTGAGTCGTGTAAAAACTGGGTGAAATGCTTCAGAAAAACAGCCAACGCAATCCCACTTTGCCCATAAAATATGATTTAAGATAAGAAAATTGCTGTGATAAATGGCACTGTGATGTGCAGCTCTGGAAGAAGATTGCAATTACAGATAAATATTTTTAACATAATTTCTAATCAAATTTAACCACACAGAGTAACATAAATTACACCTAGGTATTGCACACATGTCTCACTTAAAGACACATCCTGAAGATAATTGCAATGCAAAAACACCACCCTATGACCCATGCTATGATATCCACATCTGCTTCCCTATGGCATTATTCCATAACACCATTCAGAAATGTAATTATGTAATGATCTGCTTGGCTGGCTTTGGCCTTTGGGCTTGGGTTTCTCGAAACCCTTGGGAGTGGAAACGAAGAAGAAATGCTTCATTTACCCCCAGTGCCTTCCTGATTCTGTGGGTTAAGTTGATTTGCAGTGAAAAACACACACCAGTCTTTTTCTCTTTAGCATTACTTACATGCTCCTTTTATTTTCTCATTACCCAAGATGGGGAAATGGTGTGTGACTAGTGTTTATAAAGGTGTTTTTTATAGACTAGATTCCCTTTGCTCTCAGTCATCACCTCTAGTGTCACAAGTTTTGCTTGGATGGCACTCTAAATGGCTGCTGTATAAATGACATTTATGAATGTGTCAAAAAGGCAGGACATTTATTGAGCTCCAGGGATGCATATAAAGGCAGAAGAATATGGAAGACTTTAGCAGACACATTAATACAATGTGTCTGAAGCAAAGCATGAAGACATTAAAAAAGAGAATGTCTTTATTATCGTCCCCGCTTTCCCTATAACACTTCACCCATGTAAATACATTTCAGGCATGTCCAATATAACATCAAAACATTCAGTGCAGATATTTGAATGTAGCACAACTAAAACACAAAAAGCTGCAAAAACTTTCCACAGAGTTTTTTTTTTTTGATTTCTCAATTCTTGGCCTGATAATTCAACACTGTACCACATTATTATTCCCAATTTTCCCCTCAAATAATTCCACTCAGCCGTAAGCAATCTCTACACATCATGGACCGACTGTTCCACAACAACCCCTCTATCCAGGGCTACATTCAACCAGCCAGCTGTCTGCTCTTCAATCCACAATCTTACAACGTACCGAAGCAATCCTTTGCCATGTCTTTACTCTGTGAGATTTTAGAGCTCGTCTTTAAATATGCATGTCACAAGCCTGGTTCATAATTTGCAAAACCTGTGTGTTTTTGCATCAACTGTTGTTGTGTTTTGTAGAACCACCCAATATAGAGCAAGAAATCGAGAGTGTTTCGAAACACCGAACCTCCCCAGAATCTCCAGGGTTCTAGCTAATCTTTTTGGACCTCTAAAGCTCAGTGCACAGGTTTTCAATGGGGTTTAAGTCAATAGACTGGGATGGCCTTGTCAAAAGTTTGATTGTTTGGTCATTAAACCCAATTTTTTGTGATTTAAACATAAGATTTAAATCACTGTCCTGCTGGAAGATCCAGCCACAAAACAGATGTGGCTTTTGGCAAAGCAATCCAGACAATATTTTCAATTGTTCATAATACCATGTGTCCTAACAAGATTCCCAGGGTCAACACCACAAAATCTCATCTTAACCAACAGAATTTACTGGAGATTATTTCTCTATAGCCATTTCTCTTTTGTTGACAAACCCATCTTTAAAGATTTTTTCCAGTTACAGTTTAGTCAACATCTAGAAAACATATTTGGTTTGATGAAGGAAAACATTATTCCTGAAACACAGTCTAAATTTCACACTATGAATACTCACACAGACACAAAAACACGATATAGGGGTAATTTAGAGCTGCAAATTTATCTTAAAATCCATGTTTTTGGACTGTGGGACAAAACCAGAGAACCTGGAGGAAAGCCGGATAGACAAAGGGAGAACATGTAAACTTTTGTATTGGGATTCGAATCTGGCTTTCCACCATTGAGAAGCAAACATGCTAACCACTAAGACCCTGTGACATCTGGCGGAGACCAGAGAAAATTCTGAGTGAAAGCTGGATTACTCTCTGTAACTATACAATATATCTATATTTCAAGTTAAAGTGATGAAAAGTACAATGAGTGTAAAAACAGGGAGGTTTACCAAATTAAATGGCTGGTGTGTGCTTATCAAATAATAGCATTACCAATAATCATAGGATTCAAATGATAACATTAGACAAAATACATTTCTAAACTTTTACACCCACTAGCCACAATGATTTAGTAACATTGTATAGGGCCACTTAGAGTCAATACCCGAGTTCAGTAAATGATGATTATCGTGTCGCCTTATTAGATCAGTCGAGTGAGCATGGCTTTAACGATTTCAACTGCGGGCTGTTTACTTAAAATCAGTCAAACAAAGACTGGAGAGCAAGAAAACACAGGCCCTCTGTCAGATATATGGTGGCTTTTACTGCTGGTGATTTCTCTTACTCGTACTTGTGCTCTTTACGTTTATGCACATGGTATATCACTTAACACAAGGACAAATCCACTGTTGCCTTACAGGGTGTCGAATCCTAACATTTACCATGACCTTTTGAACTATCATATACAGAAGTCATATACATTTATCATTATTCTTTAGGCACACACTGTACAGCAGCACACAGACATGTCCTTATTTAGTCTACATACATCTGTGTAATGAGTAATTGTACTTTTAGTTCAATTGAATTTACATGTTTACATTTTACCGGGTTAGATTTGATTTTCCTATTTATGTCTGGCTAGTTATAATGCAGTGTATTTTGCCTGAAATGCAGTGTTTTTTTTTTTGTTTGATTGCAAACTAAGCCAATTTACCGTAATATTCCTTAAAGTCCATATGACGTACTGCAAGCAAGTTACATACATTTGTATGTTTAACGTATGTGCATCATTCTCTCAAACCCTTTGTGTGCACAGAAGACTGTTACAGCATTTCTATTAGGCCCCAACCACATGTGGCAGCAGCTCTCTTGGCCAAGCTGAGTGTTCTGCACACAATGTGGGGTGATGTCATGTAACATGACCACATAAGACAGAACTCTTTACAGCTTGACACTGATGAAGTCGTACTTTGGTTTGAGAACTAGAAGGCCAAAAACACTTGGTCACCACCCAGATGAATGCCAAAACACTGGCTCTTTTTTGGTATTTCATGCATTAAGTTGTGACCCTGACCAAAGTCATGGCTCGTTAGTGCATATAAACACCCTCACACCTTCCAACTCTGTCAATAATCCCAGGCTTCATTGAGGTCCTTTTGCGAGCTATTGCATTGCACATGCTGTATATAACACACATTAACATACAGTTTATTAAAGCTCTCTGAAGGATGTAGGCCTTTGTGCCCTCAAAAACTCTGGATTGTAGACAAATCTGAATTGTGCCATAGTAAGAAATAATTTTGGGAGCCTGCATCATGTCAACACTTGTAAATAAGGGCCAGCGAATTTCCACTGCATTTAAGTCGGAGTATTTTACAGTATAATATAGTACATACACTTGTATTTAAAAATGTCTGCACCCTTGGCACATTCGTATTCTAAAACTGGCAAACACAGATGATTCCTATGCAGTTACTCTGTCTTTAATCACAAACATATTAAAATCAAAATCAGCATGGCTTATGCAAACAGCCAAGACCCTGCAAAGACCACCAATAATAATGAGGAACGATCATCTAAATCAAAGTTTTAAGCTTCGAACCTTATGCTTGCACTCAGCCACCATGCTCTTCAGGTGACTGATTAAAAATCTGAAAATGATTACTTAAGAAGCTTTTTGTTTGTGAATTCTACAGTGTCAAATGTTATTTAAAAATGATAGTTCAGAGAAAATTAAGATGTCACCCTGTGACTGTGAATAGGACCAGAAAACCTATTAAATAAAAATGTAAATATGATCGTGGTATAAATAGAAAACTTAATCCATCACATGACTGTCAAGAACCTACAGGATGTTTAGATGATTTAGAAGTGATGGTGCATCATTACACTGTCTGGTATAGCATCCTAACTGAAACATTTGAATGAAAAGACACTAGCTCCTAGAAAAAAAGAAAAAAAAAAAAGGGGAGCACTTGCTTTAATAATAAAAAAACAGGGTGTGGAAAAAATGTAGGTATGGAAACCAGATCGGTAAATGATCATGATTGATAATACTGCAGCTCAGCTGGATTTTCCTTTCCTTAACTTAATGACTTGTGTTGGTCTTTTACTTATAAGTTGCTTTGGCAGAAAACATTTGCTTGCTGACTACATCTGAATCGATTTACTATATACAACATACGATAGTTATATGTTAGTCATGTTGTTTACTCTGTACGCTGTCTGCACTATACATACCATATTATAGAGTATTAAATGGCTTTTGCATGCAAGACTACAAAAGTTGGCGAGGAAAAGCACTATCCAGGCTACTGGTCTGCACTGGTGTGTATTGTCTGACCTCCATTACTCCCCCAATGGCCTTTTAAAGTGGAATGGAATTTGGTCTATAATGGTGATGGAAGGAGCAGAAACACAAGGCCTATAATCCCACTTGGGAATAGGAGAGAGGGGGTCTGGTTTTGGAAACAAAACATAGGAAGGAAAAAGTGAGAGTAAATGGGACATACAGACACAAAGATGGAGGACCAGCCCTGACCTCTGGTGCCGGAGACCCAGAGGCCTAATTTATTTACCCTGATAAGTTAACTAAAAGCATTTTGCCCTGTTTCACACTAGTGCTTATGACACATAGGAGAGTCATGAGTTCTCAAAGAGACATAAAGTACAGTGGTAAAATATCATGCCATGAGGAAATTAATTATCTGCAATTTACCTGACAAATCTGAAACATCAGGGCATTTAACAAATTTAATAAACAATAAATGAGGAGCAATCAGTATTTAACTAGAGGTCAATAAGATTTTATTTATGCTGTTATTCATGTCATTTACATGATATCTTATTAATAATCACGCACTAAATCATTTTCCAGATTTCCAACATTGATAGACCAATTCTGAAACTAAAATCTGTTTACTTGTCTTTCTTTGTTGTACACTCAGGACCACATACTGGCATCTTTTCGAGGTAAATGTCAGCACACCAGTCTGCAAACTGATCCTCAGAACAAGGCGGATTACGCAGCAAGACAACTTTAAGCTCAGACGTTATTCTGCCAAAGCCTGGATAGGAAAAATTAATGTGCTGAACTTAATATGACAGAATGGTTGTAAAATTACCTGAACATGAGCTATTTATGTGAGAAATCCCACCAACATCTTTCAATTTAAACTTTTTTAGAATTTAAACAAAATTTTTGCTTTTTGTAGATGACTGGGCTAAATCTCTCAAGGTCAATATATTTAATCAATAGATACTCAAAAGATTTAGGTTCAGACTTATATACAAAAAACAACAAGATGAATAGAGCAAAAGTCAACAGTTTGGCCACGCCTCCACCACCCAAATGATACCTGTTCTGTAATGGCCCTGACCAATAGAAATAATAATCCTCATTATATAAGAAGGAAACCCTGAGAACTCAAAGACTTAATTGAGACCTTTCTTTTTGGCTGTACTGACAGATATTTCTATTAAATCAGCCATTTCAATTTCAAATTTCAGCAGGTTTTGTTTTGTTGGCATGAAATAGTGCAGAAAACAAATTATAATATTTTATTAGTCTTGGCAGCAGTTAAAAAATACCAGAACTATCGACATCCATTTGAGCTGCTGAACGCTATATGAGGTATGAGTGGCTTTATTTCAACTTGGATACATAAACAATTGAGTTTTAAAACCTAAATGCTTTTAACAGTTCTACTACTGATTTGCCTGGCCAGAGGAAGTTTTCCTACCATTTTTGTGCTCATACATTTCCTATTGAAACTACCGTTTAACCTCCTTGCCAAATTTCAAATATAATCTCAATGAAGTCAGTCTGTTGTACTGTCGCTAACTTTACTCCGAGTTGGTCTTAATTGATAAAATTAAAGAATTATTTTCACTCTCTGGACTGAAGACAATATAAACATGCTGAAGGAAGTATTTGCAAAGGAATTTGCATCAGTCTATAATTGTACTATTCCGCTAGGCTGCTGTTCAGAATGTCAACAATAGCAGATGTTTTAAGACAATCATAAATTCAAGTGGATTTGTGAGTACTACAATCTTATCTAGCATAGTATCCAAGTGAAAGGAAATCCAATCCTCCTTTAGTCTTACCTACTGCCTGCTGATATTATCTGTAGCTTTATCTGAAGCTAAAACATTTAGAATACATGTAATAAATTATGTGCAAAGTGATGGGTTTTGGATAGTGTTTTTTTATCTTAGAGCTGTCATATCAACAAAACCACAAAATACAGAGCCATAAATACAGTGTGAACAAAAGAAAAGTAAATAAATATTTAACTACACAGTTCATTGACATTAACATGATGATTCTGCAAGATTCAGTAAACTCATTGGCAGCTGAAGCTAACTGTATACAGCTCACACAAAAGTGATATATTTATTTTATCTATGTTCATTTACCTTTGACTCTCTACACACATTTTAGCAAAAATTATTTGTTGCGGGGGGGATGTCCATGTCCATCCAAGGAAGAGCGTGTTGGCGGGGGAAGTTCCACCCAGATCAGGATTCAAACCCAGTGCTGAGAGGTGCAAACCACTATGACACCTTATATGACAAAATATATGTTTCACGTTTAGAAAAAAAAACTAATACGTATTAAATAAATTTCATTTATTTATATCTCTATTAAATATTCACACGTTGTGTGTGGTCTGCATCAAAAAAGGTATTAAGTCTCTAGAAAATTCTAGGAGATATGAAAAGGCTCAACAATCATAAAGTTTGTTTACAGCCTTTAGTGAAGTCATTGATTTTAACAAGACCAAACAGAGCTTTCAATGTTTACTACAAAGCTTTTATTATGCAGTCAGTTTTAGTATTTCCCCAAAATATGCCCATTATAAAAGCCAACCCTTTCATTGAGAGGAAAACGGTTTATAGGGAGTGTTTGTGTGTCATTGTTTACATTGTTGCTCCTTTAGAACAGCTGTTTGGTTTCTGTATACTTGGGTCAGGTCTGGTTAAGTACATGCTTCTAATCAGGTATCACATGTTACTCAGTATTGAAATCGCCATCTGTTAACCAAATCCAGCTCAGTTTAGGACATGAAAGTTAAGACAAGGCAATACAATTTTACACTTTTTAGCTTTCCTAATATATAAAATCTACATAAATAGAAACGTTCATAATCAGTGTTTGTTTATATTAAATTGTAAGGTAATTTATAATAAATTAAATATGACCATAACACTATATAGTGGCAATTTTTAAAGCAGCCAATTCACCTTGAATCCATATTTATGGACTGTGGGAGGAACCTGAAGGACTCTTGGGAAACCCACAAGGACGCGAATCCAAATCAGGAGGCGAAAGTGCTAACCACGCCCGGTAATATAAAATATTATATAAAATATATAAAATATTTCAATAACAGATAAAGTACTGGATCTTGATCTACTCTTTAAAAATTATGAAGTTAGGGTTAGTGTTTATAAGAACAGATTTAATAATGTGTCTATTATTATTATCTTAAAAAAACATTCTAAATTTTGTTATGACCATAATTCATTGTTCTTAAGTGAAACAGATTCTTACTATATTTGATTTGCATTATGGGCCAGATGGTAATTTGGCAACAGGAAAAACAACACTATGGTTTAAGAGCAAAGTGAATCAGTATGGTAACCCCACTGTCTTTTATTCCAATCTAATCCATTCCACATTCCAGCTAAACTGAATTCATCCTTTCTTTGATTAACACAATCAAATACAGATCCTCTCCAGATTATCCACAGTTTTTAGGTTTAAACCAGGCCTTATTTGACCAAGTAGGATATCTGATGTTCCTGTACTACTGGCACCACCCACATGATTGCATGCACATGTTTTTTTTTTAGTTAATAGGCTCATTACTGGGTTAATATCAGTATTTGTTTGTTTGGAGTAATAGCAAAATTTTAACTTTGTGACATTCATAGTTTTTCCACTGTAAATGTTGGTTTGCAAACCTTGGTTTGAGTCAGTTTGCACCTCAACTATGTCCTTGCCCTAACCTCAGCTCTTTTTTAGATTTTGATTATGGATTTGTCTGTGATTACTCTGCCTATCTCTGTGTTTAGCAAAAACGCCTACCCATCCCTAAACATGATGTTTGAATAAAGCAAAAAAAAAAAAAAAAAAAAAAAAACAATATAACAGTAAAAAACTGCTTTGCATTCAACCCATTTTATCTTTTATTTAATGCGTAGTGGTTTTATTGAGAACTCAGCCTCTTGTCCTGAGACAATTTTTTAATCACAGATCAGTTCAGTCTTACTGTTTAAGACAAAGTTACAGAAGCAACCATGACACAGAGGTACAGGTTGTGTATATAACCCAATGTCCATTTACAAAAAAAAAAGAAGTCTGTTAAATAAAAAAAATACATAACTTTTCAGATTTAGATTTTTTTTCCCACTAAAGTACACCTTTAGTGCCAATTCCAGACATTGCAGCTATACACATGCTGGGAACACTTCTTTATTTAAATTATTTAAATAAAAACAACAAGTTATGGTAAACCTGACAGCCTTATTAAGATGATGTGACGGGTGTAACATCTGTAAAATTAAACCATCAAAATTTCTGTCAGCTGTGATAAGTGTCTTTTCACAAGTCATACAGGGCAAATATCTATGATGCATGGCACATTTGGGTCAGAAACTTAATGGCTTCTGTTTAGGGAATTATAAAATCGCTTTCAGGATCGAAGTTATTCTACATTTACTTACCATGGAGAATAATAAACTAGAAGCAGTGAATAAACATTCTTTGTGAGACGTGAGCAGTCATAGCAGTGTTACTTATTCTTTCTGGTCAGATGAACTCTTAATTTAGGCTCTATCACGTTCGCACATCAGCGGTCATTCCACCGCAGTCGTCCTTCAATTTCCTCATCATGCTTATCTATCATATCTTAATCTCTAACTTAAGCCATACATCATATTTAGCTTACTGAAATCAAAATATAACCGAGTGAACAAAAAATAAACTTAAAACTAAGCAGAAGTGGACCCTCACTTCCAGAGGTTGATTGATATGTGTTGTGTGAAATCAATGCAGAAAAACGAATAGAACATTTAATGAGGCTTTAAAGTTCATGATGTTCTTCATAATATTAATGTTATTCTCGTTGACGAAAAGGGGTTAAGTATACATCGAATCATACAGCACGCCTGTCAGAGCCTAATAAAAAACATTTGATTAAAGTACTAGTGCTAGCATTCTACACCTTGCGCAGTCCAATGGAACATGAAATAAAATTACACAGATTATATAAACAACCCTTCTGAATAGTTAGACGCATAGTGGTTTCCAATAAGCGAACACTAAAAATAAACTAAATGTGGTTTAACTTGGATGGTGTGGCCCATTTTGTACTGAACACAAAGGTAAATACACAATGATTTACTGAACACACAAATCACACTTCAGCATATAGTTATCACACTCGTACAGCACCCACCCTCCCACCCACCCCCGTAATATTATGACATGCACACACATGAACATTTCCTTTCATCACTTTTCATCACACAGTCTCGTATCACCACATACACGCACACACGCGCACGCACGCACGCGCGGCCATACACAGCCCGTGGAGCCTGTGGTGATTTCACTCAGAGTGATGAAGGTATGTGAGAGATCAACTCGGCTGGGAAGCCCTTCTTCCATAAGTCTTGGCATGAGCACATGGAACATGTAAGTGGATGAGAAACAGCTCTTCAGTGAATCAAGACACTTTTCTGGCTGTGCCACAAAAGTGTGAGGTCGGTGCCTTTCGCTCTTTTGTTGCTTCCATTTGGTCTGCAGTACTTTCATTCGGTTGGGCCTTTACTGTTCATTCTGCATTAGGCTGCTGCCAAGGCATACATAATGTCATGACTTTGTGTTGTTCAATATTGAACAGGGGAAAAAAGGAATCAGATATGCGGTATTAAAGAGTGGAAAACTCGCATGTCCAAGTCTCGTTGAAAGTTACAGGAGTCTTGCTCCTGCTCGTCAGCTCCTGCCAGGATTAAGAAGCACTGAGCTCGTGGCTTCAATTTGGCTCCGTAATTCAGACCACAAGAACATGGACTGTCTGTGCTCTAACACACTACATCTTGGGTAAAAAGATTGAGATAATGATAGCTTTGCTTCCTACAGACATAAACACATACACACTCACACTTGTGTGCATTTTTGCATGTAGACACATGCATTATTAGTACAAGTCAAAAGGTTACCGGTAACATTATTAAACTGTCACTCAATAAAACACCCTGAAAAGTAACGTGAACCAATATGTGAGATAAACAGAAGAATTGTAATAAACTTAAGAATGTGTATGAATGGGGACAGTGGACGGTGCTGGAGACAATCTTTATAGATGGAAAGCTAGGGAAACACCATGGACAGGACACTGGGGCATCACAGGGCAGACAAATACATTGAAAATTAGGGGCAATTAATTATCTACAATTTATTGCTAACTCATGTTTGAACAATGGAAGACACAAAAGTTCCCAGCAGAAAACTATTTAAACACACAAACTTCACACAAATATGATCATGACCGCCCTACCCTGAAATGGAATACAGCCTCTTATAAGTGTGAGGCATCACATCATGGTGTAAAAAGGACAAATCGATGGTGTTTGTGTTACTATTATTTGAAACCTAGGTGGGTGATTCTCAATCTGGATTTAAGTACCGGACAGGAATTCAGTATTAAATGTCACATTTTCTGAGATTTATGTTTTGTAAACTGCCATAAAAATACAAATCTGTGACACAGAAGTAAAATCATATCCTGAATATCCTGGTGTGATTTGATTTGACTGTTTACTTCATCTTATTTGCTGCACTTTGGCGGTACACCGTTGAGGTCACATATTCTTTTCACTTCAAGTAAATGTGAGGAATGTAGATTTCAGAAAGGTAAAGACAGCATGTTCTGACAAAGACAGTCTAATGACATGACATTAATTTTGGCTCTACATTAGAACAGATGAGATCATAATGTAAAGCTTTTTTTTTTTTTTTTTTTTTTACTGATACCCGATATTTACACAAAAATGTTCTGGCACAGCATTGGCAGGAATAGTGAAATTACTGGCCTGGATGGCACCGAATCAAATATGAGGACAATTTTAAATTTAACATTCTATTTAGATGGTTGAACTCTTCTCTTTCTGTGTATGGTCATGTTACATTAAATCAAAGTAACTTGCTTGATATTTATAGCAGTTTAATTCAGTTGTTTTGATAAAGATGAAGTTGAAATTTATTATATAGTTATTTTCTATGGAAATCAGTTTCCTTCAATGTCTTAACTCACACATTAGGGATGAAACTATAACAGATTTTTGATAGTATGTTTATTGTACAATTAAAAAATAATCATAATTATACAATTATAATGCAATAATTAACCACAGGAACAATGCCCAGGCTTTTGCAGTTTTGTTTTTAACAGTTTGTTATTTATTTAATGTAAATCCCATTGGCTACAGGGAGGACATGCAGATTCCTCACAGAAAACCCCAAATTGGAATTGATCCTGGGATCACCTTTATGTGAGGCAGTAGTGCTACCTGCCGCATCACTATGCCGCCCATAGCATTGGATAATTTTTTTTTTTTTACCCTATTAAAGGAACATTTAATGGTGCATAACATTTCAATAATTTAAGCAATAGAATGTTCTAATAAATTACAAAAGGTGTGCCGGTCACTGAAGATGTGCAGAAGAGAAAGGCAGCATTTCAAGATCCTATATGTCCTCAATATGTCACTGAGGCTGCAAAAGCATCTATCATAGAGTGCAAAATAAGTTCAGGTGATGTGCAATGCAAATCATAACATGTTTTTAGTCATATGCTGAAGAAATATGCAAGCGTCTGTTTCCTAGCCATGAGCCATTTGAACACCAGCCAATAAAACCAGCACAGCCTCTAGGTAACACCTTTATCTTTTTATAACTGCCTACACTGGCATGTCTTCATACCTCAAAATAACATTTGTTGTAATCTTTAGGGTGATGTTCATAAGTGTAATTAAAAGCCAGGCCGGAAATCTCTCATGTTGTGACCGTAGGAAACTGCTGAGCGTGATCTCACAGGACTTATCTACAGGAAAGCAAGATTGCCCTAAAGCATGTTCCTCAAAAACTTGACCATGGAAGAACTTGACAGACATCAAATAGCTCATCCAACATAAACACAAACCTCAGCCAACTATATATCAATCGTACTGTCAAATTTAGAATCTCTTAAAAACCAATGTTTATAGGCTCTTACTGTAACACAAAAACCCTCTAAACTTCTGGCTAAGCACAAAACCAGACTCAGATGACACCACACTTTCCGTACCTGATGGCAGAGCAGACCCACATGTAAAATCAATCATGAATAATCATAATAAACGTGCTGAGAAAATAAAATCCCCCCTTGACACTTTAAAGACATCCATAAAAGGAAAAGGGAAAATGATTGTGGGCTACTTTCTTAAAGACAACGTACAAACAAGGAAAAAAAAAACAAAAAAAACCAGGTAGAAATCTCACACTTTGTTCTGCAAAAAACTAGACTGGCTAACAAAATGCTTTCCGTTCCCACTGACACAGCAATCTTCAAACAGTGGGATCTAGTGTTTCCCACCTGCACACAAACAGTTCTAAATCGGTTCACACTTCACACTAAACCAGTTCAGTGAAAGACATCAGTCTTTCACACGTATGGAAAACTTGAGAATGAGAAGGCCACAGAAGGCTACATGTACTGCAATAACCACAGTAATGTAACCAATCACACTAACAATGTTCCTTTCTAATGAGCTAGAGCAGAATGCAAAAGAAAAGCTGCTTTAGAAAGGATTTCATTACCCTCAGACCCAATGGCATGGTAGCTCAGTGTTAAGGGTGTTGGACTATCAGTCTGAACAAGGCCCACATTTTGCCCCAGTGGTGCTGTATCAAGGCTGACCCTGTTCTCCGACCCCAACCATCAAGCCCTTACGAGCATCTGCAAAATGACACAATGTAACTATAATAGTTTTGCAGTTCTCCTTCCACTACATTTAATATTTTTAAAAACAAAACTCAAGATACAATGAAAAAAGTGTGTGGTTTTAAGCCTGAAGCATCTGTTCAGTAAGTAGCAAAATAGGTTGTTCAGCCATCATCATCAGGGAACAGCCAAGTTTAAATTCAGATCCCAGAATTAGCTGGTTATACCCCAAACCAAAATAGAACTACATCCAAAGCTTTCTGGATTATCAAACACACTGGTGAGATTTGGTTACGTAACTTTATGAGTGACCACTGGGGCAAATAAAGTAAGTACACATTCTCCTACTTGACAGTTTTAAAACTTGGAAGACCAAAATCATACACCGACAAAAACACCCAGGTGTGCCTCAATTACTTTATCCTCGTGTTTTTCCTGCATCTTGTGCTGTCCATGTGTTAATCAGTTTCTGGCTGACAGTTCGTGGTTTGGCTGGAACTTCTGATACCTTGCTTGCTTAAAATGTTTGTTTGAGTTATGAATGTTGGATTGCTTTTATATTGTAATTAGCATGAGTGTATCACGATGCTAGTTCAGTTTAAGGTTGAGTCCAATACTGGTTAGAGCGTTACAGCTGAGTGTGTGAACTCGATCTGGCCTTTTCTTTTTCAGACCTGTGTGTGTGTGCATGCGCATGTGCTGGATGTGATGCTGTGCCTGATCACTCACCAAATGTGTTCCCTCACTAAGATCTGCACTATTATTTCCTGCTGCTGGTACAGAAGGGTTACAGCTCTGTGTTAGTGCTTTTACTTATTATTTTAAATATATAATGTTATATATGTCTCGCTGTCTCATGCAGATGCACAGCTACATCTGCATCACCAACTTATGCTGACAAAGATAGCAGTGGCAGCTAGTCACTATAATTCCAGGTGGCCTGTCTGCTTCTTTTCATAGCGTTTCCTCTGGTTGTGCTGCTTTCAGATGTGTATTTTCTTATTAAAGCTTTTAACAAACACGTTTAGCATCATTTGATGCCAGGTTTAATTTATTTGCCCAAAGTCTTCAGAATCCATTTTGCAAGCTTATTAGCATTAAATAAGAGTAATCAACCTGTTGCTTAGATTTTGAGTTTGCAACACTAAGGCCCTCTAATATACACAGGCAGGTGTATATTAGGTCAGCAAATTCACGGCCTTTGATTGAATAGAGTGTACCATGTCAGTCGGACCTGTTCAGCAAAAAAAACTTGTGACAGAAATTGAACTTGACTTTCAGCATTAGCTTCGATGGCAATAGAAGAGGTGTAAACTACACGGCCCACTGTTAGAAAGTACGATGACCATGAGTCATAAACTATTTTTATTTGTGCATAGATGTGCTGTACTTGTACCAGTTTAGTTGTTTATCCTGAAGTGATTTTCATTGAAATTTATATTCACTGATATTTATTTTTTTATACTGTATTTTGTTGGTAAAAGTGTAGTCCTCTTTATACACTGGAAAGGTGTGAAGGCTACTCATTGTTAATTGTGAATACATTTAGAGTTTGACCTCTATAAAAAAAATAGGCATGTGGGAAGAATGTGGTTTGTGGGATGACAAGGTGCAGTTGAGGCCTGAATAAGTGAGCTCGGGGGACAAAGAGGAGCCTGTCTGAGATGGGATGGCCAGGCTGAGCTCCAATTGATGGGAAGTTGTTGAAAGATGGAGATGAAGAGGCAGACAATCAGAGGGCCTGCTGGGGTGCTGCACCCCTTCAACACTTCTTAGCCTCAGTGTGGTCATGGCCGCAGACCTGTCTATAATACACACAAGTGAGATCTGAATCAAGTAAACTTAACAGAAGTTACTGTGTCCCAGCAGTATGATTTCTGACATGTAATGGTTCAGGTTAGCAGGTGTGTATGATGTTATGATTTGATTATAAAAAAAAAAAAAAAACTTGGCCTTTGGAGAAGGTGAGGCAGGTTTAAACATCAAGGGATGCGTCATGTTTCAGAACAACAGAATGCATATCGACTGCAACTAGCTCTCTTAATTGTTTGAAGGGAAGATGGCACCACAATGGCCATTAAGATGTAACCAAGAGTTGCAGTGGCATTTTACAGTGTGCTTTCATGGATGTGGGTTAAAAGCTTCACTGTGGGGTTTTAGTGAGGACTGACAGCCTTATAGATGAATCAGCCTTTGTTTGAAATGCACGTGGCAGTTACTAAAAAGACTTATTGAGTCGAAGTTCAAGTATGAAAGAATAAAATCCCCTTCAGACAAAACCCTGTTCAATTTCCATTGGGTGGATCAGATGTAGCCGCTTGGGTCATATGTGAATACTGTAAATCTTACATCTCAAAATGTGGATTCAATAACTGAACAAATATCAATAATACAATATGCTAGGTATAGAAATTGCCATATAAATTTCATATACAGATTAGATGGGGTGGGTTGCCATAGCACCAGGACATCTGGGTCGAGTAGATGCCCATCATGATTCACAAGCATTAAAATAATCTCATGGAATAATTTGTTTTAAAAAAACATGATTGTGAAAAATGTATAAAGTTTTTGTGAGTCTCATAAAAGCTTGTTATTTATAATCTTCCTAATTTTGCTTGACATGTTGGTCTAAACAATTTTACTTTCCTCTCTATAATGCATGAATTGGTTTGGTGTGTCATGCCACTCGCTACACAAGTGGTCCTTCATTTAATTGAAGCTTATAAAAAGCTACTTACTTGTTCTTTACCGTGTCCAGAAGCAGCTAAACTGTTTGGCAATGCTGTCAACTGCATGCCAACTTGCCCAGAAAGTGGACTTTAAAGACATCATAAATGATTTAGTTATACAAAAACTGCAGCTCTTGGCATTGTTGAGTTAGACAACAACATGCTGCACCAAAAACAGCCTCAAACACTGGAACCAACGAGATTATTCTAACAAGGTTTTCATGAGCAGTGAAGAAAAGGTTAGTACATTGGGTTTCATTCAATCATTCATCACATGTCTATTTTGACTCCAGTCTGTGTGTGGGAGATCAGTGGAGTATATAATACCACAGTGCTGGGCTTATGGAAGTACATTTTGAAGTTTGGAGATCAAGTACACTGCTTTAAAAATGCATTTTGATAAAATCATTACTGATGATGGGGAAATGATTACCCGGTCTGGCAATATGGGCACCACATTAAATGTGGCAGCCCCGGGACCATGTCTGTGTCCATGTTGTTATATACAGTATGTGGTCTGCTAAAGGTGTTTGTTTTGCTAAACTGTGATCATCAATAAGTAAACACCGATTAACATTGGTGTTGCAAGTAAATGGTCACTGCTTGCTATAAAGGACAAGTGAGAATGCTACCAAAAAATTGTAAGATTTATGGAACAATTAATTCTGAATTATACCAGGAAATATTGAATGAAAATATCTGAACCTCTTTACTTTGAACTAAATCTCAAAGGAAAGTGGGCAATGCAGCAAGACACTGATGAAGAGTGGTTGAAGAATAATGTCCTGGAAGAGCCAGGGCAAATTCCTGACCTTAATCCAATCGAAATGGTTTGGAAGCCCCTGAAGTGAACAGTTAATGTGAGGAAACCCACCGACATCCCAGAGTTGCTATTCTGAATGAAAGAATTTGCTATCTGAGATTTTTTTGGCAGTTATTGCTCCACAAGAGGGTCAGACCAGACACCAAAAACTAAGGACCACATACTTTTATTACTCGCAGATTGTAATTTTGGCTTATTTTCCCCTCAATAAATAAGTGGACATGTTTGTTATTGTCTCATATTTAATTATATTTTGAAGAATTATTTTAAAAGATGTTCATTTATGCATAACAAGTATTACTAACATAACATTAAAACATATGTATTACCTATAATAGGTGATAAAGGACTTAGAAAATAGATTTATCATATGACTGCAATGTATTTTACATGTTCTCTTCATATCTGCATGATGTTCCCTGCTCCCACAGACAGAGAAATGAATCAGGTAAACTGGATATACTAAGATGACTGTAGGTGTAGATGTGTTTGTGTGTTCAGCATGTGATGGACTGACCACGTTTCCCTGTTTTTCTTACATAGATATTTTTTGCCCCCAACTGAGCCATGGTCCTCACAAGGTTTCTCTCTATAAAGAATAATAAACTAGCTAAATAGTACGACACGATCAAATAAAAAAAATAAAATAAAAATCAGCAGCTTTCCAAATCATCAACCTCAGCTATAGTAATAAAATTCAATAAATGAGGTGTAATCTTCATCCTTTAGACATGAAATCCAAAACTGTTCTTTAACTGATCATCTAACATATGGACAAGAGTTTATCTTTAAAAAGTAAGGTTTCAGGTCCAGCCTGCAAAAGCCTTTAGTGGTGAATAAACACAACACACTCTTAACTCAGAGGTAACGAAAATCCTATGTGGTCACACGGACACTGCACACAGAGTGAAACACAATATTTTTTGGCTTTCATGTACTGCCAGCATAAATTGTCATCACCCATTTGGATTTTTTTTAAGATAATGTAAAAACCGGCATTCTGTTTTGGAGAAAATATCAGTCTGGAATAAAGCTTTCATGTAAAAGAAACACTTGTCTTCCTGTAAAACGTTTCTATGTCATACACCCCAATGCATATCCTGAGTTTGTCATCCACTGGACAGTTGTAAGATGATAGATCATGTGGAGGAAATGGACAATGGAGCAAGAAGGAGGTGTGTCCAAACTTTCGGCTGGTACTGTATATCCAAGTGTAAAAGCATTAATATAAACACTAGCAATGTGCATGAGGGGACTTCCTGAATATTAATATGGAGTGGCAGAGTTTTAAGGCTGAACTCTGCTTCACACTGGGGAGCAATATAGGTTCTGTATTGAAAAAGCTGAAATATTAAACCAGAAACAGTGGGTCATAAGTGTCGATCCTTGAGGGACTAAAGTTCATTTTTTTATAGTCGTAGTCTCTAAAGAAAACTGATTACAGAACATGCAACAGCATTCAAATTTAAAATTCAAATTGGGTTTTTCTTAACCAGTATCCAAAACATGCCTAAAGGAACTGGAATAACCTACCCACCGGGACAGTTAAATCAGAACAGCTCAGGTAGCCGTCAAATAAAATTAAATATGAGTCAACTTAGCCCCTTGTCATTTCAAAAATGACATTTAAGCTCCACCGCAACCTAGCACCAGACCAAGAACTCACTCATAGCTGATTTGAACCAAAATACATATATATAGTAATATGTTTCATATATTTGTTTTACTTAAAAAAATATGAAATCTGAATTAGCAGTTTCCAAAAACACCACTTTTTATTTGTCTATAAACCATATAAAATCTCCATATAAAATGCTGTAAACAGCCCACTGCCGTTTCAACAAAATCACCAGTATGATAGTGTGAAGGTATTTGTCTGGTTGATTGCTTAAAGCCTTATTTAGAACCTGCCACACAACCTGCCTCAACCTGACTTATTATTTCTGAGAGCTGGGCTTTTCAGGGTCAAACTATCTGCTGAGAATAAACATTTAAGGTCATAAATCATTATAAATAGTATTACAGGTTGTAATAATGTATAGCTTATGTAAGCTACTATGTGATGCTGAGTAGCTATTTGTAAAAACACACTATTTGTGTATTGTTGCCTAATTTACTCAAAGCCTTGAAAACCTTTATAACAAAATACATAGGTAGTGGGATACCAGCCAGTGTATATGTTGCATTGCATTGTATAAAACATAATAGGGTGGTAAGTATGCATTTAATATATTATATGGTTTACCTGCATGTTCCCTCATATGCAAACACAAGCCAGGGCAATTAAGCTAAATTATGTCTAATTCAAGTTTAATTTGCTATCCAGATACATTATGGGATGAATTAAAATGCCAAAGGAACTCTAAGCCCACTGTTGTCTGTATCTGTTGGGGCAATAGGGTAAGTTATTCTCCACTGGTAACATATTCGGCTGCCTTGGGGAAAGCATGGTGTTTGGCAAATCCACATATATATTGGGAAAGATGTTCTGACTCCTAAAACTCCACCTCTGTTCATAATAATTTCCATCTGTTGAACTTAAACTGAAGATCACATTAATATGGAGAATGCATATGATATACATGACCATACATATTTAAAGTCTCTATTCTTTGTGTTTTACCCATTATATTTGCAACTGCTGAAAAAGCTTTTGCAAGCCATGATGCCATCTTCATCATACCCAACAGTTACACTGTTGTATTAGCAAAGCTGACCATTATTTAATTTGGTTCTAAGTCTTAATTCACCCTACATTTTTTATATTAAATGCTTCTGTAAGAGGAGTGTTTTGAGTTGTTTTTTAAAAATGATTGAAGTCTCATCAGTTTGGACAGAGTCACCAGGCGACATACATCACCAAAATGCATTGAACGATTCGGGGTTTACTTAGATCATATAGTTATGTGACAGATTTTAGCAAAAAGGAAAAGAAAAACACTTAAATGTATAAGATTTGTTTTGAGGTTAACATAGTTAAGCCTGAAATTCAGCACATGCTGTACTACAGATATTCTGCAAAAACTGATTACCAAAGACAAGAAAATCTTTGAAAATTAAAAAGAAAACAAAAAAGCTAAGGCAAGAAGTAAAGTTTGCATTAAGATTTATTTGGTAACTAAGAAAGAAAGAGTACACTAAAACAAAACAACAATTACAAACACACTCGGGACTGCCAATTTGCTGTAGTATTTAGGACTTTCCAGCATGGCCTACAGGGAAAGGAAGTTCAGGATGAAGCACATTTTGCATGGACTGTGTTCAGCTTCTTAGCCGCGGTGATTAGTGATAGCAATAGTGAGAGTCCTCTCTGCACTCTGCAATGCTGGAGGGTTTGAAAAGAGACCCATGGACTCATGCATTAAATATGACTCCCGCTCCTTTTACCCTTCAGTACCTGCAAACATTCTACCTTTTTTAGAATCGTCATAAAAAAATAAATAAATAAAATAGAAAGCACAGTTTTGCCAAGGTAACGATTATTTTTGGATTTTTATTTACTAGGATAAAATCATGGCCATAAATCAATCTCAGGTCCTAAAGTAAATCTTTATAAGCTCTTCAAATGCAATTAAAAGAGTAAATTCAGTTAAATTGGCCAATATAACATCTGGGTGTCTTATTGCTTCTTGTTTCCTGTAAGCTGGTTTGTATTGATGACAAGAGCAAACAGGTTTTAATGTTTAACTTACAATTAACAAGCACAAAACAGGAAGTGTGAGAAACAAGAAACCAGAATTAAATTGGGGAAAAAATTATTCTGGTGAAGAATTACCATTGCTAACAAAATATACAAAGCCTTTACACGAGACCATTGAATTAATCAAAAATAAAGCCTGATCTACGTCTGATGTGAGTAATTGTAAGACAGCCAGTCTTTCTAAACTGCCAGAAGCTGCAACATAAACCGCATTTTCACCAAAGAAAATATCACTCTGCATTATATTATATATATATATATATATATATATATATATATATATATATATATATATATATATATATATATATATATATATATATATAAAGACAGATTCACATGGCGCTGGTCTTTCGCTGATCCAAAAGCTTCTGTGTGATGTGGTCACTGGAGCAGAATTTTTATTTTTATTTTCTCCTCCTTTTACGAATGTGAAGTGTTATTAAAACCATTGAATTTGTAGCTGCAAGCTGCGATCCAAACAATCCACCAGAGAATGACTGTGTTTGGGGGAACAGCCTCTGAAGCTACATCAGACTGTTGTGTGGACCAAAAAGACTGAGCGTTAAACTCCATAAAAGCCTTTATACATCCAATTTCACATCTGCTCACGATAAAAACACATATGCTCGATTCTAAACCTGAAGAACAGAAAACAACGAGCACATTTCATGTGAGTACAGAACATGGACAGCAGAATTAAAGTGCCAAAGAAGAGAGATTTGTCCAGACATCAAGTCAAATGATCTTATTGTATAGTGCAGCTGTTAAAATAAAACAAAAAAGCAGTAATGTCAGTTCATTTATTAAATAGTTTATTCTAAAGATATAATTTCATTTATATATTATTCTGGAGAAAGTTACGTGTTAGAACTGTTAAAACAAGCAAAGATAGATGGACGGATGGAGAGCACACGCAGACACACACACCTTTACTAACTTATGTCAGTTTTAGAGCACCATTACACATACTGTGCAATTTGTTATAATGATTACAATTTATTTTTCCATCGTCTGTCCAGTAAATGAACATTTTTACATCAAAAACTTCATTTTTCTACTTACACAAACTAAGCTTCACTCAGTTGAACCCTTTTAAAACATTTTCAAATATATTTATATCATTTTCTAAAGAACTTTTCTTAGTTACGCTTGCAGAGATGTAGCTGGAGCTGTACCCAGCATGTACGGGAAGATATGTGGACCAACACCATAGACAGGTGGCCTGTCCATTATTGAAAAGACGTACAAACACAGAGATATGACTCAGAATCTTCAACCATCCTGAATTATATATATTTGGACTAAGAGAGCAAACTGGAGCTCCTAGAGAAGATTCACAAGAGGAAGTGGTTTGTTTGATGTGGAAGAACCTTACTGACATGCACCGAACCTTATCCCCACAATGAGATGAACTAGAACAAAAATTGCGAGCCAGATCCTCTTGTCCTACATCAGCAGACCACACAGAATGTCTTTCAAATGAATAGATAAAAAGTCCCACAGACACTATAAGGTTTTTTTTTGGTTAAAAACCTTTGCAGTAGAATGAAAGCTGTTATATTTGCAAGTGCAAGTTATATATCAAAAGAATATCAAATGTATAAAGTGTAGGTGTATCTTAGAATTCTAAATCTATGCAGTCTTTTCCTATATAAATCCACACTGTTACTTCAGTTACCACAACATTTAATATATTTTCGGGAGAATACAGAGGTTTATATATTGTTTACAAACACCAAGAAGAGGCTCAAGATGTCTCACCACCTTTACATTGTTCTGATTGTGGTTACGAGTGGTTATCACTATTGTGAACAAGTGAAACTCATATATTAGTACTTATTTATTTAGTTTGGTTTGGTGGGTTTTTTCTCGGTTATTTAAATAAGGTTTTTTTCCCCAAAAAAAAACAAAAAACCAAGGAGTGACCAGTTACTTGTATTTAACGTTTACATCATTTTAGGCAAACGTCATCACAAGCTCAGGCCGAGAGGGGGCTAGTTCATATTAAACTAATAATGTCAAAAAAGAAATGACCACAGTTAATAGTGGCTGGACTGTAACCACACCGGGACACAAACTCACACTCAGACACAAGCTTTCATCACTCCTATCATAAGTTGACTAAATTGGGAAGTTACTATGACCAGCCAAACAGAAAATTTGACCAAAACTGGAGACGGGTAACAGGACTAATAACTCAGGAAATCAAACAGCATGGCACACTTTAATGAGGCAAGTGGACGTTTATGAGAAGCTGCTTTCCCGGCCAGCTGGACTCCTGTATGTAGAGTTGATGTGCAAAGGGGACATTTTTCATAAACGGAGAGTGTTACTCAATGTGTGCCTGTCTGCACATGCTAGGATCACTAAAATTACATAACTCGCTGCTCGCCATTAGTTCATGCAGCTAGATAGAGCTTCCAAAATACAGTCTGAACTGCAAACATCTTACGAAAACATATTTCCTCAACTGGATGTCATTCATAATTAATTATTAATAACCCTTTAATATGGTTGGCAAACAGGTTTTAATAAGTCCATTGCTGTTCCAACAGGACAGATCCTTCAGTTTAATCTTTGACTATAGGTGAGAAGGTATGGTTATTGAACTTGACACATTTTCATATTTAAAATTTAACATACTTCTTTTGTATTCTGTGTCTTTCTTATATAATAATTGCTCTTTGGGTGGAACTTGGACTTAAACTATAGTCTCCTTGAATCCTTGAATTAGATCAGATGTTGGGAGACCAGTTCCAAAACATGGTTGCAAAATAAAAGTCAGTTCTTTGGACAAGAAGAAAAACTCATCTCATATTTTCTTGTATCCTCTTCTGGGCTTGTGGAGGGGGGTCTTCCAGGGAAGACCATTTAGGGTGCTGGGCAGTAACACTAAAAACTATTTGGAGAAAACCTATGCAAACACATGGAAGGACATTAAAACTCAAAAAAACAGTTTTAACCCAATATCAAACTGATGGGAGATGTTTAGAATTACTAGGTCCTTAGATAATGGGTAATCAATAGCTGATTTGAAAATATTTTTTAATTTGATAAAAACACTGTGCTCACTACAATGACCTAGAGACCACATATATGAAATTAATACCACTAAAGTGGACAATCAGTTAGATAAGCTTTGATTAGATAACACTTTATTAATCCCAGAGGGAAATTTGCCAATTAGATATCTGGATCCTTTCTTATTTATCCTTTTTTATTAATGTGTTGTCTCAGTTTTTAAATCCTGTTTCTCTTGCTCATCAGTGGATTATGTCTTTTTACAAAAGCAGAACATCTGTGAGTGGGCCAATGTACACACCACCGAGGGTCAAACAACACCCATCATGTAATCCTGACCCTTGCACCTCCTTCATCATCAAGAGGTTTGTATAGAAGGAAAACACCACACACTTCCACAATCACAGTGAGGGTCATACATGCTGCTCCAGCTGGGATGGGTTTGTATAAAAGACAAAGCACAAGAGAAAATAACTTTGGCTTTTCATAAAATATATACAAATGTTTCTCTTTTCTCACATAATATAAGCCCTGGATCAGCATGCAGCTGTTATTATACAGAAAATGTGTTTGTATTCATATTGACTGTGATGAAGCAGGTGTATTTGTATCATACTAATACAAAAACAATTCAAGTTTATAAATAAATTAAAATATTAAAATACGTCAAAAGCATTTCAGGTCATCTGACAATCTAAGAGGATTTGTGAACCAGATATGTCTCCAAAAAACAGAGAATCCATATCCTTTAGTGATTGCAATGAATTACTCAGGAAATACACTTTTGACAACCCTGGAACTTCAACAGGTTTGATACTGGACGGAAAAGTTGACAGCTCTGAAGACGTCCCCTGTCCAAACACATCAGTTTAGTATTTGTCAGGAAGTTGTGGGGTTCAGCAAGTTCATCTAAATTGAACACAGATTTTCTGTAGAGCTTTATATTAAAGTATCATTGCTCAATGTTAAAAACATTTATTTATTAAATTCAGTCTCATTTAAAACACATACAGATCTTATTTACTATACTCTGGAGCTGTATGATTATTTAATTATTTAATTTTATGTTTTCTTTTAGTAGTGTTTATAGTTTTTAATAATTCAAATGATTTCTGAAAGTGTTGTTTATAATTTATCACCATTAAAAAAAAACATTTTTAAAATGGTCAGGTTTGAAATAAACCAGAAATAACAAAAACAATGCCAAACTATTAAAGATAGCAGAATTCGAGATGGAAGACAGAGTGTAATATGTTATCTAAATAATCTGAGATGAGTTATTGTTTTGTGTCACCCATAACAGTTTACACGTTATTTAAGATTGTGTGTGCAGCCAAATGCCAGTAAGATATAAATATCTGACTTTAATTGTTTAACTGTGTCGCACAGGTTTACTGAGAAGCAGTAATGCCATGTAGACTGTTAATTGTGACATGCAATAAAACAAGATGAACAAAGAATAACACCAAATAAGCAGCTTTCGTCTGTCTCTAGTGTCAGCACACTAGAGCCACAACAACCTCCATGTCTTGCAAAACTGACATTTTGTTCTTACGCCTGTCGGAGATGCACTGAGAGACGGTAGCATTTACACTACCAGGGATACATGATTAAATGCATCCCACACTACAGGCAAGTGGTTTGAGTTCAAAGATCTGACTTGTGGTGGTTGCCACGTGTATTTCACACTTTTCACTTGTCCACAAATGTAGACCCGGCTAAGTTAACACATCCTTTACTGTGAACAAACTATAAATACATATTTGCTGTTTTTACTTTTATTTTTCTCACCATGTCTTTGTTTGTAGCCAGTTGTCACTCATCAGGTATCTTTTATCACACAACAGCTACCACTGAGGGAAAGCAAAACAAATGTACCGCCACATTTTTACAAGCTGCTGCTCATGCAAAATCCATGGGCAATAACACACTGGTCGGAAAGCACGTTTCCCTATTTTTATGTACATGGGCTGACGTATACCAGTGCTAAACTAAAGCAGCTGTGATTGATGATGTGAGAGAGTACCACCGCTGAAAGCACAGCCAATTTGCTCCACGATGTTTCAGCCATGGAAGCTCTAGCATCATCTCAGGATAAACCAGTGATCACAGGATGTTTTCTCATTGCCCCAGGAGTTAAAATAATAAATAAAAACTGGGTACATGTTCGTGCGAAAAGTAATCTGTGTAGATTTTATTCTGAGAGCTAATTTAATACCAGAGTGCAAAATCAGGTAACCTAGCGATAGCATTTAAGCGATCTGTCCAGTGCACAACACGTCCGCCTGTCAGCGCTGGGGATCCAGGTTCGAATCCCGATCTGGATCGAGTTTCCATGTTCTCCCCGTATCTGTGCGGGTTTGCTCTGGGTTCCTGGGTTCCTCCCACAGTCCAAAAACATGGATTAGGGTAAATGTGCTCCTCTAATTTGCTCCTATATAGTGTGCGTGTGTCCAGTAATAGATTCATGATCCACCCAGTGTGTTCCCTTTACATATATTCCAGACATCTATGCTGTGGCCACTAATGCAAATACATGTTGAGAAACTCTCTTTTTTTATTAAATAATACATTAAAACAATTACGGTTTTATATTGTGCCCTAAGAGTTTTGCTTGCTGTTCGTGATGCAGCAGCAAAGTGTTTTAAATGACCTTCATTTTCTAAAGGATCTACAGTACAAATCATGTAGCCCGTATTATCCATCCATCCCTCCATTATCTTCCGCTTTATCCTATATTAGGGTCGCAGGGGGGTTCCCCATGCCCTTTCAGGGGAGAACGTTTCGGGCGCTGGGTGGATACACCCAGGACAGGGCGCCACTCTATCGCTGGGCACAAACTCACACATACATACACACTCTATATGGGGGCAATTTGGAGAACTCAATTGACTTGATCCATGTTTTTGGACTGTGGGAGGAAACCGGAGAACCCGGAGGAAACCCACGCGGACACGGGGAGAACATGGAAACTCCACCCAAATGGAGATTCGAACCGGGAATCCCTAGTGCTGAGAGGCGACGTGCTAACCACTAAGCCACCGTGCCGCAATGTAGCCCGTAGTAATGAAGGGTAATTCATTGATTCATTACTGATTTATGGACTTTCCCTAACAGATCCATTTTTTACATTCCATTATTTGTTTTTTATGTTATATAAAGTTAATGGTTTCACAAAATAACTATTAATTACTGTATTTTTACATTTTTAATGTGGTCCATGCTTACTAAGGTCACAGAAGGTTTTAATCAAATCCTTGTGATGCTGAGGAAAAATCCTGCCCCATCAGAGACTAATGATTAATGTAACATGACCTAATACTATAGTGAGCTAATATTTAATATACAAAATATTAATTATATTAAAAAACTCAATATTGATCCCAGAAACAAATTAACTCAAATAGTCAATATTTCCAATCAGTTACAGAGGCTTAACAAATTCTAAACATGCTTATGGCCTTCCCCCTGGTGGCATAAAATCATATTGCCTGGCCAACAATTCCCAAAACATTAAGCAGAAATAAATTGAGCTATAACTGATCAACAGAGTTCCAACCATCACTGAGATAAAAAGTGAATTTTATTCCAATTACAAACTTAACACACCCTATGCTCTTTTAACTTTGTTCTCTTGCTTTGGGGACGATTACTCAAAATGTGAAAGGGCCAAGGATTTGGTACTGGGATTTATTCCAGAGACACAGTGCTCTTAAAAATTAAATATCATAATTAAGCTAGAAAGCTAGAAATAAATCATAAATAAATAAATCTGCCTTTTGTTTGCTTCTGATGGGGTGTGCGCGTACATTGTTGTCTTTAAGGAGAATACTAAATGTTCCCATAATCATGTCTAAAATATTTGAAATGTTGTGACATTTGGTTTCACTCTTTGGGGAAATGTGCATTTTCTAAAATAAATAAATAAATGCCTTTATGGAATGCAAACACTGTAAGCGTTACCATAGCATTATTTGCACACAGCAATAAACAAGTTAATGAAACAGCCGTTACAAATAGGTTTTTAAAACATATACTGACTGTGTGCATGTGTGTGTGAGAGCTGATACCAAAGGAAGGTAGGAGGGGTTTATCAGCACATGAACCTGATGCTGAACTCTGATTGTTGTATTTACCGTGATTATTCTCAACCTAATAGTATTAATTAGTAAATGTAAAATCGTGGCAAAAGAAAGCACATGCAGTGCAGCCAGAAACCACAGTAAGTTAAATGAGGTACTCAAGCTAACAGCTGTGCACCTGAGATGAAATGCTGACAAGCACAGCGCATTCTGCTTCCACTCAGCCGATGGGACATTCTTGATATACTTCATTTTCCTGCTAATTTAGTTGCTGCCAGTTGCCACCTGCTATCTAAATCTCCGGTGGTGCACACAAAGCCAAAACCCTTCAAGGATTCAAAGAAGAGGGGTATGCTCTGCTTTCTCTGAGGCAATAAAAGACAAATATTGCATTTTGTCAACCTTTTGCTAAGCCACATTATAGAGCTAATGCATGTGCTGAAACCCTCAAACCAAGATTGTCTGAATGAAGGAAGTAAATACTATTTGTACCCTCCACACACATGTTCAACCAGCAAACATACCACCAAAAGCAAGTCACAGTGACAAATCAACCATTAAAAGCAACTGAAGCCCACTCATACATTCACTAATGGTAAGATTTATGAGAGCACCATCAGCAAAACACCAAGCAATGGTGTAAAGAGTTCCAAGAACAATATCACTGCTGTGTGAGAATAGCATTGCTGCCTATCTGCAGGTTGCTGAAGATCTTATAAAAGTCAGAAACCTTGTGGAAAATCAATCATAGATAAAACTTTGTACATTTTATTACACCAAAGAATATTGAATAAAAAATAGCAGACTTAGAGGTGGACTTGTAAAACATGACACCACCATGCCACCTGTTTTGGTATTTCTGTGTCAATAATCCAAATAAAATCATCCAAAATGGCCAGTATGTGCATGATCAAAGATACCCATCACTGATTAAACAAACAACCAGGTAAGCAGAACTTGGGTTTTGTTTAGAATGTTAGTCTAAAGTTGGTAATTCTTCTTTCCGTTGTTTCCATTGGATGGCGCACAGCAGTCCCCCCCCCCCATCTTGCCTTATCAGTCACCTCAACCACCTGCATGTCTTCCTTCACTACATCTTCCTTCCCCTTTGGCCTTCTTCTCCTCCTCCAGCCTGACCCCCCTCTCCTCCTCCAGCCTGCCCCCCCCATACACACATAACTTGGATACAGATTTTATAAATGAAAAATCTTTACTATAGTCTTATTATGTAGAAATTATTGGCTAGTTCACCAACTAGAACAAAATACACCATTTATATATGAACATATTTAATCCAAACTCCTTCCATCAAAGCATTTATTCAAAAAAGAGGTTATGATAGGAATTATGCAGATATAACAAACTGTTTATTGATGACCAGATCTTTTAGGGGGAAAGAAAGTATGTTCACAATTCTAAGCAAACAACCATGTCTAGTCTATTTAGATGGTTTTCTAATTGCACTGTATGCCAATATGTATCTCAGCAAATACCTGAACCAAGACACATCATGATAACTGTAAATAGAATTCATCTCACCAAGTAATATTTGCAATTTGACTCAGAACATACACATCCACTTATAGATACTTTACATCTCAGTGCATTCATGAGCAAATCAAAGCAGGAATGCAAGTTGGGGGTGTAGATGACTGGGTTTTTTGTTGTTTCCTCCATTTTCCCATGATGAATCATTTCATTCCTTTCTGTTTTCATATAGCAGAACAAATTTAGCCTTTTAGTTGGTTCTGAATTCAAGTAGTTTATAGTAGAAGCACCATAATGATAATCGCCTGTTTAAATGAGACCGAGGTGGATTTCAGTCTATTATTTTCTGAAAAAGCTTTTAGAGATAGAGTTGTGATGCACAGGCAGGAAATTCCTGATGAGCATTAATGACTCCTAAAGGGTAACAGTAATCATTACAAAAGAAACCACAAATTGATCTTAGGTCAGTGTTAAGGAACAACTTACTCAAATTGCTACAGCTTGCATGAAGACTTATTCCAAAGCTGATGGTTTAAAATGCTGTTGCCTGTGGGAATCACTGCCTGTGTGACAAGCTGAGGGCTGAAAGATAATGTGGACAATCACAGAAGCACTCAATCACTGCTACTAATTACTAGAGTAATGCCTGCTCGAAAAGAGCTACCTCATTTTAGTCAGGACCTCCCATTGCTCCAGCAGCCTTCACACACCGTCACAAAGTACAGAAAATAATCAGCCAGTCAGACATGCTCCCATCACATGCTATAAAGGCTGTCAGTCAACACATCCACATAGCCTTAAATTGTGAAGTCTAGACTGGAAGAAGCTTAATTACCCAGCAGACACACTGACAGTGTGAAACAAAGTTCCAGATAACCACATAAGAACACAACTGCATCATAAATCACTCATAACTTTCACCTCAACAAAAGTGTTAACAGATTTAACATAGCCTTTTGCAAAATATACCTTAAATCAGTATACAGCAATAGAGAAACTAACCATTTCACATTATGATTACAACATGTGTACAGAGAATAACTGCAGGCCATCCTGCAGCACTTACTTTATTGGTGTAGCTGAATCAGTTGAACTGCAAAGTTAAGGAGTACCAAAAGAGAAAAAGAGATTTGCAGACTGTTGTCTGGTGCAGAATCAGATAATGGTATAAACTCAGAAAAATTGTGTGAAGCATGACTGTAATGTGAATAAAATGACATGGTATAAAAAAGTGCACCACAATTTACCTGAGCAGCAGAAAGAAAATACACCAGATTCATTTACATCAACAGATTTATTAAATCACATGACAGCAGGCATTTTTTGAGTTTTCTTTTTCAGTAATCTTAAATGATGCAGATAATATTAGAAAATAGGCAATAATAATAAAATGCATCCATACAATGTCAAAACCAGGTCAGGTGTCCACATGAACAAGTACCACTATGTTATTATATTAATATTACTGAGAAGTCAGTCTACACACATAGAAAAATATGTTCTCTCAGTTTCATGCTGCATCTCTTAAAAACAGGAGGTGCAACGAAAACTAATTGTTATCATCTTGCAAGAATCACAGATGTTCAAACTCACTCACAAATGGACTAAATTACAGGCACAAACAAGTCTATAAAGCCCTTTTACAGGAAATGTCTTAAAGAATAGCAATATACCAAAGGTTACATACACTTTGGAGAGGACCTGTCTTCAAACCAGGCTTTGTAGTTGTGGCTGATCACTGTAAGTATGTATACCTTCATGCTTACAGGGTCTGAAGGTTTACACTAAAACAAAACCATATGGCCAGGGTAAACACAAAGAAGTCTGGTCCAAGCTACAGGAATGCACCACTCCACCCAAAATAAGCAGGTGCAGCTGAAAATGACCAAAAAGGAGAGAATCTAAACCAAACGGGCAATTATCCAAGAGGGGATATACTGTACTGGGTTCAATTTTAGTTCAGATGCCTTTCAAGACCATTCATAAAGTTTACAGTGGAACCCTAGGGGCGGGGGTTCTGCTTATATTCTCTAAAAGCAAAGCCAACATTAATTAGGACAAAAACATTTACAGTGAAGGCTGTTGATATACTAGCTAGATTAACATTTAATAGCTTTGGTTCGCATTTGTATTAAACTTTAAGCAAAATGGCCTTCATTCTTAATTAAGAACAGGTCATGTGTCAGGACTTTACAATGTTGAAACGACTGTGTTTTCAATAACATCTGAGTCACAGAGCAAACTAATTGGTGTTTTTTCAAACTGTCCAACTGGTACATTTTTACTAGACGATATTTAACTTCGTTAGACATGCAGAGATGAGCTCGTTTGGTGGATAAGCTGTACAGTTCAGAATAAGCTCAGTCAAGATAGAAGACATGTGTCATGCAGATTTTTATGGCTAGTTGTTGAATATAAAAAACAGTGGGAAAGTCTGCCCAGACGTGTCTTCTTTCCCACTTTTTTTCCCTCCGTTGTTTTTATTTTTTTTTGGATTTATTGCCAGACTTTGTTCAGGCCTTTAACTCTGCTCATCCGGACCTATGATGGGTTGCTCTGTTGGTGACCTCTTATCATAATGAAGGCCTGACACACAGCCATAATTACTTGCATTCACTTTATCCCCGGCCAAAGTCTCTCCGATTTGTACCAAATCCAAACCATTTCCTTTTTCTCTCCAGGAGTCCAGTAGTCATTTAATAATTCCAATAATTTACCCATTACATGCAATAGGATAATAGTAATTTAATAACTGAATTACTGTCAGGTGGCTCTGTTGGTAATGCTTTTGCTTTACTGATACAAGGTCCTGGGTTCGTTTCTCAGACTAAGTAGGTATTGGCATTTCTGTGTGACATTTGTATTTTCTCCCAGTGTGTGTCCATTCCTCTCACAGTCTTAAGACATGCTAGAGGGTAAATTGCATTTTATTAGGAATAAATGTGCTTGTGTGTCTGCTTTAAGTATTTTCAGTCTCAGTTTTTGTTTTGAAGAAATCATTTCTCTTCACATCATTAATGACAGCATTATGTCATGCCCATCTCTTTTAACATTCTGTCACAGAATCTCTGTAGGGTTCAGATATGATTTGGTTAATAAGTTTTCCTTCATAAACTGTTCTGGTCTGACAGTTCCAATGCATGACTCAAATTTGGCTTAACTTAAACTGCTGGCCTCACATTTGTCCCAAAAGCAGTTCTAATGTTTATCACGGTCATAACAGCCCCAAACTGTGGCTGCAACACGATCTTAAATCAGACTTGCATCAGCCTTCCACCACCACCATGCTTGTCTGTTGATCTCAAATAATTTTAATGATTTTTATAACCGACTTCTAGTTATTTTTCATATAATTTTAAATTAAAATAAAATAATAAATAAAATTTAAGTTAAAATTTAAGTAAAATAGAGACACTTTCCCCACATTGTTTCTAAATTTTTATTTATATTTTACGATGACACTATAGAAATAATGACACTATAGTAAAATCTTTTGGGTTAGTACACTGCCTCCAGAAGTTATTTGTTCAATCCAAAACATGAAGGTGGACATAATTTCCCTAACTCCATCTACCCTATACAGCACCCAAGTGTAGGTAAATAGTGCATTATCATTTGTGGGGCTGTGTAATGGTCTCAAATGAAACTAAAGTATATTTGTAATTTTAAACTATCCACAGATAAGATTCCTGAACAACACATCATAGTATACATTTCTTAGATCACTGGTTATCATTTACAATCAATTAACACATTTTTCATCAAGTCATAAAAAATGACCAAGTTGAAATTGATGAGTAAAATGTTCATGTCAATGTTAAACATACACTAATAACGGCCACATTCATAAAAGCCCCGAACTATGTGTCTATACTTCAAGAGGAAAGATCTCAGGCTCTTGAAAAATAATGGACTAAATAAACTTAATGCACTGTGACCAAGACATTTCTGTGAAGGTTTACACTGTTTTGAATTTACCCTGGTATTCTTAAAACCAATCATGCATCATAGCCATGAGCCATGGGGGAACAGGATTTGCACTATAGAATGCACATGGTCCAAAAACCTTCCATCATATTTCTTGGTCCATATACACAACAAAGAGCAGGGAATGGATTGAATGACTCCCATGAGATGGTATCCCAAATACTGTAGCTCCACCATCAAGCTTCATTCTGTGTTCTAGACATGAGTGATGTCTGCTATAAAGTATAGTATTTTTATAAATCACATTGTTTTATGTTGAGTTTAAATTTTGACAAATGAATGATATGTTGGCCTTGGGACTCAACCCAACACTGTTTAAAATAAATACTGAAATGAGACTATAGACCAATCATCAGTTTAAACGGTCAATGGATTTAATGTTCACTGATCAGAATCAGAAACACTGTCTGAGAGACAGAGGATGACTGACACATCTATACTACGGTATCACTTTAGTTTAATGGCTATCCTTTTTATGCCCTCATATTTTAGCAATATCTTGCTGTTTAAGTATTTTTGTATCCAGTGAACTTGTGTATGTACGTGTAATTTGATGTGAATATAAACCTCTTTTTTTGTGGTTTCTCTTACCTTATTCTCAACCAACTGTTTACTTGAAAGACATATTTATTATAATTATTTTATTATTTTAATTACTCATATGTATATAAAGAGAGCAAACCAATGCAGCATTTTGTACAACTACACTAATCCAACTTAATACAGTGCTTGTCATTACAATCTTGGCATTCTAACTGTGAATAGTTCACAGCAAGTATGTGATGAAAGAAAGCAAATACTACTGACGCTCAAAGATAATAATAAGCTCGTTAATCCCACCTGAACCCATGGTTACCCGTTTTACAAAATAAAAAACTCTATAGAGTGGATTATACAAGTGGTACTTACTGTGTCTTTTACAGCTGAACTGTTGGATGAGCACATCAAATCTCCAGAAGTCTTAAAGGTAAACAATAAAGTCTCATGCAATAGCAAGTTCATGACTTATAAAATAAAATATTTGTATGAAGGTTGTCTGTTATTTGATAGTGCACAGGTGGAACAGAAGCTTTAGTTGAATAACCACTTTAAAGCATGCAAAATCATTGGCTTAAAATATATATATATATATATTATATATATTTTAGAAACTATACTTTAAGTCAAATTAGAGGAGAATATTTGCCATAAAACAATTTTTATCATTACATTAAGAAGTAACAGTAAGCAAGGAATGATCCTTTTAAAAACTTAACTGCTGTTCTCTATAGCAAGACTGCAACCTAGAACGTTGAAAGTAAACATACCTGTGAAGGTTTTCCCACATGTGTTCCCTGTCTACTTCTGAAGGCACTCACAGTCCCTGCCAAGCAAACAAACAATCATCATCCAAGAATATCAATGACTTTATCACCTCACTAATTTGCTCCAGTGCTAGAGGAACAAGACATATTGAGGAATAACAGATGGGCTCCACACCCCAAAACTGGATCTATCCCAGAAATGCAGCTTCAGGAAAACTTCAGAAAATGCCCAATAAAATCTGATATCAGTGATTTACTGCTTAAAAACATCAAAAAGAAACACAAGCCTTCATAAAAACACAAAAATACATAAAAATACACAAAAATAAATAAATGTGTGCCCATACACACCATCTACAAATACAAATATTTGTATTTTAATTAAAAAAATATATACATTTATAAAATAACAGAATTGGAAAAATAATCAGTTGCACTGGTAGTCTGCCATTATTCTGTTTGGCTATGTCTCTTTCAGCTATGCACACAAAATATTTTCCTCTTCTGTTAAATGGCAAAGTACTGCTTTCTTGAAGTTTATTTACAGATTTTCTACTGGATCGCTATTTTCTACCAAGCATCTAGTACAATATAAAACTAAATTGAGTATTAAAACCAACAGACAACCACAAAAAGATAAACTGATAGTGATTATATTAAATGAATCTGTACAGACATAAAGTTTATAATCTAATGTAATGGTTCCCCTTCTTCTATGAACCATAATATAATCAATGTCCTTTCAAAATATACAGTTAACGATTATACAATAATCATATATGATAAGTGGCACAAGAAAGAACTAATTCCATTAAAACCACTGGAAAAATCTGATATCTTATTTAGAGAGTAGTCTTTGCATTTTTTTTCCATTCACTCCGAAGTGAAGAGCTACACAGTATCAAAGTGTACAAGAGCATAACAGCAACATATGGAAGAGTTTGAAAGTAATTAGCATACAGTAGTTGAGTTATTTATACAGGCAATATGTACACACTCAAGCCACAGAGCGCTTCAAAGTTTAGATACACGAGAATGAAAGTCAGAATAAGGGGTTGACACTAAAAGGGCACTATGTGCTGTCAAGCAAGTATGCATGCATCCATTTGGAAAACATTATGAGCTTGACAATAAAGTAAACAGGTGGCAGGCAAAATCACGTACGTACACACCTAGTGATTAAGAGGTGGTGAGATGTGAAAACCAACTGGTCTGAATTGGAAATAAGGGATGGTGTATACCAGAGTTTGAATACTGGCTAAAATGTGGTACTTGTTTAAGCTGATTTGTTGCCAGTAAAACCTGCACTTAAGGACTGCTTGCATTTGCATTTCCTTTTTCTTTTTTATGTTTCTCAGCTTGTGGCCAGTCTACAAAGACACAGTCCATTTTTTCTTTTACCTAATTTGTGTCATTATTTTACTTTAATTGGAAATAATGTGAAACGTCAACTGGAAATTGCTTTTGGCTTCAACTGGGAGTCTGTTTACAGGTCCAGAATCGCTGCATTAACTCATCATTCAATAAAGCCAAAGATGCAGCATAGGCAAATGTACTCTGTGTGAAAAATTGTGTTTACTGACAAGTGAGTGTTATTTCCATAGTGTGCCTGTGACTGTTTTTAGTTTCTGGCTGGATTGGCAAAGCACGCACCATCTGTGGAGACTTCTAAAGCCTGGGGAGAATGCATTCTGGGACATATCTTAGGTCTAATAGAGACCAGTCTGTGTTTGGGTCATCTGCTCAGAAGGGGGATTTGGTGGTTTGATCCTAGCATGATGGCGTGCTTACTGCAGACTTTATTTTTGATGTGCTGTTTAACAGTTACTCATTTGAGCATGGGAGACTGATTACTAAAGAGCTGACAAAGCCAGTTAAAAATTAAACCAAACTAAACGAAAAGATTCAGGAAGCTTTCATATGGTTTTACAACCATCCTAAGGTGTAAGCATTTAATACTCTCGGGTTCATTAAGGTTTTGGAGGTACACAATAACCAAATGTGAACCTATTATAAGGCTGTCAATAAAATGACTGCAAAACGCAAACCCCTACGCTGATGGTTAACTGTTGGCACCCAAATTTAGCTACAGGACACACAAACAACCAAATTTAATCATGTGAATATATAATTATATGGCTGCAAATATTCCAACTTGATGTACTTCGAAAACAATTCAGGCTCAATACTGACACTAGTAGAACACCACGAGATGGTTTGTGATCAGAAAATGTACTTATTACTACAAATAAATTGGAGGCAATCTGCCAAGTATGATTTCAACCAAAAGAGTTGGTTATTTGATTCCATACTCTGTAAATGAGCTACTAAGATGATGCAAAACAAGAAATCGATACAGTTGTGGTCTGAGAATAACTTAAAAATCATTAACTGCTCTTATTAATGCAGTGGCAGTCCATAAACTGATGGACTACAGTTTGGAATTGTAAAACTGCAAAGTCCATCTTTATAGAAAGGGGAACTAAGAACATGGACAATAAGTCGAGCTGAAAGGAGGCGTGTCTAAACTTGTGACTGGTACTGTAAATACATGTGGCAAGGTTTAAACTCCATCCCAAGCAATTCATTCCTCTGTTTTTATAAACATTTCTTGGTTACAACATTTCTATGGTTCTTTATTTTAAAAAAATGAGTAAAAGAACAAAAGAATATATATAAAAGCACACATTGAGCACTAAAGAAATATTTAGCCTTCGCATTGCTTCATGAGCAAAATTGGGATGATCTAAGTCATCTGTCTTACAGTGCACATTGAAAGACGAATGTTGTGATGAGAACACAAGCCTTACAGTTTGTTTATCTGCATGGATTAATGCCTAAGAATTTCTTAATTGGCTTAACAATTTATCACCATTTGGATTTGATAAAAAAGGCATATCGTAATAGCGGGGAAAAATTTAATTTCAGCTTTATCCCACATGAATGACAGATCTGCACTGCATTATTACTACCCTAATAAAAATATATAACTTATGTTATATAAATATATACAACATCAAAAATATAACTGTAATTACGATAGTAATTCTAAAGCACACCTTTCAAATTGGTCCCATGGCAAATGGGTCTTCCAGAAAATGAGCTATACATGTAAAACATCCATCACTTCCTCCATGGCAGATAGTTTTCCATGACTTTGTGGAATGAGGCTACTCTGTGGGGACACTGTGGTGCAATTTGGGGAAGTGATTAAGGGGTGTGGGATTTGTTGGGCTGTAGAGCACATTAAGAATTTTGCTGATTTGTTTAAAGTCTATGAAAGCTGTGCAAAAATGAGAGAAGCCTAACGACAGCTTAAGCAACGGCTTGAAGTTTTTAATATCTATTTAATGACACTGTGGCATGGATTTTAAGGCACATTAGAAGTGAAATGATACATGCAACATGTAAGCATAACTGAAAACAAGCAGAATTACCCAACAAAACAATGCTGATACAATCGTTGAGAACAGACTGATTGCAGCTTTGGGGCACAATTTGTGCTTATGTGTAAGAGCAAAACTATTCTCCTTTAGTCCACCTCCACTCCAATCACTCAGCACTAGAGGAGCAACAACAGATGTGCATCTCAGCAAACACTGTTTTCTCTAATGTGCTCTACCTCCCACAGTTACACACCAACACTCGATACAAGTACTACATACCGTGACATGCAGTACTTCAACAAACAGTTTAACACCCTCACACTTCAGCACTCTAATTTTTAATACAATTAACTCAATGGTCTTCCATTTAAACACACGAACACTTTCAACACTCTGCTAAACAGAATGCTCTATTTGGAATTTACATGCATTCTTAGAAACCAGGAATAATCTACACCAGATTATTGACACAGGCTTTGTTTAAAAAATGGTTTCTCCTTTAGTGGTATGCAAAAATAATGCACATCAAAAAGCCTTTAACAGTTTATTTTACAAAACAAAAAAACAGCTGTTTGCTTGTAACTGTGGAAAATTATTTATTTGAAATAAGGGTAGGGTTAAGAAGGCCCAACAAACCGTTTAGTCCTGCACTGATTGCTGGGTGGATCATGAGATCGTCACAAAGAAAACTCATTTCTTTGTATTAGAGCATTGACTCTGGCCTGAACCTTTGTAGAACCAGACGCAGTGATTTTGAAGAACTCTGTGCAAACTGATCCGTCCATGTGCCTGCTTCATCGCTGAATAAAAAATACAAGTCCTCTATGTAATTACAGTAATGTATCGGATTTATTTAGTGCATGACATTTATTGGACCTCCTGCTTATTTAGCTCTTTCACCGTTAGCTGTGTACTCTGAACTGCATCATTAGGGAAGAATATGAGAACTGAAAACGATGACAGACAGTAAATGGTGTTTGTATAAAGACTTACTGAACTGCAGCTCAAATTTTGGCACGTGTCTCTCAAGGCACTCGTGAGAGCACTAGTCTGTCCACAAGAATAAAACTGACTTTAATTCTCATTTACACAAACACCCACTTAAAATATGGACTTATACATTACACCTACAGGAGGCTTTGTTTCATTTTTGACCATTCAACCACAGATGTCAAACGAGAAAGACCTAAAATCTCTTTTTGTAGAGACTTCTCTCTTCTGTGTGGATCACTCAAGTTGCTTGATAGTAAATTCTTTTAAATCTTTTAACAATTCATCTCATCTTTCACTTAATCCAATGTGGGAGGGGGTCGTGTTCCCCATACCCATCCAGGGTGCTGGACAGATACACCCAGGAAGGGGCACCCTTCTATCACTGGTCAAACATTCACACAGATAGTCACACATACCCTATATGGGGCAATTTAGAGCAGCCAATTTACCTTGAATCCATGTTTTTGGACTGTTTTCGTTTGTAATAGACTGGTACCCTATCCAAGGTGTTTTACAGCCTTGGTCCCATAATTGAATAAGGCCTTCCCTGTATATTTGGGACTTTAGTAGCCGAATAAGTGGCTTAAAAATAAATGTATTCACCATTAGATACTGTAAAATACAACAAAGATGGTGCTTCATGTTTTACTGCATGATTAAATTTCTGTATTCAACCAGCTGTCTGTATTTCACGTTTATTGTGGCATATCACTCAAAACATTTCTGTTTACTGACTTTAACCAGTACACGAACTCTTATATGAACAGGTAATTTGTATTAGCTTGACTTCCAGATGAAATAACAGAGCTGCAAATGTTTAGATTTACAAACAGCAACAGGCCTTCACACAAATTGGAAAAACGTCAGACTCTACAACAGTAAAACTATTTGATGTTTCAAAGGGAACCATTTTAAAGGGCATAACAAAGCTCTATATGGACAAAGGAGTCCAAAAAAAAAAAAAACTGACAAGAACAAAGTTTACCAGATGGCTGTAAACGACTACAAAATACCTCCCACAAACTTAAATGAGTGCAATTATGACCCACTTTCTTTTCACACTTTTCCCACTTTATTATGAGTTTCACCAAATTGGAATTTATAAAGATTGGTACTTTTATAAACATTGTGTGGCTCTATTTCGTAATTGTAGAATTGTGTGTTATATTTGGAAGTTTGGAGTTAAATGCTAGTTCACACAGCATGGTGCCATCATTGATCCAGGATGTCCAGGAACTTGACAAGTTCTTAGAACTGCAGCCAAAAGTATACATTTCTGATTGCTCTTATAGTGGAGATACACCTGCGGTAACTTAAAAGGTACACATGGTGTGAATGAATCATTATACGTGTAAAATTTTGAAAAGATACAAATATTATTGTTGAGTAACTTTGTGCAATTACTAAGATTTACACACAAAAAATAAAAATCCTGATGGGACACACACGACGACTCCTCTGAGCAACGCTGCCAGGTCTCTGAAAAAAGGGATTCTAGATTTAAAGCTGTAATTTCACTTGGCCTATGATTAAATATAAAACTCCAAAAACCAATCCAATATGATCTGCTGTTTCAACAGAACTAATCAATAACGTCATTTAATGGACTCTTTTTCGAAAGTTCTGATTTAAGTCTACAACCGACAAAGCCTGGCAAGAATCTTCATTCCAATCCCAGAAATGACTTTTCTAACAATGTACCTCACACTACAGACGCTGCCTTCCAATTACCCCACACAGATTAAGATCTAACAGAGACTGACAGACTTTACATTTTCTTAGAGGGCATGACCCTCAGCGCCTGTCTGGAACGTGTTGTGCTAAGATGATTCTACAGTTCCTCTCGCTTCACTTCTCATGCAAAGCCCAGTCGCACCCATGTATAAAATATTCCAGCTATTTGACATACAATGTGTGAAATAACACGAATGGAAATTTGGGAAATACAATAAACAAAAACAAAAGGCATGGGACTTTTTTATTTAAGAAGTAGACCAACATTATTTTCAAATCATTGGTTCTTGGTGTTGTGCATTTTCTGATCACTGTTTAAACCACTTATTTTTGTCAAATAATGTTTTACAATAATAGAACTCTGATACAAACAAATTCTATTAATGGACATATGAGATCAGTAGCACTTGCTTTTTCAATAGGCTACCACATGTAGGTGAGGTCACATTCACAGCCTGATGTTAGCTATATTACAAATGTGCAAAGGTCTTGTAATTTCTCTGTGATCTTCAGAAAATCTGTAAGACATAGATTTAAGTAGGGGTGCCCAGATATTAGAATGAGGTTGTATATTACTGCTGGTGTCATGCTAAACAGTCTGGACAATAAAACACTGCTACTGCAATGTTAATGTTAACTTTATCATATAAAAAATGTTTAGAGCACTGAAACATGACTAAGTAAAATGTTGATGCTTCACTTTGTTTTTCCTAGTTTGTACCAAATTCCACTTGATGCTGTGTCATACCACAATAAATTTGTTTCAGACCATGCGCAGTCAAACGCTCCAATAAATGCTATATGGGAAAACAAATCCATCATAAATGTTTTGACTGTTGGTCTACATTCTGTCTAAAAAGACACGTGACCAGTTAAGCAGTCTCACTGATTCAATGTTTATGCAGGCAGTGATAAAACTAGGCATTTCAGAGAGCTCAGATCCTATATCAATGCTAATAAAATTTATCTAAACACTTTGGCTTTAGAAAACTACTTAGCAGATGAAAGTGACACATGCTGGAAGGTCTTTTCCTTGGGTCAGTTTGAAGCAAATAGGAAAGTCTTAACCACATGCTTTGTAAACTGTTTTAAAGGTACATCTGGTATGGCTCAGAGAGACAAGACACCACACAACATCTCCCTCCTATTCTTCAATCACTTTTATGAGACATCTGAGTGAGTTACCATTTCAGAAATGCTATATATAGTTGCCTCTGTGCATGTGTTTTTGTGGAGGGTTTGCCTTTTTAATAGCAGTTGTATACACTATATGGATTAAAGTATTGGGACAGTCATCCATCACACATACAGGAGCTTTAATGACATCCAAAGTACATTTAAAGTTATTCCTCACCTTGTGACTATACACTTCTGGAAACAATTTCTCTAAAATCAGTCCTGGCTCAAAATCGCCATTTCTAGTTTAAATGGGGTCAAGTTCTGTGCAGGTCAGTGAAGTTTCACAAACTCAACCATCTAAGCCCTTATAAAAGCTTCCTCTGTATATTGTTGTAGAATCATGCAGGAACAAAATAAAATGCATTCCCTAAACTGTTTTCATAATGTTGAAAGTAGAACATGTTAAGTTAAAACTGTTAAAACCGATTTACACACTGTATATACTAGACATTTTAGGTGCATTAATTCAAGGACTGTCTGTCAAACAGGGTTTAAAGTTTTTTTTAATGAATTATTAAAGCTTCTGCTGGGTGTTAAAACTGGGTGTAAGTTGATATTTGTAAAGTTCATGTTGTCTGTAAAGTTGAGGTGCGTTGGTTTCACACTGACTGAAGGAAGAGCGCGAGCCTGTCTGTCCCTCATTAACTGACAGCTGAAATCTGGGGGGAAAAATACAACTACTTCACTTTCTTCCTTTCACAAACGTTTAGGGTTTGACACAAAGGTGGGAAGACTTATTACTCACCTAGACGTAACACTACAAAAAGGAGGGTTCGTATCATAATGAAACAAACTTCTCTCCCGGAGACGCGGCGTTTCAGTCGGTTCTCCATAACAATCAGAACGCCAGCCCAGTTTCCCGCCACTGCTCCGGTTCATTCGGTCACAATCGATTCATTCATTCATTCATTCATTATCTCCCGCTTTATCCTCCACTAGGGTCGCGGTGGGGTTCCCCATGCCCATCCAGGGGAGAACGTCCCGGGCGCCGGGCAGATAGACCCAGGACAGGGCGCCAATCCACCGGGAGGTCACAATCGACTCCTACTTAAAGCGCTGCACTGAATCGATTCAGTCAAAAATGTTAGCTGGTTCAGATAATTCGTAATAATTGGTCAGATTATTCATTCATTCATTATCTCCTGCTTTATCCTCTATTAGGGTCGCGGTGGGGTTCCCCATGCCAATCCAGGGGAGAACGTTTTGGGCGCTGGGCAGATACACCCAGGACAGGGCGCCAATCCATCGCTGGGCACACACTCACTCACACAGACACACTCTATATGGGGCAATTTTTGAGAATTCAATTGACTTGATCCATGTTTTTGGACTGTGGGAGGAAACCGGAGAACCCGGAGGAAACCCACGCAGACACGGGGAGAAGATGGAAACTCCACCCAGATGGGGATTCGAACCGGGAATCCCTAGCGCTGAGAGGAGAACGTGCTAACCACTAAGCCACCGTGCCGCCTGGTCAGATAATATTTTATAATATCAGTCTAACTAGAAGTCTAATTAGAGAATTTGAATTTTATCGTGAATAAATTTTTCCTAGTTTTTTTTTTAACTCTTCAAATGAATAGATACCTTTTTCACCTTTATCTGCAGATGAGAATGTGAATTTCCCCATTGTGGGACAAATTAATCTTATCTTATCTTTATTACTTACCTTATTTTAAAAATGTACTCATGATGACTACAAAAAGTAATTTAAATGAAGCATATTTTAGTTTTTTTTTTTGTTTGTTTGTTTTTTTGGTTTGCTATTCCAAAAATCCACAATTTGATTAAGACCGTGGAATACATTGACTTAATGGCAGCAATACATAATAATAATAATAATAATAATAATAATAATAATAATAATAATAACTAATCAATTTTGCCCACTGTGCTTACACACAAAGGCATTTGTTCTCCACATTTAACCCATTCATGCAGTGAAACCCACACACATTTTCACAAACCAGTAAAGTGAGCACACATGTCCGGAGCAGTGGGCAGCCTTGCATTTGGCACCTGAGGAGCAATTGGGGTTAGGTGCCTTGCCCAAGGTACTTCAGCCATAGCACTCAGTGGGACCAGTAATCAAAATGGGGACCTTCAGGTTGCAAGGCTGGTTCCTTAATCTCAAGCCTACATACTGAGACTATAATGTTATTAGCACCCTGCATAGTGCTTGATACCATATTGTTCTTGAATACCTCATGCATTTCCTCCACAATTTCCTTTCAGGTGAAAGAGCAAACCATCGCTCATGGTCAAACAACTCTCTGAACATAAAACTTGCCTCATCATATCACCATCTATGTGTTCTAACACTAAATAAACCACAAGCATGATGTTGATTTTGGAGCACGGTTTTCTTTCTTGCACAGTAAAGCGCTTACAGAAAGACCCTCGCAATATAAATCAAAATTGCTATCCAAGGACTTTTTTGATGAATTGCCCAATTTAATCAATATAAGTATGTGAAATTTTGCCCATGTGTTCTTTTTAGTTAAAGTGTCATTTGAGCATCTACCTTATGAATGTTTTTATTTTAAAAATGGCAGGATGTTAAAAGTAGTCTTTAATGTAGACACAGAAAGGTTCTTTTTGTGCTGCACATAAAAAGTAGAATCTGAATGTATAGTTGAATTTCACAATCATCATACTTCTAAGTGAATTAAAAGTTTCTGTTTCAAATGAAATTATGATTTCTGCACTGAGCTGATTAATTTGACCCAAATACCAGCTATAATCAAAAATGGCCCTCCAAGAGTAGTCACCAATTAAATAGGCGTGCCTTAGGATTCAGGGAGACATTCATAATATATAATATTAAAAATATGTTATGTAGACATTAATATTGTTATAAATGAAAATAATGTCTTAGAAATAAAAATGAAGAACTGAGGTGCACAGAGACACAGACATTTACTCTTAAAGTTTCTTACTGAGTGCAAAACTGACAGACTGATGAGTATCGGTCTGTTGGAAAATGTATTGTATCTGGAATCTGTTTTCTTATAAAAACAGTTCAAATCCACTGAGCATGGGTCTTGAGAAACCGTTTAAACAATTTAACATAAAAATGAAGCAAAGAGCTGAACACAGAAGTCAACTTAGGGGATGACTAGGTCCCCCTGCTACTGAACTTTTCATCTCTTGGGCCCTATTCATCCCATTAAAACCACCTGAGACCTGTTTGTGATGTTTATGAAGTGATAAAATACAATCAATCAAGTATCCAGTCGAGTTTGTTATAAGGCTCATGATGTAATTCACTGGACCAGTGATGTAAATTCACATCATGTTTCATCCCTTAATAAGCATTTCAATTGATCATTACTTTGTTCCAGACAGAACTTTCCAGTAACATGTATTTTTATTGATTAATAGAGATTTAATGAATACCTAATGAGTTCCTCGTGTTGTCAGCTTTTGGCCCTGGAAAATGAAAGTCTGGCAGCATGGTGCTTAAAAAAATAGTCTATATTGCTTTTGATAGCAGCACATACAAAAATTTAATACACAGCCTTGAATTTGAACTGCAGCACAGTGGCATCATAAATGCTCCACATCACACATGATGGATGCTGAAACTGGTCCAACTTCAGACTGCATTCGGTATAATGGTGCTTGTTTTTGCCAGTTCCACAAGCACTGATTTATCATTCTGGACACGAACCACGGGGTTATTTCATTAAACATGGTTTTATTCGTTGGACTTCACGAACAGTTTTACTCTTCTTCCAAGAATGTTCACATCAGTTTAATGCATTTGTAGATATCCCTTCCAGTCTCATAAAAAGTAAAAGCAGAATCAGGCTGAAAGGATGGTAAACAGACAGGAAAACCCAAGTTAAAAAGGCCAACCAAAAGCCAACAGTAAGGGAAGAAAGGGGGGTCAAGGTGGATGGTAAACTGCAAAGACCTGGAGTCAGCATTGGAATTGCCTTGAGAGCGATGATGTACAATTTTTTTTTCATATGTTCATATCTATTCATCTTTCAATCAGATCCACTCCCCTGCTTTTCTATTAGCAGTTATGTTTATTTCTGCTAGGTTTCCAGCAGGGCCACAGAGGACTGTCATGACAACATGGTCTAGCAGACCTTGGCTATAGGCCCAGGCTGTAAAATCTGAAGAAACTAGGCCACTCCGAAAAGATGTTTCCGCCTGTCCTGTTTGTTTTTTAAAAGAAGGGGAGAGGACTGCCAGGTCCCATTAGAACTGGGGGAGTCAGGCAATGAAGGGGGGCATGTAAGGGAAGCTGCAGATTCAGCTCTGCCGAGACTACCCCATACTGATGATGGAGAGGAAGAGAGTGAGACACTAAGGGAAGGATAAAATGGATGACAGGAAGGCAAGAACACAAGTTGAGAAACCTGAGAACCAGGGGTTCTGCTAAAGTGCTGGAGTGAGGGATAAAAGAAGCTAAAAATAGTGGTTGAGAGACATACAGAGACTTAAAGAAAACAAATGAAAACACAGAAGGGATCGGTCCGTCAACTTTTATACAGCCTGTATTTTGCAAGCATTCCAAAATACAGCATTACATCACAGAATGTGTGGGAACTTATTGTGAAGGACGAAAAAGGCTCTTTATCTTGCTCGCCTCCTGTCTTCCTGATACCCATCACCAGAGACTCCCTCCTCCAGCTGGAGAACTCTCATACACACAAAGAAAGCATTACAAGTTGGTGCCTAAGTGACTAGTTCAGTCATGAACTGAGATGAGAAAACGTGTCATGGTTAAGAAGGACCGTGTGATCTTTTAACACACCCATTCCCCAAGAATATAACATAAGATCAACAGAAAACAGATCTCACAACAGATCTCTTCATAAGCATTCTGGCAAGCAGTTCCATCCAGCACACAATTGAGCTTTTACAGTTTGCAAAACATTGTGTTTTAATGTCACTTCATGCTGGTTCGAAACCCAACAATGCTGCATTGTGAGTAAAAAGTTATTTTAAGCACTTAGTTTGCTCTAAATACCATTGTTCTAAATCTGACACTCCATAATACTAACAAAAGCAGACTGAATTCCTTCCACAGTAATGGCAGGGCTTTAAAAGGCAAAATCAGCTCATTACTTTCACAACGCAGTCATGTATATGAAACAGGATAGTTGGTGTTATTGTCTTAATGGTTGTCAAATAATGTTGGATGCACTGTGGTTAGAAAGCAGAGCAGGCAGTTCGAAATGAAGTGAGCTGTAGCCCTCGTTTACCCAAACTGGTTGCTGAGTGGCAATAAAGACGACTTAATTAGTGAGTAGGAAGGGACAGCAATGTAATTAAGTTAAAATGCTAAAAAAACACTGACATATGTTGAGATGATCAACATCCAGTAATGCGGAATAAGCTGCAGTCCAAAAAACAAGATAGCTATATTGTAAGAGGTAAGTTGGAGGCTGTACAGTGGTTCAGTGGGAAACTTTGTAGCCTAGATGGTCTAGGTTCTATTTCAGGGTTGGATGGACAGGACATTCCCCCTATGAGTTTCCTCTCACAGTCCATAGACAATGGTCCAACGGTCTGAACTGGAATCAAGGATCCAGCGATTGTCCTGTGGGACACAGTCGGGGTCTTGTATTGAATAAGTGCAGCTGATGAAATCCAATGGAGTGACGGAGCAGTGGAGTAACATGGGCTCAGTTGGATTGGCTGAACACATGACTGGCGGCAGTGTTCTGGATCTGCTGTAGAAAAATCACTTAGTGGGTAAAATTGTCACTGTCCAAATTAACAACACACAAGAAATAAACTCCATATGATTAACTGGTAACGACAATCATTTATTCTCAATTTAGACAATTCATTCATGCAAACCATAACACATAAATAAGAAAAACATTGCCACTGCTGAGCGCAACTTCATTATATTTACCTCTCTCAACTGTCGTTACATCTACTAAAAAAGTTTCATAAATAACTGTCACAGCAGTGAAGCAGAAGGTGTCCAGCGCTCAGAATTAGGCTGACCATGACCAAAAACAAACAGAAAATGAACTGAAATAAAGTTAATTAAACCATTCTGCAAATAAAACAATCCTAAGCTAATTATAAACTGATACAACATGAGTTCAAATCCCCTGAGGGACAAAAAGCGAGGCTTGTTGCAAGCTACAGTATATATAGATAAATTGGGTACATGCCCTTTTTGGAAAAAGTCCAATAAAAAACCCAATATCTGGACAGTCGCCTTCAAGCTGCACTTAAATAAACTTGGGACTGGAGTGATGGTGAGCAGATGGTGTTTATTTTCAACTCTACACTTCTGGGTTACAGCCTGCATCGCATGCAGCTCTGACAAGCCTGTCCTATAGCCAATGCCGCTTTCTGTTAATAAGCTGACTGGCCGATTTCACAGTCTGTGATTGTCAGAAAATTGCCAAAAAACTGGTTGACCCTAAATGCATTGTGGGATTTGTTTGATTGTGGCCTCTTCCCCTGGGTTTAACCCATGGTTGCCCACATGATTCCCAGGTTTTAAGTCTACATTAGCTTCAGCTGAACTTCAGCTGTCATCTCAGGTGCCGACGGTGTTGACGGGCATCTGGATCTGGACAACTTCTCCATTTGCACCTTGTTGGATTTGAATGGCTTCCTTTACTTCCATCTCTGTTTGCAGTGCAGTGCCAAGTGCTTCCGCCTGTGAGAGAGACAGGTGGGTAAGATGATTCATATCACTGTGATAAAAACAGGTGAAGATGACAGGGACACAGAAAAGGGAAAGACACCCTGATATTGTGTTACCCCAATATCATGTGATAACACTTCATCAATTGTACTCGTAGCACTTGCAGTCGGAACCTTTCAGCTGTTAGCAAAATGCATTATTAGACTATATTGTAGATTACTGTCATCAGTTTAAGATTCACTCTCCATCAATATTTAGTTATATATAGTGTTAATAGAGTTATTTTAGAAACAATAAAAATGGTCCCCTGAACTGAACTGAACTGCAGTGGGTCGGATTAGGGCCATACTTCGTTTCTGTCAACCTCCGAATAAAAACAGAGTGTGTGAGGTAGAGCACAAGAGATGATGATTCATCTGTGAGTGGAACATGTTGAGTGAGTCATTCCTTCCTCGTGCTATCGCCAGGGGACTCGATTGTACACCTGCATAACACGCAGAGTCAATCTGTACACATGGACACGGCCCAGACGCACACTGCAGCTCCCTCGCACACATCACAACGGCATCCGTCCCTCCAGAGCCATAGACCTAAAATATGGATTGTATTTCATCACAACACATAAAGCAATGTCACAGTGGGTTATGCTCTGAGGATGCGATACAAAGATACAATATGGACTTTGACTCAAAGTGGATTGACGCTATCCATGAAGATGGATGATGGATCTAGAACCTGAATATTCTGACAAAACATGCCACAACAAGAAGGCGAATACACTTGATGTACAGGAGAGATCAGCATGCAGCTTTGTGAATCGTCATCACAGATAAACCAACAATTCAGTAATCACTGATTCATTTAGAAACACATTACAAGCTATAGGTAACTGCAATTAATTCTTCCTTTTGTTGCATTTTTACAGTACATAATATTTTTTAGCATGTTCTAATATAAATTAAACAATAAAACCTGTACAGATACACATTTTAAAACTGCTCACAGTTCTGTGCTGGATTAACATGGTACAGTTTAAAGCCAAATAGTGCCATCATGCAAATAAATATAGAAATATGACATTTTTGGCCCTTAGCCCAGCCATAGGTCATATATCAGAACAATTATAGTACTATACTCATTTATCTTCTATTTACCAGGGGATTTAAGCCATCTGGAGTTCATCAAACAAAACCTAGTCAATCTCATGTGCTGTATCGAGGGCCGATCGGGCGAAAGGTATCGTTTCTCGCATCCGCTAACACAATGTGCACTCACATCTCTTTTAGCTGCAGATTACCCGTCCAGCTGTGCTGTCCAGCACTGGAATATGAACAATCATCATAGTGGAACCACCATCTGGGCAGAGTACAAACTTTCAACAGAATCCAACCTGTCAAGATTCATCTGTGCTGTAGAGGAAAGAGTGCTTTCTGCCCGGAAATATCCTTTAACTTTTAATCCATAAGCGCTATAAAGAGCCAGGGTCTTCATGTGATCGCTTCCATCAAAGAACAACACAAAGTATTGGGGGCAAATGTATAAATGAAAGAATAGTCCTTTTTCGGATCTTTATTTAAATGCTGCCACATGTTTGCCATGTGAATCAACAGGCTTCGTAATCCAATCTTTTATTTATACAGCTAGAAGGTAGTTGTCACAATACAGACCCTATGAAGTGACATGGGAAATTACAATAAAACGGCTATTACGAATATAACATGTAGTTCAGGTCCTAAGCAGTTGCAACATCGATGACATATACTGTGTTGTATCACCCACACAGTGAAGTTCCAATAACTGTTTAAATCTGTTTTTTTGCTGTTTATTGAGGGAAGTTTGATTAATTTCAGTAAACTAAGTCTTAAACAACATACATCACTGCTGGTGAAGGTGACTAATTACAAAGAGAGCGAAGAACCTCTTCACCAAAGCAACTGAAGATTTATCCGCTCATCACTAAAACAGGGCAACATCTGAGTTTTATTATTTTATTATTAATTATTTATTAGTTTTATTTAAGTAAAGATGAAAACCTGCAAATACAGTAAATGTAGCAGTTTACCAAAGTGTTATTAGCGGATAACTGGTTATCACAAAACCATTTAGAGTTGAGTATGTCAAATGTCATGGTGATTAATTGTTGTGCAGTTGAATTAGGGAGGATAAACCCAAGGACACAAGGAAACAATAGTCTGCAGTGGGACTGCACCGTTGCTGTATCACAGTTTAAGTGTGCTATAGTGAGATGGTGGTGGATTAATTACTGATGTTTAAAACACAGTCCAAGTTTACTACTATTGTTACTGATTTTGCAAGAACATTACATCGCCAATTATTTATTATTTCAACTGATTATGCCATTAACCGATTCACTATTTACTACAGTTTCATTGCAATATCCTAAAATAACTGAATGCCCTGTGTATGACACACAGTAACTGGTGGGTTCATTTTTCAGTGTGAACATTATACAACTAGTAGCACATGGAATCCTGTATTGGAAGTTAATACAGCAAATGATTGAAAATTGCTCTCTATTTATCTACATAATGGATCCCTGCTATTCATATTATCATTGGCAACATCGATCTGCCAGACATTAAGCTGAAATACTTGAAGTTGCAGCAGCTTATTCATCATCCATCCTGTCTATTTATATTATGATTGGCACAGTTCATATTCAAAAAGCCGCCGTGTACAGCTGCAAAACGTTAGTGAACTAATTAGACGTGCATTAGTCACTCATAGAATGTGATTAAATCTTAACCTAATCCATAACAATAGAAACATAGATAAAAAATTGTGGTCGAATTCTATGTTTAATAATGGACACCTGACATCTACATTGTACATTGGTCAAGAAGGAAGAGTTCCCCACAGAGCCTTGGCCCTAACAAGGTTTCTTTCTTAAAAACCAACACCACCAAAGAATTTTTCCTTGCCACTTCGTTTTGTTCTTTGGGGCTTCACTGACCCTAACACCATTAAACACCTCTGGGATGAAACAGAATGAAAAATAACAATTAAGTCTCATTCAATATCAGTTTCTGACCTCACTAGAGCTCAAAACTGAACGCAAACAAATATGTACAAAAATCATATGTGAAGCTACCAAAAATCAGGTACAACATATTACCTTTTGATATAATTTGATGTACTTGTCTGCTGAAGGTATCTTTGTGGGCTATTTCACTATGGCTGGTTATTTATTTCCTTCTTGCGATGTCAGAAAATGCAATCACATGAAAAATGCTGGGAAACAGGCTAACACTGCTCACGCTGTTCTCTCGATTTCTTCTAAACACCTCAATTTGAATCAATCATAAAGTGATTTTCTAAACAGCTACAGGATGTAAACAAATACAATTACAGCACCAACGTCAACGAATCCCAGACAGCTAAAAGAAGCATGACTCAACGCACAGGATAATGCAGAACACACTCCTCAGTTCATCCATGTCATCATAAATGATGTCTCTTACTGTGAAGCAACATGGCTTAAAAGCCCATTTTCTGAGCAAAGATGCATGGCGTACTGGTTTTAAGAGGAGCTACACTGTGAGCTGTAAACTGTCTCATTGAGCAAAGTCTAATCTGGCAAATGAGGCCAGTCATGAAGCTCCTAACACAAATTCAGCCCTGTAGGCTTGGCACAGACAGCCGATGAAAGGGAATAGACTGAATGCTGACGACCAGCCAAACAGGCATTGTGTGGAGTGTGAATGGCGTGTGAGTGGGTGTGTGTATGTGTGCGATGAGATGAGAGATTTAAAAGAATGACAATAGATGTCAGGATAATCTGATGCCCTGGTTTAGCAATTGGACAGCAAACCATTAATTGCAATATGAGTCCAATAAAATTACATTAAGCAAATACATACAGGTCTGAACAACATGTGAGTTAGTTAGTAGTTAATGTTAACCACTACCAAAATTTGCGCAAGTTAACCAATATTATGGGTTATTATGTTAAATAATGGAAATATGGGAAACACAATGAGTTGTTTCATCTGCAAGCCTAGAAAAGATGGGACAAGCATCGTGGGTGCCTTAATACCTCCTAATGCAGATTCACTGTTTAAAAACAATAAGAAAAAAACATTAGATAGGAAATAATGACTGTCATTAAAAAATAAAACAGCTAATTTCTCTATCTCAAAATGCTAAATAACATGCTCAACAAATTCTGCTCACTGCCATTGTAAAAGTTATTAACACAGAACAGGCCTGCAGCGGCACTATTTACAACCCAATATAAACATCAACCAGCTCATCAAACTGACTCAGGACCTGTACGTCGAACTCAGTAATGCAACTAAGAGGCAGAGTAATTTAAAATTCTATTAAGACTTAAAGAGAGTGTACTTTATCACAGGATCTCCTCAGTGTCAGAGAGCCAAAGCAGAGGTCGACAAACTTCTCACGGTTCTTTAGAGTAACAGAAAAGCTGTACCCACCACCCCCCCACACACACGCTAGAACTTCATTCTTGCCGATGTCTGAGGCCGCTGTGGCCGGAGGCATTATGTTTTCTGGTTGTCTGTCTGTCTGACAGTCTCATTCTTGTGAACGCAATCGTTTAGGAATGCACAGAGGGATTTTCTCCAAATCTGGCACAAACATTCGTTGCGACTCGAATGAACTGATTATATTTTGGTGGTTTAAGTATAATGATACCCTACACGACATCTTAGAAACACATCGAAGAAGTATTTCTTATACTTGGCACAAAATTCCACTGGTATAGACTGGATAAACTAAGAATATATCGCTCAAAGGAAATTGTGAGCACACATCTATTCCATTCTTATAAATGCAATATCTCAAAACTGAGTCACCTATTTGAACGGAGTTTAAAAACCGTGTGACAATTCTAATTTGTACTGACATTAAAATCATTGCATTAGACTTCACCCCTCCCCTTAGAACTAATGTAGTAAATTAGACTTAATTTAACTGAACAGAAAAGAAAGAGCAAAAAAAAAAAGAGGAAATAGAAAGAGTCAGATACATACCATATGGGTAAATAGCAGAGAAGAACCGAGCGAATAAAGTGAAGCAAATCAGAATTTATGAGGCAGAAAGAAAGAACAGAGGACCATGAGAAGAGCAAAGGGAATCCGAGTCTGATTGATTGCCTTTAAGCTGTAATACAATTCCATGAATCAGTGAGGAGGAGAAGTGCTTAGGGCAGTTTAATAATACCATTGTTTCAGAGAAATCTCATCAGATGTTGGTGGGAGTGAGTGATGGATCCTCACAAAGCAACAGGTAGGCATACAGCTAAGAGACTGCAGAATTTCTTATTTATAATAATTTAATATACTCAAAAAAAAAAACAGGGCAAATAGATGGCTGAATCCATGAACCGGAGTAATTATGTGAGTGATGCCAACTGATTCACTTAGAAAAACTGCACTGCACAAAGGTTTTCTATACTCTGGATGCATCTTTTTAAATACTGTGGAAATAAAACATCTGAAATGCAATTAGAATTCAATCGAATTCTCATTCTAGTCGTCAAGATGCAAATCAGATTATCAGACAACATATGGAAGTGACAGATATTTTTTAATTAGATAATAGTTATAATAGCAGCAGCCAATAAATAATATGATAAGAGTCATATTGGGGAAAAATATTTAATTAGCTTTAGTATAATAGCGAATAGTATAGTATAGTAGTTGTGTGTATTGTTTCTCACCTGCACAGCTCCCGTGTGGTCTGTAACTGGTCCCAACTGGACGTACTGAACCTGGATGTCATTGCCCTGTAGTGGAGATGCATCAACAGTCCCTGTGCCATCTGTAGAAGCCACAGCAATGAGCTGAGTCCCTCGTAAAACCTGTGCAAATACAAATTAAAAACTCAATACAGAACTCAAGGTGATGGAGAAATAGACTCCGGATTCACATTTTATGTTTACCACAATAAAATGGGGTCCTAAACTCTAGAACAGAGTCACCAGAAATAACTTAGTAGGCAAAGCAACATTTTGGTAAATGGAACCGACAAAATGTACAAATAATGTATAAACAAGGAAATATATATTCAGATATTCAGACATCAGCTGATTTGTGTTCACCTTCCTTACAATAAATCAGGCTTTAAGCATGCACTTACACGCATGTGTGCAGACACACGTTTCTTCATGCACAGAAGAGCAGTGGAAAAATTGCAGTAATAATGGAAACTCGGGGTGTTTGTGTAGATTTATGTGTATGACTTGCATTAACATTTGCTGTGGAGGGTGCATGTAGCAATCACTTGATAAATGAGGCACTGGTTTTACTTCTGGCAAGAACAGATCCTGGATAATTTAATTCTTTTCCATTTCCAATGTTTTACATAACTGGTGTGTGGAATGGTTTTTCAAAAGGAACCCATTTTAACAGATTCTTACATGTTATGTAGTTTCTAAAAGGATTTGATTTCATTTGCTGGATTGCAAATTAATAATAATCCCATCCAGGGGAGAACGTTTCAGGTGCTGGGTAGATACACCAATCTATCTCACTCACACACTCACTCACACTCTATATGGGGCAATTTGGAGAATTCAATTGACCCTGATCCATATTTTTGGACTGTGGGAGGAAACCGGAGAACCCAGAGGAAACCCACGTGGACACGGGGAGAACATGGAAACACCACCCAGATTGGAATTCGAACCGGGAATCCCTAGTGCTGAGAGGCAAACGTGCTAACCACTAAGCCACCGTGCCGCCTTAATAATAACAATAATTATTATGATTATTCAATACTATATTACTCAATACTTAGAAGATGAATATTGATTTGAGGTGTTTATCTAAATGGATTTTCCTTGTATAACAAACTGCATCAGTTGGAAAAATTGTATTGTCTCTGCCTTGTTTCTAGTAATCATGATCGTCTCCTTGACTTATATTACATACATATTACATTCAACATGTTTGTCTGAACACACAATATTAATGCATTGCAGGGACTTACATAGACTTCCAATCATTTCATGGAGTCAACCAAACCATGACCATAACCACTACTAGTCTAACCCTAACCATAAAACATGTCTTCATCTTAAAATTCATTGATTTATGTTGTGGGGACCAGCTTATGGTTCCCACAAGAAAGAAGATTCCCCACAATAGGCAATTTCGATTTAACCATTCCTTGAAAATTTATTTGTGTGAAACAGGCCATAATACCTTCAGGGGCCTTTTTCTGTTCAGATTGACACTGCCAGGAAAACTATATAATTCTTTGCATATAGTTACTGGCCATTTTATTAGGCAGCACCACCACGCTGCAGTGCTACAAATCAAGAACAACCCAAATAATACCTTTTTGTGGCCTTGAGAGGAACCTGGATATTAGAGCACAAAGCAAATAAAAAAACTAACAAGGTGTGAAAAGAAAACAAGTAAAAAGAATGTATGTTAAGAGCAGCTGATTGACATGAAGATGTACCTAATAAAGTGGCAGGTTAATGAATACAGTATAGCACATAATGCTACAATAAAGACTTCACTGTCATCTTTTTGTTATTGCTAAGCTGCTTTTTACACAGATTAGGTTTTAGGGAGATATTTAAAAATGGTGTCTTTGAACATCAAACACTGCAGTACATTTGCATCTGGACCAATAAGGATACACCTACATGACTCATGGTTTCCACAAGTAGAAGAAACACATGCCCTGCAGGAGGAACAAAATAAGGTCCTCAAAACAAAGTTGTAAGAACAATAGTTTTTGTAGTGCAAACACACAAAAAGGGGTAATTTCCCTAACAAGCCTAGAAACTATAAAAAGTTAATTCAGTGCTTCACACAAGAGTGCAGGTGTGCACATATACAGAGCATCATACAGTAATGCACGGTTTGGATCAATATCAAACACTTAATTTACTTTTGATATGTATATACCTGATATTTACAGACATTTAAGACTTTAAAAAAGTCTTTTTGGTCCTATTTTAATTTAAAAACTACATGGTTAAGGACAGACAGAAACGGTGACACCAGGACTCACTTTTGCTTTCTGACTGGGTCTCATCAGCCCCATCACAATCTTTTGTGATTCCTTTCTCATTAATGGCATTTCTATAACGATGCAAACAATATTAAGTCTTGCTTCAGTTTAAACAGACTCAGTGCCCAGTGTCTGGAAATTGTCATGTAATATTAGAATGTGAATACAGATGCTATATTTTAATGTTATCTTTAAATAAAAAAAATGTTTGTGTGGCTACAGCCTATGTTTGAAATGAATTCAAATTTAATTATGCTGATATAATACAGCCCTGACTTTTATTTAGAAACTAAACTTTAGTGTCAAATTTAAAAACATGGTTAATCAGGGTGCCTCCACTATTTATGAGTATGCAGCAATTTAATGGCCCACAGTTGTACTTTTATTCTTTATTAAAATTGGGGTCTAAAACAAAATAATTTTTTACAATTGTACATCAAGGGAATGTACGTCTTGCGTTTATTGACTGCAAAGCATAATTTATGACTCACAGTGGCTTATATCAAACCACAACTTTCTATGGTGTTCTCAACAAAAACAAGCTCAACTTCCACACTGAACAAGAGACCAGCAGTCAGACATTACTGTTTATAGACAGTTAATTTATAAAGATGTTTGAATGCATCTGCAGATACAATCTAATTAATGAGAGGTATATAAATACGTTCATAACAAACTTTGGTGCCTTTTGAGGAAACACGGGCTGAGCTCCAGGATCAGTGTAAACATTCTGATGCCAGTCTTGGCACTCCTGCAAGAGTTGCCATCCATTCTCAATTAGCAGAGAAGGGAATTTGTTGCTCAGCACAAAATGCCACAATAACCACAATTAAAGATGAAGCAAAAACTCAAGCTCCCCCCCCTCCCACAGCAATTCAAACCTTGGCTTTGATGCTGTGAGTCACTGGCATGTCTCTGGGTTGTGCCGAGTCATAGCGGTGCCCACTGCGTCTCCACTGGTACCGAGAAACGTTGCCAGCTTTACCACAGCGTCTCCTGTTTCTTAACCAAATTATAGCCAGATCAGACAGATCCCTACGGTAATAGTTAAAGCAACCATACTGGTTTAATTAGAACATAAGCAAAGAGCCACAAAGTCATCAGGCCTGCAAAAGCATAAAGGGAGATACGTTTGGGAAAACTGTTAATATTTAATTTAAAAAACTAAGATTGTTTTTTGCAGGTGAGTTTAACATGTTAAAGGAGAATTCCTGCTTGGTTTTGTTTCATCTTACATGTCACATAAATCAGTTTTACTACTTACATTATTAAATAGAGTGATATTAACTTTTAACTCGCATCAGGACTACTTTTAAAGTTTTCTTCTAATCCTTTAATAAGTGCCAATAAGGTGGTAATGAGGAAAATAAAACACATTAGGCTGTATAGAAAATCAGTCCACCTATTTTTATTGGCTTGTCTTGCGAGCCTGATAATATCTTCCTGTGCAGTTCATTTTAACATTAGTAAGCTAATCCACTTCAGTGGATGTTTATTGCTCTTTCTGTGGGTAAGGGGGCGTACAACTGCATGTCAATTAAAGAAGCACTCGTGTTTTTTCACAGCACTGAAATGTGGGGTCAAGTGTATGAAGTACCCCTGGCTTTCAGCATTTGGAAAGAGGTGTTACTGATGTAATCATAGTTTGGAGCTCCTCCTTCCACCTCAAATGAAAGAGGTAATGAATTAAAGGAGCAACGCATAAAAAAAAATCGGATCACAGCCAATAAAATAAAACAAATAAATCAGCTTAGAGTTGCTGAACAGAAATGGCAAACATCTGCACATATCCTCTGCCAAGTTTGTATACAAATGAGATCTTTGTGTTGACGGACAACAGATGGCTGCGATATGAGAGGCTACACAAAGACAAGATACAGAGCAGTTTTTAAATATTACACAAATTAAGTCACCATTTATTTTAATATCAAATGAATTATTAACCTAAAGAAAAAAGCCAGTTTTCTTTAAGTCAGCAATACGATTCATCAAGTCCACTGAAATACTGTATGTAATCAGCACACAGGTTTAGCAAAGTCCTTTAGTTATTCATTTTTTTTGTATTTTAATATTAAATGTAAAAGCGAGTGCGATGTAAAACCACCTGGTTCTAATCTGTGGCCACTGGATTGATATTCAAGGTTGCGAAATTCTAAACAATATAAAGAATATAATTATTAAGGAGCAAAACTCTCTGCAGAGTTAAATGTTAAATGTTGGGTTAAATGTTAAGGATCAATTCCTCTGTGTATAAGTACTGTAGGTAAAATTGATCGGTTTAAATCACATCATCATCATTATAACAGAAATAAATATACTTAAATATATATTTTTATTCTGTTAATTAGCTTCTATAAGACTGCTTAACGCTAAACGTTAGGCCCCTTGAAATTGTTATAATGGAATACATGAACTCTTTTAATCGAGACAAGTTAGATCATCTGATCTGTTATATCTATTTAGTCTCTCTTGATGAGTAAAGTACACTGAATACATTGAGCTGAACTCCACATGTAGTGTGCTGGTTGCTGTGCCCAAAATAAACAAGAGAGAATGGGTTTGAATAAATCTTTTGGTTATGCAGTAATGAATTTTGCAGTTACACAGGACACCAAACACATCAAGGAACTGGAGCTAAGATGAAAGAACAAAGCATCAGCAGCTTAATGTAAAAGAACATTCAGCTGGGGCCTTGTGTCAAAATATAATTATCAACTATACAAATACATCCTTTTCCAAAATGTGGTTTTGCTTTGTCTGGGTTCCAGCATTTTACCAAACATGAATCTCACTAAATACAGTAAGAAAAGATAAATAGAGCATCACAAAATGCCACAAAGCATCAGAAAAATTAAATGGAATCCTGTACACTGGCTGCAAAAAAAAACAAAACTGTTAGCTGAATACACTGGACCTTCAGTCAGAGATGAAAAGATTTTACTTCAAAACAGAATACACTGGGTCACTTTTAAAATAAATGATTCAGAGCATCAAGAATTTTATGCATGATGTTATACACTCACCAGCCATTTTATTAGGTATAGCTCATTGTTTCTCCACTTACCATTTGGTTATACTTTGTAGTTCTACATTACATTCTGTAGTCCATCTGTCTAGCTAACATACTTTGTTAGCCCCCTCAACTCTGTTCTGTGATGATGAGGACACCCCCACAGAGCAGGTATTATTAGGGTGGTAGATGATGGTACGAGTGGATCAGACCTGTATGTTCTGTTCTGTGATGATGAGGACACCCCCACAGAGCAGGTATTATTAGGGTGGTAGATGATGGTACGAGTGGATCAGACCTGTATGTTCTGATTGGTGACCTGCTGTCTGTCCAGTGGAACTGCTGTGTCTGATTCATTTGTATCAGCACAACACACACTAACACACAATAATTCCTTTGTGGTGGTACTGATTATCGGAGAACATACTTAAGCAGATTAATAAAGTTTGTAGAGCAACAGTTGGAGTACCTAATAAAATGGCCAGTGAGTGTAGTGCAGGCTAACATTTTAGGGGCATTTGTGAGATCACTAAAGTCTTGTAACGGCAGTAAAATAATATTGTTAAGGCCATAAAGATGAACACTGTAAGATCTTTAACTTTTTTTTTAAATCCACAAACAGCAAGGATTAAACCACTTCAGTACAGGAATTACGAAGGAAACACCAACGCTGTCTTCTCTGCTGTTAGCTCATTCCAAAGCAACATGCTTGCTAAGTAACAAATATGTTTTCACTCCCTGTGTCAACAGTCAACAAAAGTCAACATCTGCAACAACTATACCAGAGCCTTAACAGATGTCAGGGGAGGAAAGAGAGTGAGAAAGGGCAGAAAAAGTGAAAAGGACAAAAAGAGGAAGCAATACGGAATAGACAAAAACATCGTCAAAACAACCAAACAAAAATAACAACAACTTAGGAAGTAAGAAAAGAAGACAAAAAGAATACGGCAGAAAAAAGAAGAGAGTGAAGTCACCAGGCAAACCGAGTAACCCCTCAAATCATCTAAAAGCCTTTAATCAACTCGACAGAATATGTTTCCCAGCTGATAAGATCCAGCTGAATGCAGACTTTGCTGCACAAGGCCAAACAGAGTTTGACTGAGAACATCTTCACCTAGCTGCTTTTCCAAAATATGACTTGGCCACCCGGAGGGGATCATCAGGGGTAAATAATGAATTGCAAGTAGTCGGATGGTTCATTATATATTTAAAGATGTATTTTTTGTTGATATTTTCATAAATAATGCTCTTACTGATGCACATCGCCCTAAAATGTTATTTGATTAGTTATGAGTCCTTCAATATTTAGCATTTTCAATTTGGTCCAAATTAAGTGTTAGTAATAAAACAGCACCTTTTGAAGTGTCTTTCAAAAATAAGCACAGGAACTTTTCTCAGAACCCAAACACATGGAAACCATCACTATGTCTTTCAGTGAGATATTTTTTATAATTATATAAAATCATTTTTATGTAGTGCCTCACGGTTTTTCTCTTTTGTCACATTACGCATTTTGTTAATTCTTTTTCTAATCGCTTGGGGGTTAGAGCCTTTTCCAGTGCACATAGTGTGACAGCCAGGAAAAAAAAAATCACCCTCAGCTGCATATTCATGCACACCTTTATACCCAACACCAACTATTATTTCTAGTTCACTTCTTTGACCATTTGATCTTTTTAATCATTACATTAGGTCATTTAGCAGATGCCAATATCCAAAATGACTTTCAAGTATCCCAACTTGATGGTTGAGGTCAGAACACAGGGTTGATACAGTACCCCTGGAATAATGAAGATTAAAAGGGACTTGCTCAAGGACCCACAGTGGTAACTTTAAATCGACCTGTGATTCAAACCAACAACCTTGCACCCTAACTGCTGAACTACCACACCCAGCATGTGAAAGAAGTCAGAGCACATGCAGAAAATCCTTGCAGATATGTAGCATACATACTGAGGTCAGAGTAAGCTTTTTAAGACCATGACGCTTTTTAAGACCAGAACTCTCGGACAGAATGGTAATGTTATGAAAGGCAAATCACAAGCCTCATGTGACTGCCAAGAACATTCTTCTTCTTCTGTAAGTGGCAAATGAATGAACTTTTACCTGTGGCCTTGTCACAAAATTCTGTGTTTGACGTAAGCTACAGAACATCAAGAAAAGATTGAAGTGTTCTGGAAAATGTAGAAAAATTGGGGATAAACTTTAAACGAGTTGCGGATGCCAGATGACCCAAGAATATTTAAAAACCATATGGTTTTGAGATAAAACTACAAAAATTGTATGTATGTATGTATGTAATTGCTCCCTGGACCATGTACAACACTGCCCACCACTCCAGACATGTGTGCTCACTTCACTCAGTGTGTGTATATGTGTGCATTTCACTGCACGAATGGGTTAAATGTGGAGGACAAATTACTCTGTGTATAAGCACTGTAGGCAAAATAGATCTTTTTTTTCTTTTTACTTATATTGAGTTCTGTATTATTTATTATATAATATCTAATATTCATTATGTATTATATAATAAAAGGCCAGCAATTCAGGCACATAATGGACATTACTTAATTATTATTATTTTGACTTAATAAAATTATTAGAACATTTGGCCAATTTTATAAACTGTTACATAAACTATGTATTTTAAATTGCTCTGTCAGCTTCATTACACACAATGCTTTAAATCTGTATTATAATTACAAAAATCTTTTTTCAGACCTTCTAATGTACCGACAAAACTCTTTTCATTAATTTACATCTTTGAAGTTATATACATTACATTGCAAGAAGAAACGTGCATCTTTGAAGTGATAAGATCCAAGGGCTTTTTTAAGGATATGGACATTAGGAAAGTTCTGGGAAAGGACAGCAGAGCATTTTTGCCTTTGGGTTATAAACATGAGTAAGTACACAAAGCACTTTGTTTTTTGCTCGAAACTCAATACATTGATATAGGCGAGGCAAACATATCAAACCCACCCCAAAGAGTTTTATCATAAAATCAACACTAGTTAAAAACAGCCAAACAAGCTTGGGAAAGAATCAATTTAACAAAAATAATGACTACAATTTACTGTGAAGTCAATTTAATACACACAATGGAACACGAACAAATCCTCCTATCTAAAAAAGTACTTTCAATCGTGGTGTTTTGTTAGATAATAAAGTCGTATAATTTAATACTGTTTGTGAACTCTGATGTGGTTTTAAATGTCTTCATCAGGGTCTTGCTTCACGTTGTACTGCACAGCAGTTTGACCCTTTGACCCGCTACCCGCCTACTGAAGTCCTGCATTTCCATTGATCATGTCATTGGTTCTTAACTGTCAGAATAACAACACATGGATATGTTATTTTAACAGCTTGGCACATGAGCCCCTATGCTGTTTCTACTCAATTTAATAATGCTATGTCAAAATCGGCAACTTGGCCCATACTAAATCAGTTTTATTCAATGGCTCAAAAGAGAGCAGTAAAGGCAGTGATGAAGCTGTGTTGGTTGTCAAAAATAACTATGCGCCATGTTGCACGGTTGCTTAGAACCTAAGCATATAGTATGTATATGTCTATTTGTCCATGCAAATTGTCCTATCATAAAAACATCTGCATCATGTTCCTGCAGAAGCATACAACTCATTCAAAGTATAGCTCTCCATCGGTTTAAGATATGACTTTTTAATGTATTGGAACATAAATGCTACAGTCATACTGTAGATGCAAGCCGTGTAATAATTAGCTACCACATTTCCACTAGTATTAAGCACAAACAATGCAGGGGAATCATATAGAGCAAAAGAAAGCAGTAAAGGCAGTGATCAAGAAGCAGTGCTGGTAGTCATACACAGCTTCAAACTTGTGCACATATGCTGCTCTAATGTCACTTAGAACCATAGCTCTCTGTATGTCTGTGTATATCATTCCATGCAAATTGACCTATCATGAAAACATCTGCATCATGTTGCTGCAGAAGCATACTACTCATCCAACATATGGCTCACCATAGACTTGGGATATGACGCAGTGTGAACATAAATGCAAGCCTTATATATTATCAGCTACCACATTTCCACAAGTATTAAGCACAAACAACACAGCAGAATCATATGGAGCTTTGACACATTTGTAGATTTGCATCACTGGAAAATGGTCTTCTTTATACAGCTGTGTAATGTTAAAAATCACAAGAACATCTAAAGGCCTAAAGTCATCTTACATCTTTTAGTGCTTTGCCTCTACATTTTTACAGTTTGTATAAGATGTTGGTTGTTACATTCTGAGCTTTGATGTCGGCATCATGTCAAAAATAAATGGAACAATCCATTATAATAATATCTCTGCTGCATGAAATGTAAATGTAAAACAAAAGGTAATTGACACAGCCACGGTCATCCTGCTCTTCTCGCATGTCAACAGACAGAGATGGTCAGAGCGCGTTGTCATTAACGAAGCAGTGAGAGAAAGATAGAGTGTTTGTGCGTCTGTCTTTGGCCATCATAAAAGTGTAGCTGCAGGGCCAGTTGGCCGCTAAGCTCTCTGGAACAGGCACACACAGAAACTCTACCAAAGACATCTGGACTGCCTTACTCATAAGCCCAGGAAGCCAGACTCTGCTCGCCTGCCCAAAGCAGTGCACTCAAGTAGGAGCATCAGGTTCCCCGAGCTCCCCGATTCCACCAAGCAAACCCAAACTCCAATGCAAATGCATCCCACTTACACTCACACAATGCTGCATACACAGTATGCACATAAGCAAACACATTCTCCATCTAATTGGGCTTTTAATAAAGGCTACTTTAAAGCTGTGTTATCTCTTAATTACTGTGGTTTGAAAAAATACTCTGGTCAAGGTTTACGTAAAGTAAAGGAAATAATGCAGCTTTGAAATATGAAGCTGGAGCTCAGCATCACAGTTCAGCAGGGACACACAAACACACAGACACCCACACACACACAGACACCCACACATACACACACACAGACACGCACACACAGCCTGTAACATGAGCTGGTCTGTTCACAGTTTTATTTTCTTAAAAAGTCCAAGAACTAACATCTTTCTCTTAGGACACCGCTGGGAGACAGGTAAATTAATTGAGGGTCTAAAAGTTTAGGCCCCAGAAGTTCAGTTATGGCAGCCACTGGATCACAAGTTAAATCCTAAAGAATTTAAGTTCTTAAGAAAGTACTTAGCCTACTAAGACTAAAAGCATCTGGTTTTAATGTTAACATGGAGGAAACCTGAATCACTGGCACAAAAACACAACCACAATGCATTTATACGCAAGTTTCCCGCAGGGGTAAGCTCAACAAGACTGGAAGAGTATTAAAAAAAACACTCACATATACAATTTTATGAAGTGCTGTGTGAATGTAAATTAATAGTAAGTGCTTACAAACTAGAGACCCACCTCTAAGGAATTAGGTGATTTATCTTCACCTAACATCTAGTCTTCATAAGAGACAACAGATCTGCTTGACTGGCTAGTGCACCAGGAAAATTGTGCTTGCCCATGTCTGTGTTTTGTTGCACAGAAATAGCATTAAGCAGGATAAAAATGCTTGCTATAGTAATTGAAAACAAGTTTTGATAATCTAGTCAGCCAGTAAGTGCACACACTGACAAGTACCAATAAATAACTAAAGAAATAGTTCTTCCTGAGGATCATACAGCATCCTCAGCAGGAAAGTCCGGCTTGAAATATATATGACGCTAAAATTTAAAGATCCAAGTGAGACATAAATTATAGTTTTGTAAGCCACTTATCTCAATTAGGATTATTCTGAAGTCTATTCAAGCACTTAATGGATCACAGGTGTAAAATCACCATGCAAAATCTGACAGACAACAGGACTGATGCATTTCCACCTATTGGGAGATTGAGTATCTCCAATTCACCTGGCTTACATATATGAACCGTGAGAGGTCACATGGGAAGAACATGCAAACACCACATAGAAAGGACACAGGGAACCCTCAAAAGGCAACAGTGCTACCCATTGTATTCATTTTGGTAATACATTTAGTGAAAAACAATAATACAATGTTAATATTATCAGCATTTTAATGCATGAGACTTAAATATTACCATGAAACTAAGAGTATTAAAATATAATGTTTATACAGGACAGTGTGATTTTTTTCCCTACATGCAATTTGCAGTGGCCTGGAATACTAATGTTTGTCTATTCCACTGCTAGGCCCTAGACCCAAAATGCACAAGCCCTTGGCTTAAAGGCAGTGTCTGCCGTTTATGGTGCCAGAATTAAAACCCTCTGGACTGCTCTTGGATCAGCACATTTTAAACCATTCCAGCAGTGCACCTGGCTCATCCTAGAGGTGTTGCTTAATTCCCAGCTCCTTCCTCTATTTTTCCCTTTACCTCTCTTCTCGCTCACTTCCTCTCTCCTTCTCTATTCCTACTTCTAACAGCCAGCTCTGAGGGGAATAATAAATGTTAATATTGTGTTAAACTCTCAGCATCACACCTATATGGACAGCATCTTCAGCAAGTGAATCAGAACATACGGCCAGGAGATGATATGCAAGTGAGGCGTGCTGAGACCAGAGTGTGTTCTGCAAGATGTCTGGAAAAGACCCAGATAGAAAACAGTCCGAGACTTTGATAGCTGTCATTCAGCGCACTCAAAGCCTCTAAAGCAACATTAACATAATCGTCCTGACTGCCAAGAGGTCACTGCTGGCGGGAATAGTTATAATAGCACGTTAATACGCAACTAGTACTGACATGCCTCATTGGGGTCTGAGTGAGGGGAGAGACAGATTTTCATTTGGCTCTATCAACATCTCTGAGCTAAGAAACACCAGGGACACGTTTGTTCCGTCTCAACAGTCTCCCTTCTGTCGCCTCATTAGTCTTATACAGTTATCGCTCCATCTGGATATGTCCACTGTCTTGCCGGCGGCAGGATCAGAAAGAAAAGGTCTGGAACCATAAGATAAGTGAGAGAGAAAACAGGCCTGACACTTTTTCACAGAAAGCTTTAAGAAAAGGCAGCTGTTCTTTGCCGATCATATACGTTGGACAGGCCTGTGGTGCTCTCCTGGCAGGCCGGTTCTAAATCTCAGGTGCAAAACTCATAATCACTGGAGGAGCCAAGTGTTATAGAACAGAATACAAGCTATGAACAAGGAAGCAATGTGTTCCCTCATCTCCAAAAAAAGCAGGTGATGTGTAGATTTATGATTCATCCCAACACCAATTCATATAGAAACTCTATACAGCTTGTGGCTTATATCAAAAAATTACACTTAGATGAGGTTTTTATGAAACCCTTGCAGCTATAACAACTTTCATATCTGTAAAAGGTTTCTATGAGATTTTGGCGTGTGTGAGAGAACTAAATTGTCTAATAAAAAAATAAAAATGCAGGTTGAATTTATACACATGTTGTAATGCTGCTGAATGCAGCACCTGCTTTCAATGGTTTAGAGGTTCCCAATACTTTTGTCCAGGTGGTGTAAATTTGGTATAAACACATATAAATCTTGAGCCTCATCTTATAGACTGTGTAAGCCTCCTGTTCTTCTTCACTAATTAATCTTAGTAATCACTGGAAAACCACCCTTTGACCATGACACAGTCATTCCATTAATCTTAACTATCTGCTGGTTTCTTTCCAAAGATTAAGAAAACCCCGCCAGAAGATTAAGATAAACAATGTAACCAATCTACCATTTGTGTAACTCGAATCCAACCTTTTTAATGATCTTTCAGTTTTGTTATTGTATATTGCATTACATTATGTCACATTGCAGATGCTTTTGTCCAAAACGACTTACAATTATCCCAAATTAATGGTTTGTGGTCAGAACAGGTTGCATGCACACTTGTCATTGATGGCTTAGGAAAGTCCTGGACCATGCATCAGGCATTTTTAAAGTTAGGCAAGAATTAAAATTAAGGCATGTACTTGAGGTTTAAGATATCAGTAGCGCTGGCTTTCTACATTTAGGTAAAGGGCTGTCAGTCTCCATTAAGGGTTTCACACCGTAAGCAAACCATATTGAAGTAAAAAAAAAAAGAAGCAAGTGCTGTATTTTCATTTGAGAGAATGAACACCAGGGAGCATGTGGAAGAGTTGTCTCCGGTTGGGAGCATGACCAGAGGTAAAGAGAACCATCTAACTATAGCTGACTGAATAAGAAAAGAAAAAGAAGAGGCAGCGGAAAAATCCTCGGATAGGAAGAAGCATCCTGATGTGAAGTAAGATGTGGATAAAATCCAGGGCAGTGAACCACAAAGGGTCTCGGGGCTAATAACCAAAATCGTTTCTCCTCCAAGACATACACACAGGAGGCAGCAGACACAGCCTGCTCTGTACTCTCCTTCCTCCCACCCTTCTATCGGTCTCAGAGCTCTTACATCAATAAGGTAGCGAGGACACTTTCAGCAGGACAATGCAGGACTTTTTCACAGCTATTTTTGTTCCTCTCCATGGGACTCACACTCACAGAAAGGGCTCTAGCTTTAGTGTGCATGAATATAAATAAAATGAAGTATGGAACACAGGGTTAAAGGAATGAGGTTGTGTGTTTGAACTGGCCTAAACATGATATTCCATCATTTGCCGCACAGAACATTGACATACTGCTATAAACAATAGAACATTATCCTAAAGCAGCTTCACAGAATCTAAATGGTCTTTTCACAGTTTTTATAAGGGCTTATTAGGGCTTAGCAAGTATTAAACCATGTGTGTTTTACTACTCAGTTTTAGTAGGATATTTGCATTTGCATTTAGGACGAAACTTTGAGGGAACCAAGGGTCACTGCACTTTGTAAGTAGTGATAATGGCTTTATACTTTGTGTATGAAAAACAAGGAATCAAACTGCGGTGAATAAAGGAAACCTGCAAGCCTATGACTGCTCCAGGATTGACATCAGTTTTGCTTCCAATGAAAGGCATGTGACATCTAACAGGGAATTTCACCAAAAAAGCAATAGCGGGTGTTTCCCTATTGTACCTCTTGGTTTCATTTAGTAATCCAGTATTTCACAATGAACACAAGGAGGTAAAATGCTAACTGAACCATGGGAATTAAAGGAGGGTCCATATGTTTATGACTAGATGAAATCGGAAAGTCAGCTCTTTATATACACAAACCTTGTCTAGGATGGAAAAACATTCATAATTTTATGTGGTATGTGAGGTGCCCCATTGCACATGATATCTCCCTTAATGGTGGTCTGTCTTAGTACTAAATGCTCTGGCTCTTTCAATCAAGAATATTTCAATTGGCCATGGAAACTCCACCGATTTGGTTTATCCTGCTGAAAGATGAAACTCTGTCTACTGACTCGTCTTTTTTCCATATCCTTCCTCTTTCCATTCCGTTGATTCAATGCTAACATTTCTATTATCTTTAAAATAGCTGGCTTTTTAAAAACAGGTTTTTAAATACTTTGCGGTTTTAGAAATCCATCTCTAATCAAGTTAATTTCTCTTTATTACACGAGTTCTTGGTTCTGTATTAGCTATAATTCCAAAGTCTTCAAAACATTTATTGTATTCTGTTCATGTGCTGTGATATTCCAAGGCTACAAATTTTGCCGTGAATTCCAGCATAGTAAGATCTAACGAAGTGTTTGCTTGGGCGCGCTGTAATCTTTTGTATATTCCTCGAACTGCTTTGTTTTGATTGCACTTCCTCAAGATACCCTTACTTTCAAACATTTTAGTCCTCATGCTGAGAAATAACAGCAACAAACTCACGATTCAAAGGCAGACTTGCATGTGATCCAATGATGAAATGACACATAGTCAGCCAAAAACAAAGCTATTAATCACAGATTTGATCCCATGACGTTCTGCGCTTTAGGCACAAAGTGAGTGCTTCATTTCAAATGGAATGTGCAGGAGTACCGACAACTAAACGGAGCGCTTTATATGTAACCAGCTTGCTATGGAACAAAGTGACAGTTTATATGCAGGATTATGTCTCTTTTTTAATAATACCTTGTTTTCTTTTTGGGCCACTGTGTTCTGTTCAGAATGATCAAAACAGGTAATGGTGATGTACAATAAAGCAGGTGTGAACACAGATTTTATGCTTGGGTGTGGCCCAAACAGCTGGTCCAAGAATGTCTGTGATAAGGAGAAACTTGCAAGTAATCCATAGTATTTTGATTGTAGTGAGAACGATTCAACCTTGATTCGACCCTGCAGGAAGTGGCCAATGAAAGAACGATAAAAAAAAATAATAAAGGAAAATAAAATTTCCAGCCATGTCCTTTCCCATATGCCTTTTATATTTGTTTTGCTTTTAGTCTCGGCTTAAAAGTGCTCAATGTGAACATAAGAATAGAACTCAAGGCAACTGTGTCATTAGTAGCAGACTGCAGCTTATAACGTTGACGTTGCAGAGCACTGAGAACTTGGGTTCCATTCACATCTACGCTCACTGTCTGTTGGACCTTTGGCATGATCTTCCTGTATTTGTGTGTGTGTGTGTGTGTGTGTGTGTGTGTGTGTGTGTGTGTGTGTGTGTGTGTGTGTGTGTGTGTGTGTGTGTGTTAAATTGTCCCCTGTTCTCAAATCAAATCTGGCATTTAGCTCATCCTTATTAGTCACAGAGGGTGCTAAAGCCTATCCCAGTGCTTATGAAACAAATTACAGAAAAACATCCTGGACAGATTGACACATTTACACCAATGAGCAATTTAATACTACTATGGACAACAGGAATTCAAAGTTGTATTTTTTACAAGTTGCCCCCCTTTCTCTATCTGCAGCTGTATCAGCTTCCACGCTTTCTGGCTGGCTTTTTGCAAAACTTTGGATTGTCTGTTAAAAAATTTTCTCCATTTTTCCAGAAGTGAGTTTGTGAGGTCAACCACCGATCCTAGTCAAGAGGACCTGGCTTGTAATCTCTGTTGTAGTTCATCCCAATGATGTTGGGGTTGAAATCAGGGCTTTGGGCAGGTCAGACAAGTTCATACACCTTAAAATCACCTAACATGGCTGTGTACATCTGGCTTTGTTTCTAAAATTAAACTTTAATTCACCTGCTAGTAAAAATTTTAGTACTATATGAGTAAAGAATTTCCCCAACAGAGTCTGAAAACACATGCAAACTTCACACAGAAAGACTCACACACACACACACACACACACACACATTCACACACCCACGAACATGCAAGCGTTCTCACCTACATGATGCAGAGGCAGGTTAACTATAGAAAGTAACAAGTTTCTCAAAAAAAAAAAAAAGAATTTTGAAGGGAGAAGTCTTACCTGCCCATCTTGTCCAACATGAACCTGGTGTATCTGTAAATTGCCCTACAGAAGAAAAAGACAAGGCATTTTTAATCTATGCACGTGCCTGTATTTTACTGAATCAAGCTATTAATGAAAATGTTCAAGTTTAGCGGCTGCATCTGCAACATCATACAGCCTGAAGAATGAGTATTTACTTATTTTTGAACAAGATCCACCATTTATTATTAGCTAAATGCTAACAAGTATACACAGCAGATCCAATTCATTTATAAACAACAACATGAATTTGGAGTGGTGACTCGGATTCACATCTCCTTTAATCATAAAAAAATAAAATTCATAAAAAAGCTGTTTTATATATTTTTTTTTCCAAAAGAAAGCACACAAAGTAAAAGGTCTCATATAATCTGGCCATAAATTCATCTTTTATTCCAAGAGCCAAATTATTGTGGAATCTGTTTTTCTGCTGTGGATGGAAACAGACCATTTGGTTCAACATGAAAACAGATTTCTGATATACCACAAAAACTTTTACATTTGCTGAGAAGTCAGACATGTAAAAAAACAAAAAACAAACATGAGTAAAGAATAGCCGTTTGGCTAATAATCTCTTTTTTTATTAGCTGTAACAAAGAAGTTGCATTTAGTCCCAAAATATAACGAGAACCATGTTCTTGGACGGTTTCCCCATTTCCATTTCTTCATTTGGCAGGTGACTTTATCCAAAACAATGTACTACAAATCTAACCCCAACCAAAAAAACGTGTCTCTCCTACATCCAGGATTTATGCACAGTCAGAACACTGAGCGATCTGACTGTCATTCCAGTCACTGTCCTCCAGTCAACAACTACTTATCTATTATTTGTAGTAATTAAGGTAATTTAATTAGTACATGACAATTGAGAGCAGAAAGGTGCAATGTTCAAAATATTTAATGCTTACAACCAATCAATGAAACTGACAACAGATAAAAGTATCAGGCAAGTAAAAAAAAAAGAGGTTGGCTATGTGGTGGAAAAACAGGACACAAACAGCTTAAAACCCAAAGCTTAAACGTATTAAGTGACTTTGGACCCAGAAGCAAATTTCCTATTTGTATTCTCCACAGACAAATTAAAAATTAAACAAATAAAGAAAAGAACCAATCGACCAGCTGGAGGATAAATCATGACATCATAACAACTGATCTAAAGCAGGAAAGGGCAAGAGGACACGACTGTATATTTGTCAAGTTTTAAGAGGCAAAGAGACGTGCATGGCAGATGTGTACCATCACATGACCAGAGCCATGCTGTAGTAAAACAATGAGCAGCACTAAAGTGACTTATGACCTCTAAGGTATAGTTACTCCAAAGGCAGGTTGAAAAAATTGGGTATGGTTAACAACACATTTACAATACCTGCTGAAAGCAAGTACAGAACAAAACAAAGGAGTGACTCTAATAAAGTTGTTATTACACCCTCACTTATGGTATTGCACATGACCAGTCAAAGCCCTCAGGTCAACAGGAAACTGATCTATCACCCTTAACCATTTTCCTCAAATAACATCTTCATGCCTTTACATACATCCGGCACCTTAAGGGCTAACACATGAGGATCATTATTTCTACCCCAGATGTATATAATAGAATTCACATACAATTACATTGTATACGAGCGACTGCCAAGCGATGCCAAAACCTTTAGGAATAAAAGGCACTGCGATGCATTGAAAAAGACAGTAATACACTCTGAATGTTCGCTTTCCTTGAAAATGATCCGCAGAGTGAAAAAAACTAGGTGATTTATGACGGTGTGGTAATAAGCTTCAGGTGTTTGGAGAGGTAAGGCTACTGAGACTAGATACCAGATCTTTCAGGATGTGTATCCTGAACATTGACAGAAAACTGATCAAACATTCTTACTTTTCTTAACATCCTCTGTGTTTGTTACAGCCGATTGAGCTGGCTTTGTGAAAAAGTCAAAACATGCTCTGAAGTCTGTAACTAGACTGTAGGCCAGGAAGGAATATGGAGAAACAAAGAAAATTGAAAAGAGAGACTTACTTCACTGTCTTGTGTGATTTGCACCTGTTCTCCCTGTGGCACCTGAGCTATGTGAAGGTGTCCTTGAGGAATCTGAAAAAAGAAAACAGATCCTGTTTGTTACTCTGTGTGTGTGTGTGTGTGTGTGTGTGTGTGTGTGTGTGTGTGTGTGTCTTCTGGAGTAAAGTCTTTGTTCCTGTTTGCACTTAAGCCAGCACTCATATGGCAATTGATAAAGGCCTGTGTGTGTGCTTTGCATTTCCTCCAATGTATTAACAGTCCTTGTAAACGTTAAACAAACTGCTCTCTCTAAGGTCTTATGTAACATTGGGAAAGCCTGTTCCGGCACTTGTTCTGACTTCTGGTATTGTTCTACCTACTGGATATTAGACAAAACATTATTAGTAAAGCAGTATATGTATTAATTTCTGCAAATCATGAAATCAATTTTAATGTATTATATAGACCTATTTATACTGATCTGTTTTTTATACTGTTTAAACCTAATAATCTTAATCTGGTAATTGAATATGTCTGGTAATTTTTTTGTCTTGCATGTCTCTAGAGACCTTTATAATTTTTGTGTGTGTTTTTACTTAATTTTATTTTTATATTTTAGGTTTAGTGTTTATTGTTACTCTGTCCTCTTTATTTTCTGTACATAGTGCAGCATTGACAATGACATACTTTGACTGACCAGCATGCTTTTAGGAGGTAGAGGAACTCAGTTAAAACTAATATGGACAAGCAGACAGAGAATAAAGCGCAGAACAGAATACATGTTTAGTATAACAACACTGGGACTTTTGATCATACATGAATCACTGTTCTCCATGTGTTCTGAATAAGAGCAGAGAACGCATGATGCCACCCACTGTGTCATTGTTATGCTTGTTATAGTTTAATGATCACATTAAACTGTAAAATTAAACCTCACTGGTCCAATTCCAATTGCCACGCCTTACTGCACCCATTTTAACACTCAACCTCTGTATAAGGTGGGGTGTCTTGGAAATATGCAAATGAAAACTAATATTGTATCTTTATTACAAAGGTGTACAATGACGCTATTATAACCTTGTTTGCTTTTTTTCAAAAAGTCCAAATTTAGACACTGACGTGAAATTTATGATGAATGATGAATATGCTAAAACAGCAGATGAAGCAGGTGCTTACATCATTATGTAAAATAAACTAATCATTTATTTTATGAGGGTTGTATCTCAGCAAAATACACAGTTACATCAACAATTTCATCAGTAACTAAAAAAGTACTGGCATTTCTACACCCATTGTTCGAAATAATCTACCTTTTGAGATCAGGTACAGTCTTAAAACTAAAACTAGTTCAATGCCAGTGGTTAAATTTTGTTGTAAACTAAACCAGTTGAAAACAAACCAGTTTCCACTGGGACAGAAATAAAAATAAAAACTGTTTGATTTTGAGTTAAAATACTGCAAATACTTTATTAAGCGGTGAGTTAGTAAAAGCAGATGTCCTGCAATGTGAATCCCTGATCTTATTTTGTCCAGATTAAATGCATTGTAATGTTAAATTTAATTTCAACTTTACCATGTGGTTTCTGACAAGTTGCTGAATCACATTTCTAATCAATGCAACAGTATTCTTTTTTTAAATCGAAAAAAAATTGAATGGCAAGTGTTTGGTACTGTATGTACAGGTCAGAACTTTGTATGTGTGGGAAGAGGTGACTGCAAGCAGCTGGAGTGGTTCAGAAGGTCACGAAAAGGCCCTTGAGAGGCAGACAGGATCATCCAAACCGGAAACGTTCAGCTTTTAAATCTCAACTTGATTATATACTAAAGCACACACACTGAGGTCAGAGCCTCAAACTCACACTCCCATGGAGATGAGGTGCAGATGAGCCTGTGTGCCTCATTGTTTGAGACTGAGTAATAGGCACAATGCATAAATGTTTAGATAGTTTCAAACGCTGAGCAGAGGACCACACATCCATCTGCTCAAAGTGTCTACTCACTACTTGCACCTGTCCATCTTCTCCAATACGATGGATCTGGACTTGCTGTGCAGTACCAGCCAGAGCATACTGAAGGGCTTGCTGTGTGGAGCTTTCTATAGATGCTGTCTCGCTTACAGATCCTTCCTCTGCACAGACACACACATACAACACATTATAAAGACACAGCAATATAACAAACATTTATTCAGATAAACCAATTCTTTCAAACAGTTTAGGAAACTTAAAGATGTTAGCATTATTTTATGTTGCTCTAATTTTATTGTGCACTGTGCATGTAAACTGCACAGACTCCACAAATTTGTATAAAATCTTTTTTTTTATTCATCATATTGATTTCACAATATTAGGAGCATCCTTAAATTTCTGTTCTTCACAGCAAGATGTTGAATTAGATCCAGTGATTGACATTGAATGAATGAGATTTAACATTTGATGTCAATTTAATGACAATGCAAAAGTGTTTTTGTTAGTGACCCCAGACTATTGGCCCCCACTGTATACGAGTTCCTAGAGTTTAAAGAAAATTCTTTGTTGTGAAGAACGCTAAAAATGTTTAAATAGTACGAACCCAGGAACATAAACATAACATGGACTTTACAGAAAGCAGTCTAAACAAGTTTATAAACCACAGGCGATAGCCTAAACACAAACTTTAATAATGTCAATAAAGTTACACGAGTGCATGATCCGGGACAGCGATCAGTTATCACGGCTTAAACATGTTAATACAAGATCTAGTCACCATTTTGTGGACATGTCTAAGTTTACCCTGCTGGAAATTATTAAGGAGGTTAGAAAACATATAAACATAAGTTAAAACATTTCATAAAGAATTTTATATCTATGTTGGTGCACATTTGTAAGAGCAGTGCATTAAGGAAATTACAATTCTGATTAGGAAAAATGATTGCAATCTGCAATCTCACCACTAGATGTCACTAAATTCTACATACAGTTCTGTAAAAAAGGATATAAATTTTAGTCGTAGCTCCAAAAAGGGACAATTCAAATGCATAATGTGATCTCCAAACACTGGAATGAGATTTGACTTGCCTACTCAAATACTTACACTCTATTCTAATTACTTAATGTCCTTTTCTTCCTAACCTTATCACAGTTTAAACTAACACTGTTTCAGAGGCAGAACAGAAAGCCGCCACCACTGTGTACATCACAGTCTTCATATGTGTGTCTGTGTTTATAGGCCACTCGGGTGGGCTTGTACAGATATTTGGGTTCGAGCCAGCAGATCAGAAGTGGTAGCCCGCAGATCTCAAAGAGGAAGGAATGAGACGGGAGGCGTTAGGCCATGATTACAACCATCTGTTCCTGAGTGTCATGGCATCACGCAGATTCTGTGCTAAATCTTTTCTATACAATTCAGAACAGCTGGGTCTTAAGCATCAACCATGTTAAATAGGAAATGAAAAATTCACAGCGCCAATAACATTAGAGTCATGGCACTGTTACCTGTCCGACCTGCAGGTGTTCTGCGGGAGAAGCTCTTGACAGCCAGACTCTGCCCACGCTGCTTTCGCCTCCATGCTGTACGACACTTGGAATCAATGCTTTGCTTAATTCGGTACCAGTCTGACTCAGCAATGGCAAACTTGTGAAATAGATGACCTACATATGTGGTAGAGCAAACAAAAATACAATTTTACTTAATAAATGTCACCTTTTATTATTTACACAGCAAAAGGTACATCATGAATGCAGCCACTTAACTCATTAAGTATAAGAAACTTATTTATTTTATTTTCATTTCAATGATATACATGTGGCGGCATGGTGGCTTAGCACGTTAGCCTCTCAGCACTAGGGATTCCCGGTTCGAATCCCCATCTGGGTGGAGTTTCCATGTTCTCCCCGTGTCTGCGTGGGTTTCCTCCGGGTTCTCCGGTTTCCTCCCACAGTCCAAAAACATGGATCAAGTCAATTGAATTCTCAAAAATTGCCCCATATAGAGTGTGTATGTGTGCGTGAGTGTGTGCCCAGCGATGGATTGGCGCCCTGTCCTGGGTCTATCTGCCCAGCGCCCGAAACGTTCTCCCCTGGATGGGCATGGGGAACCCCACCGCGACCCTAATAGAGGATAAAGCGGGAGATAATGAATGAATGAATGAATGATATACATGTTTAGGAGCTATGTAGGACAACCATCTACACAATACAACATAAAGGTAATGTATGCAAGGGCATGTGCAAGGATGCAAGACAATGTTTAGTACTAGTACATTCAAATATGTCTTTTCTAAGTCCACTAACAATGGCTTGCAATAGTAGTAAGAGCTCTAACCACTTTATAGAGCTTCACAGGAAAGCATAGTCTATGCGATGTTATATGACTTAGTGTATGTATTATAGTAGACACGAAAATAACATGGAAATGGTATTTTGTGGCATTTCTGGCTCATTGCAAACAGCAAGAATAGACACCAAGGCAACAAATATGCAGGAGCATGTGTGACCTCAACAATGTCATTTCACACATGTGTCTGGTGTAAACAGCTACACAGATTTATTGCATTCCAAAGTGGCTGTAGTGAGAAAGAGCTAAGATCTGTGTAGTTACACTGTGTAGGTGGGAGCTCAGTGGTCAGGGCGTTGGGCTTTCAATCTGAAGGTTGGCGGTTCAAATCCCAGGTCCACTGAAGTTACCAGTGTGGGTCCTTGAGCAAGACCCTTAACCCTCATTGCTCCAGGGATGTTGTGATGAACCCTGTGCTCACATTGTAAGTCGCTTTGGATAAAAGCGTCTGCTAAATGACCGAATGAATGTAAATGAATGTAGTTACAGGTGAACTGAGGGAAAAACTCTATGGGAAGGTAACAATGAAAGAGTTTAAAACACAAACAAGACTGAATTTCATCTTGCAGTATGTGTTACAAATGCAGAATCATAAGATAACCTGGTGCAAAAGTGTAAAGTACAAAATAACTGCTGTTATGCCTATTATAGAGAATATGAGACATCTGATTCCATAGATGTTTGATTATAGATTCCTAACAATAAATGTACACTAATATGCTGTTATTACTGGGGCATTTGCAGAGGCATTGTTATAACAACCTTGCGCCACATCCTGAAGTTTAATTCCACCCAGAGTTATATTAATTCTTGAACGTGATCCTGTATTGAAGATGGAACAGACAAATCATTTGGTAATGTCTTCTGCAGCTGAGATATGTGGTGGCCAATCATTGTATAAAAATGATCCCTTGTGCTCCATGAATCACTCCAACACAGCTTGAGCCTGATCATCCCTGAAGAATGTCAGTGCCATAAGGGAATTAAAAATCCATTGATAACCAGCCCATTCAGGATTTCAGGTACTTGGCTGAGATTATTTAAATGTGGCCGAAAAGCGTCCTGACCCATTGAAGCAACCTCAGATCATAATACACAAAAGTCCAAATGGTGATTTTTCTCTGGCCATGACAGTTAGAAAATTATGAATGTTACTTTGTGTGTTAGAAAAGGCTCCTGTTTCAACATCAGAGTTCCTAAATGGCACATAATACTTTACAATTGTCACTAATAGTTTACAGTAATTTAGCCTGAAAAGTCTGAAGGTCAAGGATAAATCAGTGGTCTCATCAATTATCACAGTCCATTTAAACTCATTAATGAATCAGCGGCACTGTGACATCTGATCTTACATGTAAGCTGCTCAGAACTTCCTTTGGGATCGAGTCTGTCAGGAATCATTGTAATGAAGACTGACTTCACAGTGTTTTAAAGTTTTAGGAGAGCTTCTGCGATCACCATTATTTATGGTTGATAAGACGGATCACCTCGCGTGGTAATGCATGGAGACCTGCTTTTACTTTGCCTTTTCTGATAAAATAGGCAGACTTAGCTAAACATACCAGGTAAAGACAATAAAAGTGAGTGTTTTATAGGCACGCTAATACTCCAGGGCCATATTCACAAAAGCCATACCTTATTCTACAAGTTCTTCAAAGTTCTGCAAAGTCTTTTTAGCTGTCTTTTTATAGCCTATTCAAAAACATCTCAAAGGCAGTTTTACAAAAGAAATGGATCAATTCTTAAGAGCCCGAGTGAGGCAGGGTGGATCTAGTTGAAATGACTAAATGTTTCATAAATGAATAGTGACAGTGAATAGCTGACGGTTGGAAATAGAATGTGTGGTAGGCATCGAAATGTAAGAAAGAACTTGTGTTGCAATAGAAAATGAAAGCACATAATCCTATGAAATAGAAACTATTGACAAATATTGATTAAACACAGTTTACAAAAAGTATACAATAAAAATATCTCTCTCACTTATATTCAAACATGAAAACAATCTATAAGTGTTTTGTTTTCACGGTTACCTCCAGTCTATAAATGTCTTTCCTGAAGGGAAGAATTCAAGTAATAACTTACAATAACAGACAAAAAAAACAGCCTAAAGTATCCATGAACTTGTAACTAAAGAATACTAAAACGAAGCTATTGGAGGTAGAGAGGGAATTAAGTGTGTGGTAAAATCGAACTGATGGATGGCTGGTGTATTTCCATCTGCACACTGCAACTTGTCATTCTAATGTGAATATAATGTTGACATAATGTATTTTACTTTCTCAAACTAATGACTATTACATGACCGGTGACTTAAATTTTGCTGGCACCTCATTTAGAATCTAAAGTTTGTATGAATCCTCATTGAAAGCTCCATAAAACATACGGACGTTTAACACAGCAGGAGGATTTTAGCTTTGCCATCATCAAGTAGCTGTAGAAAATATGCCTTGAACAAATGCAGCCCCATCTGTTTGACCACCTGAGGCATGATATAATGAGCTGTGACAGATTTTTTTGCCTCACTGCAGGAGGCTTGCATTTATTTAACGTGTGAAAGAAAATAGAATTCGGAATGTTTCGTTTTCTTAACGTTATCTGTCTAGATGATTGCCATTTAAAGCCATTTAGAGATTTAAAAAAAAACATGTAAATGTATGGGGATTGTCATAATACCTACATTTCGTTATTCCATACATACAGTACCAGTCAAAAGTTTGGACAAACCTCACAATGTTCTTAGTTCTACTTACTGTAAAGATGGACTTTGTAGTTCTATAATTTAAGACTGTAGTCCATCTGCTTGTGAACTACAGTACATTCTGTGTACGTTCCCTTTATTCTGTTCTCTAATGGTCAGGACCCCAGTAGTACCACCACAGAGTAGGTATTATTTGCTTGGTACATTATTCCTATCCCAGCAGTGTCACTGACAAGTTTAAATGAATATTACTACAGCAGCACTGCTGCACTAAAACCCCCACATTGCATCAGTGTCACTGCAGAACTGACAATAAACAATCCACCACCCAAACGATACCTGTTCTGTGATGGTCCTGACCAATAGAGAACAGAGAACCAACAGGGGACTAACAAAAAAACAAAACCAGATGCACTACAGTCTGTAATTAAATAATTTCAAGGGTAAAATATCATCTTAAAAATTGCAGTCATCAAATTAAGACGACCAAGCAACCTTTGTGAATCCTCCTAAAAGAAAAACTATAACCTACTTTTGATTTTGGCAAAATTATGTGATGATAAAACAAAAACCATAAAAACTAAAAAATGATACATATGGTGTTTGGCCTAATTCATTCATGACAGTGCCTGCAGTTGAGTAACAGAGGTTTTATTAATTTTAAACTGCCAGAACATAAAACAGCAGACCCCTAGGGACTCTTTATCACTTGGCGTGTGAACACCCACAGTGCTGTGAAAAGTTGTGGTTGAGGAACTCACAACGGATGCCGTAGATCATAAGCGGGTCCAGCTGCTTCTTGCCATGTTTGCCCTGCCCAGACAAGTTGGAGACTGCCTGAACCTCGCGGTGGAACAGGTAATCCAGCAGTGTGAGTGCCATCTTCTCCGGTGTGCGACAGTTACTGCTGATGTGCAGCATGTCGGCTGGTGATACAGGACAGCGCACCCTTGCCTCAGGATTATTTTCATCCCCAAGCCATGTCCCTGCAGGGTAGTCCTCTGCAGAAACACATAAAAGTAACAGACCTGTCAAAGTCCTGCCATTATACTTGGTTGGTATTTTCGAATGTATGAGGGTTGTGCACTTGGCTCAAATAGAGAGCCCAGCTGCCCATGCCTAAAGTCACAACCATTTTGAAACCCAAATTGTAATAATAATATATATTATTATAATATTTTGTCTAATTTACAAATATAAAAATATACTAAATATATTATATAATCTTTATAAATTCTAGCATTAACAGCTTTCAAATGCAGAAGGAATAAAATAAAAAATGGAATTTTCACACTAATGACCTTAATGCAAAATGTAATCATAAAAAAAAAAAAACATGAATCCATCAATTATTGTCTGGTCGAAGATACATTTGACTTTGATACATGCCTGACACCTGGTGGAGAGTGTTGATACTCAAGAGCGTAACTACGAATACATTTTAATGCAAATAAACTATTTATATATTTTTATCATTGTCATCATTAAGGTTGAAATTTTGAATAAACAGTAGCAATACAATGGGGCTGCAAAAATTCTTGATACTGAGTTCAATATTAAAATTTCCTTAAATATTATAAACTAATACAGAATGTAAAAATTTATATAAAAAAAATCCTGAAGGAAAAAAAACAGTACATATTTGTTTTTTTATAAACATGAAAACATGAGTTGTGATTTAACAATAGGGGAATTTGTTCTGTAACCTTGTTAGAGTATCAGTGGAGCCCATCATCAGTGTAAGATTAAACATAACGAAGATAAAACAGACAAATAGACGATGACCCAGGTGCCACTGAGAGGACAAAGATAATAGCATTACTGATTCGATCATGAAAAATCTATTCCAGTTCAATCTGACGGAGGGAGCTAAAATGAAAATGTAAATAAGAAAAGCTACAAGATAGGATTAAAGCTGACAGGAGTTTAGAGAAAAACATGAGAAGTGGAAGGAAGAAAGACGAAAGTTGTCCTTAAAAGCCACACGCAACCTTGCAAAAACCAAAACACGTTGTCATAAAAATGCACAGCTTCAAACAATATATGCACATGAATGGCTGTGAGTGCAGGGAGCTTCTTCCAGAAACCACAGACCAAACAAATAATAAAAGCAATAGCTTTTTTTTATATCTGAACCAGCTTTTTAGCCTAATCTAATCAAATCCCAATCCAGTGCACTTAAAACAGACAAAAACAGCCCATAATGGTAATGGGGTACATGTTTGTACAATACCATATGCTAGAAAACACTAATAAAAGATGTCAGTTGGTTTACTACCCATATAAATGCAAAAAGGATCATAATTTATAAAAATCAATAGTATTTAAAAATCAGAACCAGGTTGCTTTTTGAATTACATTTTTAACAATGCAGCTGAAATTATTGAGGGATAAATACAATTGAATTTTAGGACCTACATGGTTATTGGCTGCTATGAATGCATGCACAATTTCCTCTCTTTCTTTCATAAAAAAAAAATAAAAAAATTTATGTGACATTCAATGCAGCGCACAATCCAACATATTGGATCGAATCAAAGTACAGAAACTTAGAACTTAGACTAAGAATACAAAAGACTTAGAATACAAAAGACACAGTATATACACTACAAAGACAAAGGTATCTGTATACCTGAATATTAAAGCTTTTGATATTTCATTCTAATTTAAAAAGCTTCAAACTCTCTAAAAAGCTTTCTACAAATGAATGATTATGAAGTGGGTCTGTATAATATTTTGCCCATTACTTTAAAAGCATTTGTCAAGTCAGATGTTGTATGTGGATAAAAGTGGCAAAACTCTCCATTCTACTTCATCCCAAAAAGGTTTAATGTATTTAAATAAAACAACCAGATGCCAGAGTAGAAAGGATGTACACATACAACTGTGCAGCATGCATGGCCAAGTTGTTTAATTATTCAATCGAACTTAAATAAACTTAAATCTTAGAGCGTATTTAAAAATATAAATTGATGATTTAATCTCTGGACCAAAATATTATTTGCTATTCATTAATAGTGATATTTTAAAATACTGCAAGTACTGCAGTTTGCTTGAACACATTATTAAAATATACTAAATATCTAGCATAACAAAAACAAACACAGTTCAATTTATTTATTTACTTAGTTCTAATGAACATCTTGGCGCCATCTTGTGGATAACAAACGAAATGTTTTCAGAGTACAAACGAAATCCAATGAGTTAAATCAAGGAACAATAATAATAAAAAAATAATAAATAAAACCAAATAAACACCCCGGTACAAACAGATACCTGTATCAATATTATATTGTGCAGAAAATACCTGGATAGTAAAATTTAATTACCGGGAAACAAAATCAAAATTTTGACCATTTATGTGCAATATGCTTTTAATTTTTTTAGCTAAAAAGGAAAAGAAAAAAACTACTGATCACCAGGTCAAATGAACAGACAAGAAGAAAGGATTTCTATATGGATCTTTGTGAGGCACCACGACCTCTGTCAAAGTACTGACGAATGAGTTTGAGAACCAACAAGAAAGTGGGTATCAGACAGGTATAATCAAAACTAATCCCCAGAGACCTACATCACATTTATATGTGTGTAATATAATATCATGTTCTTCAGTATTACAGGCTGTGCTGAGTTCAGAAGAGAAAAAGTGTTTCCATAATAAGAACTGAAACATATCCAAAGATAATTCAAAACCACGACAAGGTGAGTTCTATTGCTATGATTAAACAAAACGCTTCAGATGTTTTTCACCAAAATATTAAAAGTGCTGCTACTTAGTTCTAAAATTGTATTTAGAAATATGAGATTACATATAGGCTTTAAATTGCCCCTAACAGCAAGATGACAGTGTGCATTCTTAGGGAGAGCTCTAAATATAGCAATTGTCAGGGGCTTTTGGAAGTTGCCAAGAGACAGTAAGTAGTTTATAATAGAATCTTCAAAAAAATCAAGGCAATTTTTTTTTTTATTTAAATATGCAGTGGAGACCTAATCTTACTTACAATTTAAAGTTTTTTGACCTGTAAATATTCTATCAGTTTCTCTGTTCATACCCAGGCTTAATCAAAATGAAAGTGATGATGATAATGATTCTGATACTCTCACAGAGAACATTAAAAAAGGGTATTTGTAGCCATCTCCTACCTTCTGAGTTGAGGGTGATGAGTGTGATGTTGTTGTTCTGCCCAGAAGACTGGCCATTGTTGGACACTGAATCACTGGCTTCTGATCCGCTCTCTTGGTCCTCCTGGCTCTCCTCCGTCCCAGGCACCTTTAGCAAAATCGTTTTTTGTCTGGTTTTGCCAACTGTACTGCAAATTTAACAAAAAGAATATGGATTTAAAAAGCATAATGCATTTCACATCTGAAAGTGAAGACTAGAAGAAAAGACTAAAAGAAAACACCTTTAAAACCAAACAATAGCTGATAGATCTAAAAATGCTTTGGTGTTGTCAGTAATTGTGTCAGGGCGTCACTTTAAGCTGATAAAAATGTACCTTCTTTGAATTATAATTGACCTCCAAATGACTGGAGTTGTATTTTTAATAAAAGTTAAGATGTCAAACAGAGGAAATTAATAACCGTCATGTAAACAACAAAGAAATAAACCAGACAAATAATTACCATACAAAAATTCAATGAACAATCAAAAGCAGCAGTACTGCAGCCAGTCTGGCAGCAGTACAAAATAAAGAATAAATCGAATAAATTATGACAAATTAGTTCCAACCCAGCGATGATCATTAACTGCTATTTAGTTGTGGGGAAACCACACCCCATCTATTAACGTTGATTTAACAGTACACAAAACAGGATCCGAATGCATTCCAATGTTTACTGAGGGACAGATTTGTAATAAACACATGTTTCAATGTAATAAATTAATGGCCTATGAACAGATTTTTAAAGCTGATATTGACACTGATTAGCAATGAAGACATCGAGTGACTGATTAATGCGAATGAGGGTGAACTTGAATCTACAGTTCACAGGGTATAAGAACTAATGCAATTAAACTCCTTATACTTACAATAACCAAATATAGTGTGAAGTATGGAATACACATTAAGTTCAAAGTAAATTTAATAAAAACCTAATAAGTAACTACAATCAGCGATTGGAATCTTTTTTTTTTTTTTACCATTTTTACTGCACACTGAAAAAGATTACTTAGCTTCTGTTTTATGTTTATATCTTAATGCAAACTATGAATTCTGCAGCTTTATATGTTTAATAACTACTTTATTCAGTAAAGACACAGTTAAGTGTTTTTTTAAATAATGTAGTCATGTAATTGCATTGCATACAGATTACATATGAAATTCAGAATATTGTTTGTTACACAACTTCTGCAGGGACATGTGCAAAATGTTATTCAAAAGCAGGAATTCACTTACATTTATCAACCTAAAAATAGATGTGTTGGAGATATTTGTGTCAAAATGATTGTAATTAAATGTAAAGGAAATGGTGTGCAGCACATTTCTGTATTTAAACCTTATGCTTTCTGATGTTTGTTGCAGAACGCTTTTTGGAGGGCATTTCTACCAGCTGCATTTATGTGCACGTTTGTTTTACCACAACACATTCAAAAATCTACAGATGACAACATGAGGATGTGAGAGAGAGTAAATGATTATAATGTTGCTTGCTATTTTATGCTTTTTGCCAATTATTGATTGCATTACTTAACTTGTGGATGGTTCAGGCTTTGATCAGATGCTTTTTTACCACACATATTGCTTTCAAACATCGTTTTAGACATTAATGTGGCAAAAAGTTTGCACACTAAGTTTGCAGTAAGACATCAATAACTGATTTTACATATTAAAGTTGCCCATGAGTTTTCTTTAATCAATTTTTAAAAAAATCTATTAATAATCTTATTGTAAGTATTCTTACTTGTCACTTAATAAAATGTAGAAATAATTTTGAAAGAACACAATCACTCAAATCCTAAGTGCCAATATAAATGGTTTAAAATGCATACGATTCAGCTGCACTGAGTAAACACTGTGTATGGCATTTGTATTTCTTTAAGCCAAATCTATTAATGTCTAGACTTCAAGGAACGTTTAGAAAACGCTTCACGGCAAAAGAACAAACTGGCCTTCATTTGTCTCTGTAACTGTTTACCACAAAAAAATTTAACTTTGTCCGATTTGGGTTTTTTTCGGTGTCATGTTGTGCCTTTTTGCTCAGTGAAGCCCAGCAGCCATAGGGAATAAATGACTTGTGGTCGCTTTGTCGATTGCCGCCAGTGTGAGGGCAGAACAATACCAATATATAAGTTTCTATTGTCTTGAAAGAATGTATAAAGTAAAAATGTGAAACATTTACTTGCTGAGTAGATTCTCCAGAGAGTCTGTGGCGCGTGGAATTGACTCCTCCGGGGGTGGTTTAACACGTTCGCCGCTTACTAACACGTTGGTCTGTGGCACCAGACTGGAGTCAATGAACAAAAATCAGGTTTAGTCCAAAATCCTATTAAATCCTAATTTTGTGAGTTCATTAAATAACAAAAGGACAGACCCTTAACTTACCAGCGAATCTTGTCGCATGTCTGAGTGGCACCAAAAGGTGACCCGGCCACCATGGGCACCTGAATAGGCCCAGGACATTTCCCTATAACAGTGTCAAACTTTTCCTCCAGAGTTCGACTTGTAGCCTCGAGTACCTGCAGCTTTGCTTCTATGCTGTCCAGCCTCTGGCAGATAGCTTGGCTGATGGACAGCAGCATTGCCTATAACATGCCAAGCAATAAAATCATAAAATTATAACAAAATTCTGTAAACGTGTCCTCTAACTCAGTTGTGTTATTTTTTTGTTCAACTTTGTGAGGAGAAACATTTATGAACCCTTAAGAACTATGTGGATCAGTGCAGGAATGGCTCGTAAAATGAGATCTGGCATTTATCTACGGCAAGTCATGACATTAAATAAAGTCTGAGTTAATAAAGAACACAGTGTCTACACTGCCAGCTGGTTTCAGCATACTGTGTTATTGATGGTAAAGTATGTGAGCCTTTGAATTCAGCAATTGGTTGAAAACTCTTTATTGACAATAATTTCAACAAAGCACTTCCTGCAGCTGCTGATCTGTCCCAAACAGAGGTTGAGGGGAATTCTTTGGCCAAGGGTCTTAAAACAAACTGTTTCCGTTCACATGATGTACATTTTTGGGATGTCTTGCTTGAATGGCTGATTTCAGTTCACGCCAAACTATTTCAAAGCACCGAAGTCTGTGCTCTGCATGCATCAGTCTACAAGATGGAGTTCATTCTGCCACAAAACTGTTGTTGATTTATATCTCTTTTTATCATTGCCTTGTTGCGTGACCCTTTAAATTACAGTCTGCTGTCGAATTTCCCAATGTAACTTAGAACTCATTGGTCCCTGTAGAACTACAAAGTGTTCAGGCCAAGAGGTTAAGAATTAGATAAGTGCCATCTTGCTTTCTTTACTTCGCTGGAAGCTTTAAATAAAATGAACAGACATTGAAACTTTGAGTGCTTTTATAACAATACACCTTTCTAAATGTTTGGAAAGTCTTGACCCCAGCACAGGATCACATCTCACCTAATGCTATAACGCTGGACACATTCAACATAGATAATGATTGTGTCATAGAATTATTTTGGATTGAAAGCACTGGTTCACCTTATGCATTTAATCTTGAATGCTATTTTGAGTGATGTTCATTATGCAGATAGGATGTTATAGTTCCATTAATTGTGCTACTACAAAGGTCTTAACACAATAATGCTGAATTTAACATGACTACCCAGTAACACCTTTACAGCCAAATTAAAACACACAATTCCACTTCACTACAGTGGCCAGTGCAGTTCCAGTTTATAATTAACCACGACAGATTGGCTTATGAGATAAATTTACACAAATGATCTGAATTTATAATCCTAGGCTTTTTTTTTTTAGACATTTAGAACCCAGATTATTTGAAAGTTACATTTTAAGATGTACATAATACAACAGTGTCACTTTTGGATTAAACTTGCCTTTAGAGTTGCATCCTGATTACTGCTGTCCATTCGAGCCCGTTTCCGCTCTGGCTTATCAGCATCCTCATGGTTCTCCAACACTTCTAAGCAACAAAAGTAAAAGAGGTTTATAACATTTAAGAAACTCCTTTAGAATTAAGAGCTGAATAGTAAAATCTGATAAGTGAAAAAGCACAAGCTCTCTATCGACTGGTCAATTTGTTAGGTACCTCCTTTTTACTGTCTATTTGATCTACCATATATCTGCACTCTATAATTCTATATTATCCATTTCTCTCCAGGCTCTGTTGGTCCCACATATCAAGTATTATTTGGGTGGTAGGTGTTTCCCAGCAATGCATTGACACTGAAGAGATAGTGGTGTGTTAGTGTGTTTTGTGCTAGTATGAGCGGATCAGACACATCAATGCTGTGAATGTCTTAAACACTGTTCATTCAATTTGCACTCCATTCAGTTTTTGTTAGTCGATCCTCCATCAGTGTTAACTGTAAAGGTGTTACCATGAACGTACAAACAAGGAGGTGTACCTAATATATGACTGGTGAGTGAATATAAACATTATATAAATGCTAATTTAACTGACCTTTTTCTTAAACAACCTAGCAACCAAGATTGCCAGAACATCAGAGTGTAATAATGTGCAAAAATGACTGAACAACCGACATCTTGAAAATGCTGACCTGCACTATGGACCTCATGATTTAAGTCTCCCACAGCAATCTGAACAATCTCCACCAAATCCGGCTCTGTCATCATTCAGCCTTCTAAAAAAAACATTAAAGTATTAAAAATACTTATATATATTAATCAATAAACAGTTATATATAAATAAAATTAACAATTTTTTTTATATCCAAACTTTCCGAATACATATTCCTAACTTCTGCTTTTTTATAGACTTTGACTGCAAAGTTCAAAGAGCAAAAATGTCTAGTCTATATTGAATATCTAAACCTATAATTTAATTTATACTAACACTATTTGACACTATTTTAGAAACAAAAAACATCTACACTCAAATACTAATATTTATATTAATAACAGCTATAATTTTCATTAGTTATACTTAATATACATACATATATATGTATTGTGTTGATGCTTTTAATTTTAGATAAATGCTTACAAGAAGCACTAACAAAAAATTGCACTTAATTGTGCTTATTACACAAGAGTGTTTTTATACCAGGTAGTTTTTCTTTGCCACTGACACTTTTTTCCTCCAGGGTCCAGGTTTAGAAAACGGTAAAACTGCACTATTGTAATAATTACCATATAAATATGTTTGTATGCTCTCATCATGTCTGCATTGTAAGGTTGTAATTCCACATTACAGAAAATTTCAAGGAGAGAAATTGAATTCTAAACTGCATTAGGTGTATAAAAGACTGATGATCTTAAAATGTGTTCCTACCCTTTACCCTATAAATGCTGAAATAGACTTCAGTGCTCAAGCAACAGAATTAGCAGATTAAAACCTTTATGATTTTTTTAATGGTACTGTGCAGCCTTTTTAGGTTTGTACTATTTACAAAAGCATTGTGTATTTTTATTTTTAAAATACACATTTGATTGACATCCAAGATATAAGTGCAGTGGGCCATTATGATCTTGTATAATAAATAAAATCCATTATTTCATACCATACTTGCCACAGTATTTTGATATTTGGATTTTGATTTACCTGAGAGCTTAGCACATTCTTGTGATTTGATGTCAGTTATCATTTACTGCTTTAATGTCCAAATGCCATGATTTAAACCTTAAGTTGTGTATGAACAATATCAACAAATTAATTTGACACATTGTACCTACAGGTACTTTTATGATATGCAGTAATATTGAACACAGGTGTTATCCCAAAGGTGTTTAAAAGGGTTTCCATCAGGTATGTGTGGGCTAGTCAAGTTCTCTTAGACCAAGTTATTACCAGACCTTATAGGACTTTGCTTTGTGCATATGGGTATTGATAAATAAACAGAAATTAGCCTTCCCCAAACTGTTCACTTAAGGTTGTCCAAAACGCACTTCTAGAAACGCAACTGAATGAAACACTTCAGTGACTAACAAGTGTGTTAGGTGCCAATACTTTTGTACATAGGGTCTATTTACATTCAACAAATGTCATGTGTAGTACAGGACTGTTTATTTTGTTAAAATATTTGGATGGAGAATATACTACCCCACCTTAATTAAATGATTTTAGTTTGATTTTAAACAACAAAATTTTAATAAATAACATTTTATAAAATAAATTATCTTCACCTACAAAGTGTAAAAAAAAAATATCCCCCTTCAAAGAGGTTTAAATAGGGATAACATTTTTAACATTCATAACTTTTTTCATAAGTATAAAACAAATCGTAATGAAAGGCCTGTACTATGAGCTCCCTTTACATAAACATGTTTTTTTAAGATTCAGAAATATATTTTATTGTGATTTGAATCGTTTTCCTACATCAAGATACAACATTTTACTGATATTACACATTTTGATCACAATAACAAATTTAAGTCAAAAATAATCGATGGCTTTTTTTACCCTATTGAAACTTTATGTAATAGTATATATATATATATATTCACTCATTCATTATCTCCCGCTTTATCCTCTATCCTCTATTGGGGTCGCGTGGGGTTCCCCATGCCCATCCAGGGGAGAACATCTCGGGCGCTGGGCAGACACACCCAGGACAGGGCGCCAATCCATGGTGGGTACACACTCACTCACTCAAACACACTCTATATGGGGCAATTTAGAGAACTCAATTAACTTGATCCATGTTTTTGGACTGTGGGAGGAAACCGGAGAACCCGGAGGAAACCCACGCGGACACGGGGAGAACATGGAAACTCCACCCAGATGGGGATTCGAACCGAGAATCCCTAGCGCTGAGAGGCGAACGTGCTGACCACTAAGCCACATATATATATATATATATATATATATATATATATATATTATGTAGGACAATAACACCCCCCCCCCCCAAAAAAAAAGCACTTAATAGATAATATATATATCTTATATATAGCTTGACCGCGTCGCGGACTGTTTGCTTTATTTCGACCGTAACGTTCTCGTTTCGGATGTTCTCAGCGTTCGCGCCGCGCGCAGCGGCCTCGGGCCGAACGCAGGCGGTTAGCACGCAGCTAGCGACAACAAACCGAAAGAACGACATTAAGGCTCTGCCGCCGCTGCCGTCGCGTTTAAAAGGCCTGGAGCTCTCTAGTAACTACAGCACGCCATGTCACGTTATGAAGGACAAACACAGAGAAGTCGTATTAATGGAGGTTTAATGAAAGCGCTGCAGACGATCGGCCGCCCTGCGAGCCAGCGCGCGATATTACCGTCTGAATGAGGAATTCTCGTGTTGTTTGTAGCGATTTTCCGATAATGGCGTCCTTCCTCGCGAGAGAACAGACTTCACACGCGCGCGCACACCGCGTCCGCTTCTCCGTGCTCCACTGCGCCCCCCCGTTTCTGAGGAACAGAGAGGTACTGCACCCTCCGTTGATGCGTTTTGGGGGGGGGGGGGGGGGGGGGGTATTTTAACCCTCTTTCTGTCTGTGACTCTGTCTTGTACAAACCTTTGACTTTTATTTGACCCACTTTTCATTACCCAATCTACTTTTAAAAATTTCAATACATACTTTTCATTCATTCATTCATTATCTCCCGCTTTATCCTCTATTAGGGTCGCGGTGGGGTTCCCCATGCCCATCCAGGGGAGAACGTCTCGGGCGCTGGGCAGATAGACCCAGGACAGGGCACCAATCCATCGCTGGGCACATACTCACTCACACAGACACACTCTCTATGGGGCAATTTTGAAAATTCAATCGACTTGATCCATGTTTTTGGACTGTGGGAGGAAACCGGAGAACCCGGAAGAAACCCACGCAGACACGGGAAGAACATGGAATCTCCACCCAGATGGGGATTCGAACCGGGAATCCCTAGCGCTGAGAGGCTAACGTGCTGACCACTAAGCCACCGTGCCGCCCTCAATACATACTTATGCCACCTAATTCATTCATTCATTATCTCCCGCTTTATCCTCTATTAGGGTCGTGTTGGGGTTCCCCATGCCCATCCAGGGGAGAACGTTTCGGGTGCTGGGCAGATAGACCCAGGACAGGGCGCCAATCCATCGCTGGGCACACACACAGACACACTCTATATGGGGCAATTTGGAGAATTCAATTGACTTGATCCATGTTTTTGGACTGTGGGAGGAAACCGGAGAACCCGGAGGAAACCCACGCAGACACGGGGAGAACATGGAAACTCCACCCAGATAGGGATTCGAACCGGGAATCCCTAGCGCTGAGAGGAGAACGTGCTAACCACTAAGCCACCGTGCCGCCCTCAATACATACTTATGCCACCTAATTCATTCATTCATTATCTCCCGCTTTATCCTCTATTAGGGTCGTGTTGGGGTTCCCCATGCCCATCCAGGGATGAACGTTTCGGGCGCTGGGCAGATAGACCCAGGACAGGGCGCCAATCCATCGCTGGGCACACACACAGACACACTCTATATGGGGCAATTTGGAGAATTCATTTGACTTGATCCATATTTTTGGACTTTGGGAGGAAACCCGAGAACCCGGAGGAAACCCATGCGGACACGGGGAGAACATGGAAACTCCACCCAGATGGGGATTTGAACCGGGAATCCCTAGCGCTGAGAGGCGAACGTGCTAAACCACTAAGCCACCGTGCCGCTGCCACCTAACAAATGCTGTTAATTTAAGATTTATATGTAAATGTGAAAGTATTCATCCATCCATCCATCATCTTGGGGGGGGGGGGGTTCCCCATGCCCATCCAGAGGAGAATGTTTAGGGCACTGGACAGGGCGCCAATCTATCGCGGGGCACACACTCACTCACACAGGGGCAATTTGGAGAATTGATCCAAGTTTTTAGACTGTGGGAGGATAGTCCCACACCCTAACCACTGAGCTACCACTCCCTTACCTTTCCCATCCTCCCATCCTAGCAAGGATGAATGAATCTGGTTCAGATTCTTAAAATGAAAAAGTGATCTATTTTGTCTACTCTTTTTGCACACATGGAGTCTGAATCCCACAAACCTATGACTTTGAAACCTAAATGTTTTCATGCAACAGTAAAGCAGACAAAACTTGTAAACACTGCAGATGGACACAATAGTAACAAATAAGTGTTTATGTATTATATCCCAATCAGTCATTTATTTAAACAGTTTTTGGTCAGGGTCAGCTTGTACAAAGACATATTCCACCACAGGAGTTGTTGATCCAGAGGTCCAGCAACTGTCTCTACAGGTATATACAAGAACTGTTCCAAACTCCACTGCAAACTCTGTGGAGGGTCAGAAAATATTAATAAATTACAGTTTCCTATAATAAAAATTATGTAAAGCAAAATTATTAAATGTGTAAGAATTCAGATTTTGATCCATAATAACTGAAAACAGACTAATATGGTAAAAAGTATCTATAATGTATAGCAAAACTTTTAAAAGACAAACCTGAACTACATTTTGCATTATTAAGCAAGCTGACCAATGCTGGCATAAGCTGAAATTCAAAGACTCTTGGGCCTCCGCAATGAGTACAAGGTGGCACCATTTGACTGATATTTGAAGGAGGTTCTGTAATAAACAGTGGTGCTCCACTCCAAACATACCTGCAAGGAAAATACAAATATAAATTTTATGCTTTCTCAAGAATAGACCTGTACTTTCAGAAGACAGTGTAGACAGTCTATGTAGACAGACCAGATAATGTTCTTTAAAAAACTTTTATATGATTATTTTAAATATTACAACATTATTTAAATGACAGAACCAATTAAACTTTTATAGTTTACCTTGAGCAAGTAACCAATCAGCAAACTCACCGAAGTACTTGTTCTGGACAGAGGGAGATTCTCTTCATGAAATTAGAGAAGACTGTATCTCCATGCTTAGCTTCTGTTTTTTCATATTTTTCCTCTCCTCCTTCTTTGGAGCTTAGCATAATGTGTTGTTTTTGGAGGAAACAAAATATTACATAATGTTAAAAAATACACCCTTAAAAGAATAAGGTATAAAATAAACAAACGCTATATAATAATAACAACAATAATAATATCAGTAATAATATTAACTTTTTTCTACCTGTTAGCAGCATAGTTTGACATTATAAATATAACAATCTATTAGCTGCAAAAACAATTGTTACCAGCCAACATCTCTGACTGCCACTCCCTCTCTCTCCTCATACTCCTTTAGCAGTCTGTTGGCATGTTCCAGGTCACACTGAGATGCAAAATCGGCTTCCTCCACCACACTAATGTAATAAGGCTGAAAGGCAGGTGCAGTCTGAGGTAGCTCGGCAGTTTCAATACCAACTGATCCATTTATACAAAGATCTTGGAGTCTGCTGCTGACATCTTGGTCAGTAATAATGTCCTGTACTGTGTGAGCTGCAGCTATTTGACTCTGTTCACTAGCTTTACTGTCCTCAGCCTCCATTCCCCAGTCATCCGCCTCATCACACCATTCTGTAGTGGATGTTACTGTTCTGTCAGAAGCCTGACACTTGGAAATTTGTTTTACTGCTGACTCCAAACACTGTGAACGAAGTACCTTCCAGCTAAACAAAAAGAAAGCAATGATGCTATTATTAAACATCTGCAGGAAGCTGAAGTGATTTTTATTAGTGTAGAATTTGGGTTGATACCTGTCTGGCTGATTACAGCACTGAGGGGCAGTGCAGGCAAATAAATGAATTGTGCGATGATACAGTGAAGCCGCAAGAGGGCAGTATATCTGAACAATATGAGTGAGGATTCCGTCACAAAGGCTGCACCGGTTATAGGGATTTGTTATACCAGAAAAGAAATTCTGCAAAAAATAAACACAATGCACAGTTAAAATTACACTTAACAGAAAGCTATGTATTACTATTAACAGCTGGGTGAACTTTTGAAGCGCATAATGCTTCAAAATTTATAATTTTATGTTTAAAGAAGACAGAAACTCGGTTTTATAATAAAATCAACTATTTTGACTTTTCCCGTCGGGATTATTGTGTTTGTTGGCAAGTTTACACTACTAAATTAATATTATTTCACAATAACAACAAGAGAACGTCTGGTATTTATAAAATGATGCTCGGGGCTAATTCGACTCCGAAGCTTTGGATTCGATTCCTATGTGCCAACAGAAGGAAACAATGAATCGACTCTATAGTTTGTTTAAGCACTATACATTTTTAAAATAAAGGCCATTATTTATAAAGATGCATATATGTTGTCAAGGTAAATTTTTATATGTTATTTCGTTATATTTTGATTTATATTAATTACTTTACGCATCAATGTAAATATTTATAGACTAAACCATGGATCCACTTTGCACAGAATCGTCACTGGTGCGCCATGAAATTCCGTCCGTCTCCCTAACGATTGTAAACACTATTTCAAAACGTTTAACTTTAAACTTTTAGATCAAACAACTCAAAACAAATCCATAAAACACATTATCGTGTAGATCTTACATGGACTGTTTAGTTTTACTGTTAAACCTGTGAATCACAGTAGCTAAAACATGCAGTTTCTTTATTTCATTTTTTTTTCATATTTTTTTACAATAAAAGTTTCAGTTAAAACAAAAAAGGCGTGTACACTTAACTCACATTTAACACATTTAACTCAAATTTAACACATTTAACTCAAATTTCTGCAAAGTTTATTAGGTCTAATCTAAAGTTTAACGAGTCAGCTGGATGAACCACGGTGACGTGTTCTAAAGTTGTTAGCTTCGGGTACAGAGATGAGGTTTCGAGCTGTTTTTTTTTTAATTAAACGACGCATTCTCAACTAAAACTGTGCTTTCTGTTATGTATCACATTCAATAATAATTAAAAACAAGACTGATACGGCAGAATAAAGAGAGTAGCTTTGCCACAACCGTAGCAATACAAGCTGTTGATGTTAGCTGTTGATGAAACAAAGTTAAAATGTTCTTACCGGACAACCACCGAGTTTATTGGTGTAATAATCGGTGTCCTTTTTATTAACAGCGCCATCGCAGATTCCTATAAGCGGTGATTCCTGCATTGTGTCTGTGCCGCTAAAGCTAAACCCACATGTGATGCACACATGCAGCTGCGAAACGCTAAACATAAAAACAGCTTAACGGGGTTTAATTTATTAAAACGGTAACTTAGAAATACCTAACTTTACTCATTTATTACTCTCCATTAGTACTGTCTACCAATTAGGAACCTGTATTCCAAAAGGAAACGAATCATTTTCACTTTAACTCATCATTTTCACTAATTTCTTCCATTAGAACCCATTAAATGGATTTGGCTTAATGTGGCTCAAATGTATTAAAACATCAACCTAAAAAGACCAAACTTTATTCATTTATTTCTCTGGGCAGATACACCAAGTACATTGTGCCAATGTATTGCTGGACATGGGACAGGGCGCCAATCCATCGCTGGGACACACACTCACTCACACAGACACACTCTATATGGGGCAATTTTGAGAATTCATTTGACTTGATCCATGTTTTTTGGACTGTGGGAGGAAACCTGGAGGAAACCCACGCAGACACGGGGAGAACATGGAAACTCCACCCAGATGGGGATTCGAACCAGGAATCCCTAGCGCTGAGAGGCGAACGTGCTAACCATTAAGCCACCGTGCCGCCTTATATATATATATGTGTGTGTGTGTGTGTGTGTGTGTGTGTGTGTGTGTGTGTGTGTGTGTGTGTGTGTGTGTGTGTGTGTGTGTCCTGTGTTTGTGTATGTCCTAAACATCAGAATTCTAGATATACAGGGGTGTTCTAATATTCTATGCTGCAATACCTTGAAGCTCAAATATATGCTAATTACAATGTTACTAAGATGTAATATTTACACAAAACTGGTTTCTACCCAGCTGCTTGTCTTGAACACAAACATTTTGTGCTGTTACAGTGATGGCACGGTCAAGTTAAGCTATTTTATTTCTATACCTTTGATAAAGGTAATACCTTATACCTTTAAAAGTACAATGTTTATCACGGAGTGATCTTTTTTAAAGCACTTTTTTTCTTTAAAAACATATGATTTTGGATTTAATAAAATAAATATAACTATATAAAGGTGCAATATTTTAAACCTTGAAATACAATATTCTAAACAACACCTGTGGGGGTGTTATTTCTGCCTAGTAAAATTTTCAGTACTTTTTCCTTAATACATTTTTTTATCCCTCAATTTGTTATTTCTTTTCCCGTAAGTTCCACCTCCTTGGTTTAGTCTTCTGTTGATTTAAACATACGCTTTGTGAAGATGAGGTGTGGCAGGTAACTGGGCTTCTCCATAGTATGGTTACAATTTAGTACTTTTGAATACCATTGCTAACATGCAGGAAAACTAAAGATAAATGCTTTTTAAATAATGGACTAAAATAAAAAACAGAAGATTATTTTTATCACATCTAAAAGATAAGGTATGTTAACATTATTTTACTTACTCTTCCTAAATGCAAATGTCTTTACAGCATTTCCTTCTTACCAATAAAAGCAAATGTAGGAAAGAAACAAAATACACTTTAAAACTGTAATACTAATTTAATAACTATAATGGAACAGCACAGATTGCGACTTATTCTTTATAACGAACTCACATATATTAAAGGCTTAAACCACTGATGCTGTATCTGATCTACAATTTAGCAAATATTTGTTAAATATGTTTTACATTTACATTTACATTTAGTCATTTAGCAGACGCTTTTATCCAAAGCGACTTACAAATGAGACTTACAAATGTTTTTAAAAACATAATGCTCTTGGCGATGAGCAAACATTAAAATACTGTTCTGAAATTACTTAATGTCAAAGAACCTTTGTTTAATCTATAGTTTTTACCAATTCAATTTAATCAAGGATGGACAAAGTAAAGGAGTTACTGGTGACAGGTTTTTACATGGCTTAATGCCTTCTTAAATTGAGGGCTAGCTAAGATTTTCTATGGGAAGTTACTTCCTTCCTCCCTCTTTGAGATGTTGAAAAGTAGAAGAATCTATCACAAACAGGATAAAACCCCCCGCTAAGCTCCTACAACAGTAAGTCTCCTGTTCATATTGTGAAGTTTCCAATGTTTTAAATGTATTAATTATTGTTTATGAGTTTTGTTGTGGTAGAGATCACCGTTAACTTCTTTTTACATTTCTGTTTTTGTTCAGATAGTTAAATTGTTGTAAATGTTACTGATAAACCATCAACTGCGTCAATTTTTTGTTACATTTATGCATGTATTTAACTGATTTTAAATATTAGTATTTATTCGAGATGTGTTTTTCTTTATCCTTGTTTCACAAGTACGGCTCTCGTGGTTAAAGAATGTTATCTTTGCATTCTGACGCACACCCTGTTACACAGGGCCCTGCAGTTGTTAATATTTCAAGTAGTTGTTTAACTTTGGTGGTGGCTTAATATCTGCTGTGTCATGGCAGCCAAGTTTGTGTGAACTATTTTTTTATTAGAGCCATAGCAAGGAAGTGACTGTTATATGTGACTATATAGAACCTTATAATCCACTATGGCTCCTAATTTTCTATGTTTTTTCAAATCTACTGACAATTTACCTCATCTATAATTTATATAGAAGAAATATAGTGTGTCTTAATTGTAATTTATAATTGCAGACTGTAGTCCATTTGTTTGTGGACTACAGTACATACTCTGTTAGTCCCCTTTACTATGTTCAGGACCACAAAAAAAGTAACATAATACATGTTCTATGATGCTCCTGGCCAATACAGAACAGAGAACCAACACGGGACTAACCAAAACAAAGACAACAGATGGATTACAATCTGTAATTGTAAAATTACATAGTCCATCTATATGATAAGTGGAGGAAAGTAGACAATGAAGCAAGAAGGGGGCGTGTCCACAATTTTGACAGGACAATTATTACAATTATAACAAACAAAGTGTGATATTGATAAACTGTTCTTTCAACATTTACATACATGATTACTGAATTTGCATCTGTGTGTGTTTGCATTGTTACAGTGAGATTTTGACGACGATAAGACATCAGTCACAGCCTTAAACTGGACAATGAACCACACCCACACTAATCAGTCGATCTCTCCTACTCCAGCTACGGTCAACTCAACCCATGTGATTTCATCTACACTTACGGTAACTCCAACTTCCGTCACGATAGAAGCAACCACTTTCGTTACTAATTCCACTACCGAAGCCCCTGGGTTTCTGTCCTCGCTACTGGACCAGATCCCATGTAAGTATTCCTAACCCTTTGCCCCTCCTGCCATCTTAAGCTCCCCAACCCTCACTCTTCAGCAGCTCTGGATAGTACATTCGCAAAACACCTGTTCCTTGACTCAGATCTAATTCCATTCCCCACGCACATTTCTTACCTCTCATTTTTCACCCCTTGCAAGTCTATCTCACTCTAATCCTACTGGCTACACTTGTGTTTAATGCTTTAGATGTGCATCATAGTGTTAAGTACAGCTACACTGACTTTCTTGCCTTGCCTGTACAACTATTGGGAGAACTATTACACATATTATCCTCTCTTACAGTGCCAAGATGGGCCATCTACGCTATTTTTGCCTTGATACTCCTTATATTTTTAATCTGTGTGCTTTGCTGCTGTGTGAAATGCTGCTGCAAAGGAAAAAGAAAAAAGAAAAACAAGACAAATGAAAAGATCATCCTGAATGGCCTCAATGGAAATACTACTACAGCACTGGTGAGAGAATGATCATGCAGCCATTTATAGATAAATCATGTTGGGTGTGGTCTTTGATGATTGGATGACCAAATTGATTGACAGGTGCAACCAGAGACAGGGGATGTAGAGTATGGGTCAGTTAACCAGAGAAGAGGAAAACTGCTGTATTCTTTAGAGTACAACACAGCACGCTCAGAGGTCCAGCAGATTTAATTTACAATTTCTTAATATGTGTATTTATTAATATGTATTTAATTTGAGATGATTTAAATGATGTGAAATAATATCTTTTTGTCATACCTTTAATGTATTTATCTAAATACTATTATTCATGTTCTAGATAAATGTTGGAATAAAAGAGGCGGCAGAATTATTGGCTATGGACCATTCTGGAACTTCAGACCCCTACGTAAAAGTGTACCTTCTTCCCAACAAGTCCAAAACATTTGAGACCAAAGTTTTTAGAAAGACGCTTAACCCAGTTTTCAATGAGAACTTTAAGTATCAGGTACAGTCATCATATTTGAGCATAATTAAACTGTATTTAATTACAGAGGGATATTATCTACTGTTGGTTAATGAAACTACATCTCCTAACCTGAAATAAAAAGCCTTTAACAGTACTCTACAGTAATGTTGCTCCTGACAATATATGCTATGTTCAGATTCCTCAGAATGAACTCAACGAGTCCACCCTGGTGATGCAGGTTTATGACTTTAATAGATTCTCCAAACATGATGTGATTGGTGAGCTGAGACTAGAACTCTCTACAGTGGACTGGAACCATGTGATTGAAGAGTGGAAAGACCTGAATGAACCAACAAAACATGAGGTATTTCTTTTCTGTTATTCTTACAGTTTGTTTCAATAACACATATAAAATTTTACATTTAGCACGTTTTAGCACCCAGCTGTACACTATGAGAAGAATAGTAGTGCATTACGGTTTTCATGCTCTAACAATAAATTCAAAACTGAAAAAAAACATCCATTGTTCACTTTCACATTATTGTAAATGCAGGTGTGAAACATATTATTAACCTTTATTTTTACCAAATGTTTTAGATTTGAAGAACTAAGAATTGTTGTAGTATTTAAAAAAATAGGCACTTGATAATATACACCTTTACAGCAAGAGCACCTGGGGGACATCTGCTTTTCATTGCGTTATGTTCCCACTGCAAGTAAGCTCACAGTGGGCATTCTGGAGGCTAAGAACCTTAGGAAAATGGACCAAGGAGGTTTATCGGGTTAGCAATGCCTATTTCTTTTTTCATTTATATTTTGTATTTTAATGATAATGGTGAAAGCAATTAGTTCTTTGGTTCTTACTCTTGTGTTGGTGTTTCAACTTTACTTCAGACCCTTATGTAAAAGTTCAACTGATCTTGGATAAGAAGAAATGGAAAAAAAGGAAGACAACAGTAAAAAAACAAACACTAAATCCTTACTTTAATGAATCATTTACCTTTGATGTGCCTTTCGATCAGATTCAGGTATTTAGTATTTGTAATTATTTTATTATTTACTATCATTAATACTCATACAGCCCAAATATATCCATTACTTATTTATTTCTCTTACCCCGACAGAGAGTTCAACTTGTAATCTCAGTGTGGGATTATGATAAAATGAGCAGGAATGATGCAATTGGAAAGATTTTTCTTGGATGTGATGCCACAGGAAACCAGCTGCGGCATTGGGCAGATATGCTGTCAAACCCACGTCGGCCAGTGGCACAATGGCACACATTGCTTTCAGCCGAACAGGTGGACTCAACATTGGCAGTCAAACATGCACTGCGGATCCCATTCACCAATAAGACTTTTTAAATAAAAATATTTTTGTTCTTTATAATATAATTTTCTTTGTAACTTTTAATGCTGTAAATATTCTCTATTCATGTTACCAAGTACATTTAAAATCCATACATTCCTGGCAAAAATAAAAATGGACAAATCGAAGGCAGCAAAAAACTAAATGTAATCGTTGTAACCAAAAAGGAATCATAATTTAAAAATGCAGATAACAACCCATAAATAGCTAATAAATAATAATATTGTAAAAACCTTTTAACATTTTAGAAACATTAAACATTCAAAGATGTGTGATTTTAATTTTATATCAAACCCATAAATCATTTTATTATGTCATCTTTGTATACAGCTTTTTATGATTCTGTAACTATGACAACTGTATAAATTAATTTCTTTGTTTTCCCTTAACAATTCACTGCAGCAATAGGAAAAAATGGTGACAGGCAGTGAAGGAGTGAATCTTCTTAATTCTGAAGATTTGTTGTTAATATTATTAAAAGCTTAATATTTAACCATTTTATATTTGTTTTTTTAACCTTAGAATTAAGAATTAGAATTAATACAAATATTATTATATAAATCATGAAATCATATATATGGCACATATATCACATATGTGCCAACACTGAACCCATTATTATGATGATGTTTACTGAATGTGCTTGTGAAATGTTCTCGATTATGCACGTGTTGATCTCTCAAGTGACAGTGCTTTATCTCTCTCCCTCTCTTTCTCTCTCTTCCCATGTCACTCCCTCTCACGCACTCTTACACATATACATTAATTTCATAGAGACTTAAGTTGAAATAATTTACCCTGTCTCCCTGTAACCGAATCCTAACCTGTATACACCTTAAAATGACATACATTGTTCTCAGTAGATGACAGTATAAACAGGTTTCGATCACCAGAAAATGATACATACCTAGCACACACATACAAACACACACAAACGCACTACACAAACTGATTTCTCTTGTGGCCATAACAGATAAGGGATTGTATGCACAGTGTCAGCACACATATGGCTTAATTAGGCCACCTTAATGAAATTTCAGCTGCTCTGTCCCATTACACAGAGCTGCAAGGCTGTTAAGGTTTTTGATGAACATACAGTTAGCCAAGTAGTCGAGTCATTTTGTACCTGAAAATTATACTACTGCAAAAAGAAACCAGGTTCAACTTCTGGAAGGGCATGCTAGTCAGGAACTATCGATTCTAAATTACCCCATGTGTGAAATATGATTGTCTGTGTGTCTCTTTACCTAATATGTGGTGAGATAGGTCCCAGCCTCCGCATGACTGTAATAAAGAAAAATAGCTTAAAAAATTAATTAAAATTGCTTTTATTTCTTATGACCTAGATTTTAGCATTTATTAGCTGTTTTAATGTTGTATTTACTTTTTATGTGCATTCTTTCTTCACTATTTTCTTATTTATAATGCATTATTCATATTCATTACGCATAAGCAAACTCTTAAGAGAATCCTTTTCTGGAGGAAGCTTTTTAAAGTGAAAAAAAGTGAATCATACTGTCCACTGGTGTTGCCCTACATCTTTTTATGATGCATCTTGTAAGTATTCCATCTTTATTCAAATATTACATTCATTGTGCTGTATTCTATTTGATGATTTATATATTAGATGTATAGACTGAGAGTGGTTTTAATATTGTGGCTGATGGTTTTATATGTGTCTTTTACAACCGGCTTAACTCACTGGCACTTGAATGTAAATAAAAAAAAACAGACATGTTATTTATTAATTAATCAAATTAAAAATTGACAAGACTGTCACAAATTTTAGTTAATAGCATGAATCATATTTTGACTAAACCAACGAAACCTATTATCTATAGGTTATTCAATGTTTAAATAATTTAAGCAATGGATAAAAGGACTGCTGGAGCTTTGCTAATTGCTCTCTTAGAGTATGACATCATGTGTGAGCTGTCAGGGTATCCTGGAAACATTGAGAGCCTGGCAGCAGGTCAATTAACCAGAGAAGTGACTGCACAAGGTTCGTGATAACTAACATTGAAAACAAACAGTACTGAGCCAAGCTGCTTCTGTCAGCTATTGCGTTACTATCAGCAGGTTTGAACTAAGGTAAGGGAGCTATTTCGATTTAATTTTATTTAAGATCTATTAGAAATGAAACATGCCGAAGCAACATAACATGCTGATTAGATATTACAATATGATTTTAAAGCAAATTTATTGGTTAAACAGCGTCTGCAGTTACAGTGTTCTGATAATATATTAAACCTTATAGTTTACATCTTAACCTATTATACTAAACAAAATATACCATTAAGTGGCAATTTTTAGAAAAAATAAAGCTAATTCCTATTTTGTTAATGAACCTTTTACAGGTTTATTTCACATATTTATTATATAAATATATGAAATATATTATATATAGGCGGCGGCACGGTGGCTTAGTGGTTAGCATGTTCGCCTCTCAGATCTAGGGATTCCCGGTTCGAATCCCCATCTGGGTGGAGTTTCCATGTTCTCCCTGTGTCTGCGTGGGTTTCCTCCGGGTTCTCCGGTTTCCTCCCACAGTCCAAAAACATGGATCAAGTCAATTGAATTCTCCAAATTGCCCCATATAGAGTGTGTCTGTGTGAGTGAGTGTGTGCCCAGCGATGGATTGGCGCCCTGTCCTGGGTGTATCTGCCCAGCGCCCGAGACGTTCTCCCCTGGATGGGCATGGGGAACCCCACCACGACCCTAATAGAGGATAAAGCGGGAGATAATGAATGAATGAATGAATATTATATATATATATATATATATAAATGACTGAATCTAGACTTATAAGCGAGCAAGCCCAAATTACAACACTTTAAAGCTATTTGGCCAGTCACTGTTTATATTCCAGATTCGTTTCTGCCCTGTAATTTAAAAAGTGACGGCTCAGAAAAAAGATTGGACTACATTTCCCATCATGCTCTCTCGTCGCCTCTATGAGGTCAGCGGTCTGCATGAGCCTTGTTCAGCTGAGCGCTGGGAAGGCTGAGTGAATGGCAGGGGTTTGTGTTTCAATATTTATATTCTTTAAAAAAATCAAACTAAGAATGCATTCGATTCTGCTCATCAGTGTTCTCGTGTAGTTTTCTTTTGAAATGTGCATGCATTGTTGAAGGAAGGTGGCAGCGTGAAATGCGCCTGATGATGGTGCTGCTGCTGCAGACCGCTGTGAGCCGCAGCGATGCAACGATCCCTTATTTATTCGCAGATTTGTCTAAATTGGTTCCACATCGTTGTTTAGATTTGAACCGAATCTTTAGCTTTAATGGCAGGTGAAGCGTCAGTTCAGTAACATCTGCGGCTGTGTTTTTGTTCTGCTGATATGTGTCGTGTTCCAAGTGCAGGAATGTATCGGAACTGCGGGGGTGTTTTTGTTTTCCTTCCATTCCATCAAGTTAGTGTGAATGCAGGAAAGCGATAAACACTCATATGTCGCAGCGCACACTTGTGATCAACCACGTTAATAAATTGCATCTCGTGTTTTGTCAGCAGGAGACAGAAGATGGAAACCGTGAAAAAATGGAACAGAGATTTTATTGCCCTAACCGGCTGGATAAGAGAACCCACTCAGAACACAATGGTAAGATGGTTGTGGTGGCATTTTATTATAAGGGTTGGATCAGAGCCCAAATGCTGCACCACATCTGAAATGTACATTCATTCATTCATTCATTATCTTCTGCATACACTCATTCACTCACACAGACACACACTATATGAACCAATTTTAGAGCAATTAATTTACCTTGAATCAATGTTTTTAAACTATGGGAGGAAACCGGAGGAAACCCACACAGAACAACGAAACTCCACCCAGACTGAGCTTAGAACTTGAATCCCCAGCGCTGTGAGACGAACGTGATAACCACTATGCCACAGATGCTTTTATCTAAAGTCAATTACAAGTATCTTGATGATTTGGGCCAGAAGACATTGTAGTGATGATCTGTGAGTTTAAATTTCTATAGCAAATGAGTTTTTACACATTTCTTAATTTTTTTGTGTCATAGGCTTGATTGACAAGAGTCACATCAGCACACCTATCTACAGCCATTTACAACTCCAGCCTATTTCTCTTTCAGCATGTGCTATTGGTGAGTATCAGCATCAGTTTTTATCAGTTTTCGAATAAGGATTTGTTGCCCTATGTCATGCTACAAAATATGTTTTACAAAAATAAAAGTTATAACAAGTAGTTTGACTTGTAGGTTTTTATTTTATTATTTGTAGAATTTACTCGTTTCTGGGCTCTAATAAATCGAAATTGTTTTTCAATGATTATTTCAGGATCCTGTCCAGATTTGATGATGAGTAGGAATGAGCAGCCTGAGTTACGGCCAGCACCTGTAGCTCTCACCCCACAGTTACCCCCCAGGATCCACAGGCCTCTTTGTCTCTCAGTTTCCTCTGACAGCAATGGACGCTTTAAAGCTTTGGAGACACAAGAGTGGAAGAATAACCTCAAAGCTCAGGTGTGGATACTGGTTTGTGTGTCACTTACATTTTGCAGTGCATAAAAAAGATGTCCATATATATTTGTGTGTGCGCATATGTATTTTTTTTGCCATAATTATTAATTGCTAATCACTAATTACAAGTAATTTTATTGATCTGCACTTTGTATATACAGTTTTGACCATGTTATTGTGTTCACTTGTGTAATGCGGTGCAAAGTATTTTAATTCTTTATTTTTGTAATATTGTGTTGCAGATGGAGCAAGCCCACAGTGCCGGTGCAGCTAGTAGCACAGGTTCTCTGGAGCGAGCCTCTCTGTTCTGTGCCTCTGGCTCCACCACCTTCAGCTCAGGACTTTCAAGCCCCTTAGAACCATTTACCAAGAACAAATCATCAAGTCGCTTTTCACTCTTCTCCCCACCGTGGAACAGCAGCTCAGAGTCTGATTCAAACCCTCCATCACGCACTGGTTCCAAAAAACTGAGGTGCAGAGCAGTTCCAGGGGGTGTCAAAACCAGCCCAGAGACCCCAGAGCCCAAATCTAGTGGGCCAGAACACTTCCACTATTCCGAGCCGGTCATCTCCAAAGTGACAGACTACATTTATGTGGGAAATGTGAATGCAGCGTACAGCGGTCGCATGCTCTGCCGCAACAACATTGACAGCATCATTGATATGAGCAGCCTGCCTGGTGAGACCTGTCTCAGTCTCATTCCCTGTACATGCTCACGAGGCACCAAGCACAGCTGGTCACGTCTCAAAGTGGATTTGAGGGAAACGGGAAAAGTGGGCGAGGATGAAGCAGCACTGCATCAGCGCTGTTTCGATGCTATCAATGAGTGTATTGATGCTTCAGCTGGCAAGAGGAAGCGTGTGCTGGTGCACTGCCGTGACGGCTTCTCACTTGCCCCCACCTGCGTCATTCAATACCTCATGATCAGACACAACATGAGGCTGATTTCCGCATATGAACTGCTTAGAGCCAAGCACCCAGTCAATATTCGGGAGTGCCACCAGAACGCACTGGTGAGTTTGGAGAGGGCACTGCATCCTGGTGGAAACACAGACCCCGAGTGCTTTAAACAGGCCATATCGCGCAAACTTGCCTGGACCTAAAAGTCTTCTCATGCTGTTCATCTGTAATTTCTTGTATCTGATACTTTTGTGTCCTTTCTGGAGACACCTTCCTGATCAGCTAAATTGAACCACTAATTATTAAGATCTGGAACTAGTTCTGTGCTCTGACTTCATTATAGAACCTCATTTCTCTTCCACAATGGATATAAGACAGAAAAACCCAAGGAATATGGACTGTGTAGCTGCTAAACATAAATTTGTCTCCACTGGGTTTTTGGTGCTAAAGTCTTGTGCTTATGCATTTGTAGCCCTGCATTCTGTTCCCAGCTTTGTTTCAGGGCTAGGTTATGGTGGGGGGGGATCTCAGGAGACCCAATGATGTCAAATCATGTCTAAACCAGTGGATTAGAAATAGGAAAAAGCTTATCACAGAAGTGTTTGGCTTCTCCAAGTAGATTTTTTTGAATAATGGTTAAAGAGTGTGCCATTGCGTTTTTGAGAACTGCCAGTCTTGCCGCATGTCTGTATAAAGCACTCCTCAATCCAGATGTGTATGAAGATTGAAAATAATTTTTGCAATAGTATATTTAAGAAAGCTGAAAAAATGCCTGGCACAGACATGCTGTTAGTCAGAGGAGTGCAGGGATGCTCCCTAGGAATGAATTTGGAAATGCTTATTTTGTGTACACTAGAGATCTTTAACTGCTGCCGTTGTTGATATAAAGGCAAAATAATGTACAGTAGTTTTACTATCCAGCACCATGGTGGTAATCTGGTCTTAGATTCTCACGATAAGGAATGCAACACTAGAGATATGTTGTTTTCAAGACTTAGATAAATGTCATGATTTACAGTGGCATGAAAATGACAAACCTGCCTGCAGACCATTCTGAAGTGATGAGTTCTGCTTTAGGAACTTAAATGGGAAATGCTTTCAGCAGCTGAGTTGTTTCAAACTGAAATATTAAGGAACCTTTATTATAACAACCTTACAAAATAAACATTCTCAAAAATTTGACATCAGATTTTTCAATATTGCCTTAAGCCCTCTCATTTGTTGCTGTGCTCAGTGTGTACAGTGTCTGTAGAAAATCTTCTAATCTGTTTGAAATACAGTCTGAAATGCAACTTATAAAAGTATTTCAGCTTCATTAAGTACAACGGAAATTAAAGTAAAGGAAATTATTCTTAAATGTAAAACTATAAAGAGAATTGGAAAAGTGATCAGTCTAAAAATTTACTTTTTAAAGAATTGACTGAAACCAAAATGTGTGGGAGATGGACAAAATCAAATGGTGCTCCTTTGTGAAGTATAATATTAAACAGTGTTCAGTGTATTTAGTCAGGGGACTGATCACTTTTGCAATACTTTTATTCTAGTTTACATTTTAAACATATTTTTTATAACAAATTTTTCTCACTACTTGAATATTTTAAGGTAAACCTGAAGATTGATATATATTTTCATGTAGATTTTCTATAAACACTGTATATTTAAAACATTCTCTTCCAATATTGTAATATTTTTATTCAGATTTTGTTGCTATGCTATAACCCATCCCCTTTACACTGAGTCTTCCCTTTTGACATTACAGGTCTCGCACATTCTACCTTTCATGGTCTTTTTAAGCTGCAATTTCTGCAATAGTTATGGTGTTGGTAAGGTCAACATGATTAGAATGGGACACTCATTTATCTGTAATTATAAGATAAGCAAAGGAAAGCTTCTTCAGTCCTGTCTGTTGGAGTTCGGCCTTTAGAAAGTGTTATGATCACTTCAGAATGGGCTTTTAAGTCTGAGCTTTGGTGCTCTGCCACTTCAGGACTTAAGTTTAACAGTAAAATAAATTGTAGATAGAAATTGTCCTCCATGAGGAATTGCAATGCATCTTTTTCCAGTTACCTGAAAATAGCCATTCTTGGTGTTCTGAAATTAAGACATGACACTGATGTGTGTGTGTGTGTGTCTTTTTCAGTAACACTTAAAGCGACGTGTTGTATATATCTTTAGTATATGTTTAAAAGTGTGAAGCAGTCTACTACTGCAAAGATGTCTTATTGCACTATGGAAAGAAAATGCACAGCTCATGTCTCATTGCTTAACAATTGTAGACTTTTATTATTTTTTTGAAGAAAAAAGTGTGTATGGTTCCTTCGCGCCGATAATTGATAGCTTGTTGTTGTGCTTTCCCTAGCCAATTAGAAAAACCCAATCAACCCATTAGATGCAAGTCATAGTGCTTATGTTTGTCAAAAGTAATTATTATATTCTGATATTTAGTGAATGGTGTGTTGAGATGAGAAGCTCCTGTTTTGGTGCCTTTTTACTTGTCCAGTGTGATTTCTATTGTTGCACTCTGACACTATGTATGCAGTCATCAGACAATGATAAATGGTTTTTATACACTAAAATGGTCTCTATAATCACTAATCTTATGTGCTTTATTGTTCTGTATGGCAGGACAGTCTTGTTTTTACTAGTAATGTAAAGATTTTGTTAGTATGGTCAGTCTGTGAGCAGTGGCAGTATTTTCAGCCTGTCTTAATGGTGGTAAGTGCATCCCAGTCTGATTGCACATTCCCTAGCCTGACAATAAGGCTGTTCGGTAAGAAATTTACTAGCAACCTAAGCTATATACTCGGCATAAGTACAATACATTGTATATTTCCTATATTCTGATCTCAGGTGAACCTTAACCTAAACTCTAATGTGCTCTGTTTAAATACGGATTCAGAACAATGTATTTTCTGTATCATGTTTTTAAAGTCTTATGCATTTGTATATGTAGTTATTAAAGAACCCTGCTGATTTATTTATTGAGTCATTGTTTTGGTAGTAATGTGAAAAGAATACAGTGATCTTGGAAGTATTTTCTAACATATTCAAAATCCAAAATTCTTATTTCAGTGAAAATATCAATAATTATTACCTCTATTCTAACTGTGTTTGCATATACACTACCTGGCCTAAAACTATTATTTGGACTTCTGTTATCAACGGAGAACCAGGAATGACCAGATCTTGCTATCAGTGGAATTTTTAGTTCCTTTTATTCAAAAATGACAATGCCAAAATTCTTCAGGTGAAAATTGTGAGAGAGTTCAGGGTGCATTCATCATCATTTTTAAATGTGAATGGGTCACCAGAGTGTCCTGGAACTTCTAATGTCTTATTGGCTTTTGACGATGAATTATCTTTCTATTTTTATTTTATTATTTTAAAAGACGTGAAGATTAATCAAATCAAAGCCAGTTTTTACAAAATATTAGGGTATAATAACCTTTAGCAATGTATGGTAATAAGTCATATAGATGTTTTTCATTAGAAGGCCTTTTTAGAACATTATGGAGTTATTAGTAGTAGAGGTCTGTTAAATCAATAGTCTAAAAATAAGATAATGAGATGAATGCAAATTACATTAATGATAAAAAGTCGATAGCCTGTGATTGAGCTCATCTGAGCCTCACCAAATCTATCATCAAGTAACAAACACCACAGAACAGCCTCCATGGTGTTATTTATATACAAAAAACATCCCATATGCATAAGCCATGTGTGGGAAACGTGTTACAATAATTTAGAAGCTTGCGAAAACCATTACTAGAGAGTTCTCTACTGTGCATGTTTATCTATTTGTGCTTACCTTGGTGTACCTGTGATTGGCACTTTGCATGTTTTGTTGGACTGTTGGAGTTCTGGAAAGCTTCATGTTAATGCACCATATGCCACTAAGCCAGCCATGAGTCTGAATTTCAATAAATCCTGTCTGAGAAATGTTTTAATTCTGAAGAAAACCTTATCGTTTATGTTTTCATAAAAGGTAATTTATTTATTTGCAAGTTTGTGGATAAAGTACAAATTGCAAAACTGCCATGTTTTTACCGTACCTGTACAGTGGAAGTTAAATGCTCTGCTATTTTAAAACCAGCTAAAAGCTAGATTAGCTTTCATGTTGCATTGATCTATCAACAAAAACAGTAGCACTTTCTTCAACTCAAAACTATCATGTGCTTAAAGAAATTCTACCACCAGCCATGGTAGCAATTATTTTATTTTAAGGGAAGTAATGACTTTTTCACTGCTATCAGATAACTTCCAGATTAAGGTCAGTATAAGGTCAGGACACAAGAGACTTATCCTGTATGTGGAACCTGCATTCTTCAAACGGTTTAAAATCTGTTGAGAATCATCATTCAACAGTTGAAATCGCCAAGCATTTCACCCAGAGACTTCCTTCTTAAGTACATATGTGTCTGCGAGGGCATATGTGCAGTATGGGAGTGTTTGTCCTTTTGCTTAATTCTTGTTAAGTTCTTTAGCATTTCTGGGTTTATCCATTTAATTAATGGTAAAATTTTGTTTTAATAACCACAGATGATATGGATATGTTTTGTATGTACTCAGACTGAGTTGTATGTTTGTATGTAACAGACTGATTTCTGTTTAATAGAGGGTGTTTTTGCTCACTGTTTATCCCCGTATCCTAACTACATCATGCCAAGCCACCAACACTCAGCTCTCCTCATATTAAAACTAAATGGTGTGATCATCTTGCAGCAATAAAGCAACTACGACTTGCTCCAGTTGGCAGAGTCTTCTAGCCCCCCTTCCTTAACATAACGCAGAGTGTAGTTTGTAGAAATAATTAAAAATAATGATCCTGAAAGAAGGTTATTTATATTGATGGGTGAAGGGAGGAGTTTGGAGTTCAGGATCTAATGTTTCAGGTACTTGTGAGCTCATTGGCTTCTGAGTGAAATTACTATTCCATATAGAGAAAGATGGGATTTCCTACACCATCTGGGAACGCAATATATATACCTTCATATAATACCAGCTTCCTGCAGCAGATGCCATCTTCCTCACTTTCTTCACAGTTTACTCTTTTACATATAGGTGAGGGCTTGCTCTCTTTCTTTGCCATTGCTCTGTTGTATTGCAGCTGTCTGTCGTGCATTTGAGATGCTTTTGGATTAGCACCACTGCTGTTGGAATTGTCCTGTCTTATCTGATTGTGTCAGCGTGCTATGCACAGGAGTTGTTGGGATTTCTTTGGTTGCCATGTGCTTCCAAGTGATGATTAAGTATAGAGGACAATATGTGAGAGAGTATTTCTAGTATGTTACTCTAATCATTATATTACAATGCTTGTTATGTAAGTATAGGATACTTTTTGATTCATGTTAATTATTAAATATTTGTTTACAATATGGATTCTGTTTAGTCTATGGTGCTAGTATGAGTAATGGGGATCGTTTTGCCATTTTATTAGTATTTTTTTTTTAAATATAATTTATACAGATGATTAAGTGACATCACTGCTTGTTGATATTTTTGTATTTACTGCATCTAAAGTGATACAGCCATGTTTGCCTTGGTGCCTTTTCAAATATGTCTTATGTAAATAGGTAACAGGAAGCATTAAAAATATTGAAACTATTTTTGTAAGTGAAAATGATAATAACATATGTGTTTCCCACATTATTGTAGTCTTTTGCTGCTTTAATCCCTAATAAACTAAAGCTTTGGCATTGTTAGAGAGGTGAAGATTCTTGACCCGCGTGCCAAAGATATAAGAGCCACATAGTTGTGTTCATAGTTAGCAATTATTATTTCTTAAAGGGTTTAATTAGAATATATTTTTTACTTATTTTTTAACCACAACATCGTTGTATAATGGATTAAATGATGGATCAGAATTTTTGACAATAAACCAAAAACGGCACCTGTAAATGTCAAATATAGCCTTTTAATTCCCTTGAGTGAATTTACACACTTGATGCCAAAGTAACATATCTGTTTACTATAATATGATGTTTCAAATGTTTTATCTGAGCTATGAATAAATCATGCTTTAAATAATATTCAGCAAATTAAGTACATATTTACATGTGCTGAATTAACCTTATAACCTTTTTATTTTTCTGTGCTTCTCTTGTGTGTGCAATGTTTATAACTGCAAATACAATGTGTTGTAATACTAATAGAAATAAATATATTTAGTTATATAGATAAAACAGAAGTATTAACAGAATGTTACTTCATTTAAAACTCTGCATTTATCATTTTATTAAGTATTTACCACTCCTAGTGACTTTAATGGTTTCCCGAAACATTATTTATGAACCTTTTAATAGAAATCAGAATCAAAGTAAGGAATACTTGGGAAATTGTGGGCAAAACAGCTTGCGTTTGTGCACATTCACATTCTTCTTATTTGTATATATTGGAATAGTAAAAAAACAAAACATAAGCTCTCACACCAACATACATGTTAATGGAGTTAAAGTCTGCTATTGTTTAAACAAAATGTTACTTTTCTTTACATCTGTTATCCTGCAGGGTGAAAAAAACAAAATCCAATCAATATGTCTGAGTAAGTATATTTCAGGCATTTTGTCAATATTTTTCAAGTACCAAATCCTTAATTTAAATTTAGTTTCTACATGGGTGTAAAAAATTACAAATACAGCATTTTGGAATTGAGTGAAAAAGGACACTTGACTACTTGAAGACATACATGATTATGATTATTTTCTCAAATAATGTTTCTAAATTCTTTAGGAAAAAGATGTCCTCGAGTCGGAAACATAATCTGAAGGTATTGCTATTCACTATATCAACTTTTTAACATAAATGAATTTATGATGATCAAATCTGGAATATTAATTAGTGCTGCCTTTGATTTGTAGAGCTTGATGCTCTCCATTGCTAAAGGTTTACTGGAGGCAGAAGCAAAGGAAAGAGAGGTGGAGAGAAAAAAGTACATGGAGGACACATGCCCTCCTTTATCCCTGCCTAGTGGCATGCAAGCACTACAGGTACAGCAACTCCACTCTTTACATTCTGACTCCCTCCAAAAAAAAGAGAAGCCAGTGCTATGGTCCATGATGTTTCTGTTTTATGGCTCTTTAAATGGCACTTTTATCTTTCTGCAGGAATTATGCAGAGAGCTTCACCATAAGATTGATGTGATTGATGAGGAGAGATATGATATGGATAGCAAAGTTGGCAAAAGTGCTAAGGAGGTAAAGCTGAAACCTAATTGATAACCCCAAGCTACTATTATTGGATGTGAAACTGTTTCATATGGATTCTGTATCCTTTAAGATTGAAGACCTTAAGATTAAAGTTCAAGATCTGAAGGGCAAATTCAAAAAGCCAGCATTGAGGAAAGTGCGCATGTCTGCTGATCAAATGCTTCAGGCTTTGCTGGGTTCCAAACACAAGGTGTCACTGGACCTGAGAGCCAACTTAAAACAAGTGAAGAAGGAGGTCAAGGAGGAGGTGTGTGCAAAATGTTTGATCATGATCTGTATGTATGTTAAAATATGTTTAACCATTAATATAATATACTTCCCACTCTTAAGTTTCCATGTTCTAATATGTTATCAGCTATTTTATCTTGTTGAACAGTCATAATTACAGTAACAACTTTAAGCAATGTTGCATTATTTTATGGTCAAGAAAATTAAGTTATTTATGTATTGATTTTCTACATAGTACATTGTCACAAAGCAATTTTTGCAGTATTCTGAGCCTAAATCCAAAAAGCAAAGCAACAGAGGCAAAAAAAAAATCCCTGTAAACTTGTTTTTTTTAACTAAGAAACCTTGGAAGGACCAAGACGTTTTAGCTTAGTGGTTATGATGTTGGGCTATTTTGTCTAAACCTTGGGGAATCCCATCCTCAAGCCCACCTGTTTTGCCGATGTGGACCGTTGAGTAAATCCATCACCCCTCATTGGTTCATAGGGTGCTGTATTATGGCTGACCTAAACTCTGACTCAAATTTTAGCAAAACTATAACAAATGATTTGCCTTTAACATGTTCAGTGTTTATAGTTTGTTGTTTATCCACATAACCAATGTGCCTCCTAGTTTTTCAATTTGGAATTAACACAAATAATAATGCAAATGATTTTATGACTGAATGTTTCGAATCAGTATTGACAGAATGTTATCCATGTCGTAGGATAAGGAACTGCGTGATGTTGGGGACTGGCGCAAGAACATTGAGGACAAGGCTGGCATGGATGGCAGAAAGAAGATGTTTGAGTCTGAGGCCTAAATTTCCAAATAGAGTCTTTTGTTCAGTGTTTTTCTTCAGTTTAATGGATTCACTGATATGTCTTATTTCTAGTCATTTAAAACCAAACCGTTAAGTTTTCGACATGGACAGAATTCTTAATAGATGAAGTATAATCTCAAATAGAAAAAAAAAATAGTAGTATTTGATTTGGTTTTGAAGATCTCATACAGTTTGTAATGGGTAATAATGTTCAAATAAATGATTTAAAATGCATTTGTTTACTTGTCATAATTTCAGTTCTTTCTTTTCCTTGTAACAGCACAAAACAAACATATTATAGTTTTTATTTAACATATTATTATTTGTTATGCATTGGGTGCTCTAAAATATTTTTTATATATTTGCCAACATCTAACAGGTTCTATGAAGTCCTCTATCCGAATATGACTATTTTTGCAGAATTTTTAAAATTTCTGGATTCATCATTATAATGACATTTAACTCAAATATGCCTGTGCTTTTTCTAAGTTAAGGTAAGCTGATACTCTTATTGCTTAATAGATCTAATGATTCAAATTGTCTCTGTCAATTTATGACATTTTTTTCTTCATTAGATCATATCAAATTTTATTAATCTTTTATCATGGTTATTTATACAGAAGGAGCAGGCCAAGATGTGATAGTACTGTATTTCATGACCTTGTCAGCCCATTGGTTTGGTTGGTAATCCATTTCCAAAAAGAGAACAGCGGGATTTACAGAGCGATCAGAGAATGCAATATATACCTTCTTTGCACTTCAGCTGCCTGTCTCTGTCTTACAGTTGCTCGTCATCTGCGTTGTTCTTTTCTTCTGTGTGTAAGGTGAGCTGTTTATTGCATGATCCTTTTTTATTTTTTTCAAGATTTTAGTTCGTGTTTACTGCCGAAACTGCTACCTGTGCCTATAAATTTTAGCAGAATGGAGGAGACTAACAATTATAAATGTTATATTCAAACATTTGTTTATAACATAACATAGTTTATTTTTCAGAATTTAACCTGATTAAAATATATTTCCATACACCCCTAATAATAGAAAACATGTAAAAGTAGTAGTGTATGTGTTTAATGTGTTTTTATAAAGTGTGTACAGAGTGGGCCAAAAGTAGTTTGCTTGATATATAGTCTGGTGAAGTGGCACTTTGAAAGGCAACACCTCCTTCAGCCGTAAAGTTTAAAGATGATACTCTAATGTTTTTTACTTCTTGTCAACACCAGCATGCCATCACGTGTAATGGCTAGCTTAGACTAGGGTGAGATTTTTTACATTTTCTTCAGATTTAGAAGAAGTTTTGTAACGTTTAAACTTAATACTAATCTATCAAAACACCTGAAAATTACAGCTTTGTATATATAACTATTATAGAAGTTGAAATGTTAATTATGTCCTATTCTCTACAGTTTTCTAGCTTTCATTTATATATATATATTCAAGAATAGATATTTTCTTTTTCTTCAATGTTGTAGGTTTTATGTGTTTTGACAACTGTCCTCACAATTTTCTAGACATGTAGTTAGGAACATGATGCCCGTCTGTGGGGCAGTTAACTCAGTCATCAGTTAGACAGTTGGTCTATTCCATTTCTCCTCCACAGTTAAATAAAGACTAAGAATGGAGTCAGTTGTGATGGAAATAAAGGACGTGCGGTTATTTCTGAGCAGTGCTCTAATGTCTTGGACGTCTTAGGGATGTTCCATAAGGCTGGCTTGACTCTTGAACTTGTCTAACACTTGTGGTATCACATATCAGGGACCTCACTAAAAAATATCAGTTCAGGAGGGATTTGTGGCCCCAGTGCCTGTTCAGATTTAGAATACAGTATTAGAATATACAGCATCTGTACAAGTCTCTTCAAAGTCACTAATTTGGAATGTTCATGGCAAACTTGAAACATATAATTATATTCTCCGAACATAAATTCTCACAGAAGACTTTTCTACTTTTTATATAAACTGGAACTCTTAGAATCTTCCAACTTTTTCGTAGAAAGTTCTCACTTATACACTCACTGGCAACTCGACAATTCTTCATTTTATCAGTTTTACTTAAAACATGGATGGTCTTTGCAGTTCGACAATTCCAAACTGTAGTTTTTCCACCCAGTTTGTTAGTCTATTTTACATTTGATTTATCATAAGGACTTTCACACACCACAACAGAAGATGTGATGGTGTGTTAGTGTTTGTTGCACCGGTGCGATTGAATCAGACACAGCTGGAGTTTTTACTGTATATTTACTTAATTTATATCTTAGATCAGCATATGGTAGGTTTGCTTTCTAGATTATTTTAAATTATGTTTCAAGACTTATAACATCCAGTACTAAATGTAAGGTTTTGTTTGAAAATTGTATTGAAACAAAGCATAAATTATTTCGTACTGCCATTTTTTTTGCTTGTGTTTCTTAGGGATAAAGATACAACAGCCATGACTGAGTAAGTATAATTTTAAGTCAGTCACTAGTATGCACTAACCGTTTTGAAGTAAATGGTTGAAATCAACTCTTCGTATATTTTTATCATTAATAATAATTAGGTTAATGTAACATCAGTACTAACTTTATCTGAAATATTTAATGAAGAGAAGTTTTAGTGTTTGGAGTTCTTAACCTCCAACGACTCTTTGATTAAATTTGGATAGTTTCCCACAGAGACAAATAACAAATTTTGTTATCCGATTGTTCATAGTTGTTGAAATTGGCTATCAAACAATCTCACAAATGTGTTTGTTATGTTTCCACATTATTTCATCTAAATCATGTGTGTAAAAGGATTTTACAAAGAAGCAACACATGTACATTAAAACACCAACATCTCTGATTTTTATTTTCTGACAGGAACAAAAGAATGTCTATGAGTCGGAAACATAGCTTAAAGGTACGCAATATATAAAGAATATTCACATACTATGCTGAAGTAAAATTCATTATGAGCTAAAATTCCCCTGCATTTATTTAACTTTACTTATTTGTAAATGTTTGGCATGAATTTTGGTGTTATGTTGTTGGTCAGTACATTATATACATCTTTCCACAGAGCTTAATGCTTCAGGTAGCAAAAGAAAGATTGGAAGCTGAAGAAAAAGTTAAAACAGAAGAGAGAAAACAATATATGGAAGAACATTGCCCATCTCTTTCTCTACCTGGCAGCAAGAATGAATTGGAGGTAAATGTCATAATTTAGATTTGTTTGCTAGTCATCCATTAGTGTAATGTTTGCCTTAATCGACTGAAGATCATTTGAAGTACATTTTATACTTTTAACCTGATGGTAGTTGATCTAAAAATATAATTAACAATGTTACTGGTTGTGCACCTTTCTCAGTACTGTGTGACTGGTGTGTTAGTCTTGTCCTTTATTGCCTATCAGTGGATTTTGGTGTATGCTCTGTGTACATACATGCATTTATTTCAAAAGGCTTTGCAGTAAATACTTTGTTTTTAATTTTTTCAGGTTCTATGCAAGGAACTACACGATAAAATTAATATTATTGATGAGGAGCGGTACAATCTCGAACACAAAGCCAAAATGGTTATAAACGAGGTAAGCATTGTTGTCATTTCCTGATTACTTTATGTTTAATGATTTACTTATTACATTTTCTGTCCTTAGGTCAAGGACTTGAATATAAAAATTATAGACCTCAAGGGCAAGTTTAAGAAACCCCCTCTGAAGAAAGTACGCATGTCCGCTGATGCTATGCTTCAGGCTCTGCTGGGCTCCAAGCACAAAGTAAACTTGGATTTAAGAGCAAACCTTAAACAAGTTAAGAAGGAGGTCAAGGAGGAGGTGTGTATTTATTTATTTTTTAAACAAGGATGTACATCTTGTTTGGACATCGATTTTTTTATTACATTCTGAATTAAATATTACATTTAATAATGTCCTTATTCTGGAGTTTTTTTGAGGGTTTGTTCCTAAAAAACACCAAATGCCCCAAATAGGCTTAGGTCTATATTACATTAAAGCTTTTGACTGAGTTTCCAACAGTTTTTAAATGAAGTAGAAAACTGTCATTGCTTATGTATTATTTAGATTGCACAGATTGTACTCATACAGTATACTTATCTATAAATTTTGTACTTACTTTACATTTCCTTTTCTTTTACAGGATAAGGAACTGCGTGATGTTGGTGACTGGCGTAAGAGCATTGAGGACAAGGCTGGAATGGGTGGAAGGAAAAAGATGTTTGAATCTGAGGCTTAAATATTTAGGACTATAGATCTTGTGTATGGAGAGAATTCTTCCCTAGTAACATTTTCAAAGTAGTTTGCTAGAAAATTTCATAAATTGTCTTTTTTTTAATGTATAGCCAACAGTTCTTTTTACAACACATCATCCGAGAATGAGCTGTTTCATCTTGTATTAAATAAACTGATTGATAAATGAAAAAAGTTTTTTCTAAATGAATGATTTTGCTGTCATACATTATACTAAAATCATCATATGTCCAAAGCCTCTTGTGATCAAACCGGTAAGTAATTTATTGTTTTAGAAGATTGCATTAAATAAAAAAATATGTATATGTTAATGTTGTTATCTTGCATACAGATACACACCAGGCGTTTCCAGATTCCTGTGCAAGCAGATGTGAGTAATATATAAGTCATATGCAGATAACATGTACAGTGGGTTTACAGTGAGCTGTGCACCAACACAGAATTGAAATAATTGTCAATTTATTGCTCTGAATTCTTTTAAACCTTCACTCATATATTATGTGGAAAGTAATGCTTTTAACATGTGAATGCACTTAACAGATGCATAAACATAAAACGGAATCTTTCCTTTCTTTGTTGGTGTAGAAAAAACCTTTAAATGTAAATGCATATAGACTGTAAATCACCTCACACAAGAATATGTACTAGATATATAAGCAATAAAATAAGGAAAATCTTAAAGGAGGGTTATTTATACAGAAGTTGGAGGGAGGGGTTTACGGCTAGAATTTCAGATGCATGCTGATCGGCTGGTCTGAGTGGTACACCAAGACCATAAAGAGAAATGTAGTGTTTTGCTGAGCCATCACACAATGACATTAAAACCCTCATGGCCTTTCAAGAGCTCGTGACAGTCTTACGGGATCCTACTTGCTGCCTTGCTGTCTCCTAGGTGAGAATATCTCTACTCTCTCCTGATGAATCCTGCTTGTCTGGGCTTTAGGAACATATGGATTTATGGATTTGGATAGTTTTTAAGTTTGTTTTTTTCCTGCATTGGAACTGACAAACACATGATTCAGCGATCAGCTTGAAAAAGTGGCAAATTTCTCTGCTATATTTCAGTTCAATCAATTATCAGCATCAGTTGACATGGTAACTATGCAATGGCCAATGCAATAATAAAGAGAAAACTCCTTTATTATTGCCTTTGTTTTGAGCTAACAATAATAAACATTAGTTTATAAAAATAATTATTGTATATTTATAAAATACTGCATCTCTCCTAACATGAGGTGGAAATTAATCTTTTCATTTGTAAACTCAATCATTGTTCAGACAAGTAGCAGTTTTTTTGTTCAAAAAGTACATTTTGCTTTGTTGTACAGTAAACAAGTTATAAAAATATTTTTTTTAGAAAAAGAAAGTTTCTAAATGTTGATGTAATGAAAACACATACTATTTGTAATCATACATCTTCTCTATTTACTGCATATGAAAAATAATTGTCTTTACTATTTAGTTATTGTTTGAGCCATGCTTATTAAAGAGCAAAAATCACCCTAAAGAATCTTTTCTGGATGTAGATTTACACGTAATACATAAGTAGTGTAACACATTTAATAAACTTGATAACTATATGTATAAATCTTAGACTAAGTGGTCAGAAATTCACAGTTCCTGATTTATGATGAGATTATTTAACATTCTGAAACTTTAGTCTGTTCCGACGAGGTCACTGGCAGATGTCCTTACTCAGTGTGTATGCAGTAACATATCAGTTATCACTACATATGTCACCTTCAAAAATAGTACATAAAACAAATGTCTTCATCTGGGACTTAACGAAACTAATCATGTGACATTTTAATAGCAGTTGGATAAACATGTCTAATGTAAGCAGTCCTTATGAATTATTTTAGTTATATGTTCTTTATTAGTTTAAAAGACAAATTTATTTTCCTCATACCGCACTGTGAGATCCTGCATAGGTTTGCTGAGTATTTTTCACATTTGTCACTGATGCTGATGTATAAGATGGATGTATCTCAAATGTCAGTAGTGATAGCACATGCCAAGGTGCTAGGATATAAATGTATGTTTGAAGACAAGCAAATGCCATAGGAGGGATAAAACGTGGACAGCTGGTTGCTAACACATACTTGCAAACTTAATTTAGAAGGGATTTCTTTTTTCCTTTTAAGAAGGTTTACACAGTTGGCCAAATGCATGTTTCAAATACTGTTGCAGTTTAACTCAAAGTTACATAAATTTGAGTTTGAGTTTTTTCATACCTCATTTGTTTTTAGAGTGTGAAGCAAACAAGAAGTCAAGATGTCTGAGTAAGTTTTTACATTTAATATTTACGTTTTATAATTTTATAATATAATATATATAATATAATATAATATAATATAATATATATAATAATATATTTTGGCACAGCTTTTGAAATAAAAAATAAAGAATTAATGCACTATATACTAAATTTTTGCACTTTTTACAAAAACATTTTCTTTTTACTTAATCACTATTTCATCCCATAAAAAGGAAAAAGATGTCATCGAGTCGGAGGCATCAACTGAAGGTAAAACAGTCATTATTAAATTTTAATTTCCTAATGACATTTATATATTAAATTGAGATTACATTAAATAACGGGCAAATTTTCATATCTTTGCAGAGTTTGATGCTCTCAATTGCAAAGGGGCTCTTGGAAGCTGAGGTAATTTCAATTGAAGCTGCAAGGCAGGCTTATATGGAGGAGACTTGTCCATCTCCAAACCTCTCAGGATCTGTTGCAGACCTTCAGGTAGGTGTGCATAAGTATTTCTTATTGGCTTTATATAACCTAGCAGTATGACCACACTCCTTTTGACATTATATCAGAAGAAAGGATCTAGAATGGATTTGCACAGAGCATCTGAGTCTGTGCCATGAAATGCATTTATTTTATGCATGTTGCTTACATTGCAGGAGCTTTGCAAGAAGCTTCATGCACAGATAGACAAAGTAGACGATGACAGGTATGATCTGGCCAGCAAAGTCAGCAAGAGTGACAAAGAGGTACAGTTATCTTTTACAGAAAAAATGATGGCCATGTTAAGCCCCTGTTGTGCATTTGTTAGAATTTATTAGCAATGTACATTTCTGTTTGCTCTAAATAGATTGATGATCTGAAGATTAAAGTTCAAGATCTTCAGGGCAAATTTAAGAAGCCAGCTTTGAAGAAGGTACGCATGTCTGCTGACTCCATGCTTCAGGCACTGCTGGGCTCCAAACACAAGGTGAACATGGATCTGAGAGCCAACCTGAAACAAGTGAAGAAGGAGGTCAAAGAGGAGGTGGGTTCAATACATTTAGCACCAAGAAATGAAACTCTTGGTGATTCTTGGTGAAATGACGATGATGATGATGATGATAATAATGATAATAACTCCATACTTAAAAATAATTACTTTGTTAAGTGAATGTGTGAGAGTCCGTCAGAAATGCAAACAGAGTTTAAACTCAGAATTGTTTCTTCAACATGAATTTTTCCTTAAAGGAGAAAGAAGCTGTTGGTGACTGGCGTAAGAACATTGATGAAAAGGCTGGTATGGATGGCAGAAAGAAGATGTTCGAGACCTCCTAAATTTCCCTGTAGCATAAAAAGGCTAGTTGTTTTAAACTAGAAAGCAGGCAGTAAGATTTATTTTTTTCTTCAGCGACGTAGTATCAATGCGGTCACATTCTGGGCCATTAATATTTTGTATATGACCTAATGCTAAGATATTTCTGTCTGCTAAACATCAGTTATTGTAAAGGCAACATTCAAGTGGATCTATAAATAAAAGTCAGAAATATTTTAATGATTCTTGTTTTTTTTTTTTTTATTTAAAGCATGTGTTATGATGTTTTTTCTTTTGTAAAACCCTACACATGCACACAAATTATTTAAGTGACACACATTATTTAAGAAACAGAAATCATATTATTATTCTTTATGAAATATATGGATGTGCTCATGGCTTAAGAAAATACCAGCAATAAACAAGGCTTGAAGACTGTAGGCTACGGATTGTTAGGTGAGTTTAGAAATCTTTCTGTCTGTCTATTGTGTAAAATGTCATCTACACTTTGTAATACCTAGTTACTGATTATTAATTAAATTAAAACTAGGCTCATAAAAGACAATGGAAGCAAAAAAGATAATTCTGCCTTACAATTAATCACCTCGATTTATGCTGATTGTTACAGTTTGGTGAAGAAGGACAGGAGGACAAAGTAAAAAGACGAGCCCTTATGTGAACAAGAGGATAAGCAGAGAAACCGCGATATCTACTGGCAAAATCAGGATCTACAGGTATAATTCTACAGGCATGTTTTTGTAAAAAATAAATAAATAAAATAAAAATAATAATAATAATAATAATAATAATAATAATAATAATAATCGTCTCCTGTAAAAAAAACAATTTCTTAATGTAGTTACTATTTTTTGAAACGTTAAAAAAAAGTCACGAAAGAAGACAATTGAAACAAATCGGTAATTCTGTCGTACAATTAATCACCTCGATTCTTGCTCATTGTTACTATTTTGCAAAGACAGACAGATGGACAAAGGAAAAAGATGAAAAGATGAAAGTAAGCAGAGAAACCGCGACATCTCGCGGTGAAATTAGGACCTACAGGTACGTTACCACATGTATTCTTAAAAAGAGTAATATTCTACTTCCTCTTTTCATTATTATTATTATTATTATTATTATTATTATTATTATTATTATTATTATTATTATTATTATTATTTCGTTAAATCACACCAACAAACGTTAAGTTTTTATGTTGTAACTTCCTGCTGATATTGTCTGTTGACCTATTGTAATTACAGACTGTTTACATGGCATTGTGGTTTTTTTTTTATATATATATTTTGTTTATATAAAAAAAATTTAAGCCTTTTACTAAAGATGACGTTTAAAGTGATTTGTTTGGCTTTGAGTGTTCATAAAGAGGGCAAGACAGAGCAGCCTGTTAGATTCTTTCCAAGAGGGTCCAGTCCTATTTCAGTACATATCCACTACATGGAACGGCCCTTATAACTGTAACCATAGTAGGCGTGTCATGTATTGGAACACCCACTGCTACCCCTGACCCAGCCAAAAACCATAGTTGGCCTGTAGTGTAGTGGCTGTGAAGTATTGTGTTTCTAGACTGAGTCTGTCAGAAATTGCTTATTGCTTGCTACACTCTACTATACACTAGGCATCAAGTAGGAGCTGAAAATTCAAATTCCAATTTAATGAAAGCCATTTTAGAGTAAACATCCACTCATGATTCTCATGATTCAAGTAAAGCCATATCATTTAATAAAGCTAAGAAAGACTTTTTTTATTTTAATTCACAAAAAAGGTTATCATGCTGTAATCATGGTTTTTGTAAATGATTTTCAACATCAAAAATCGTTATGACTTTTTATAAATACTCAACAAAAAACTGTAACAGAGTAAACATATCAACTAGTACTTAGATTTAAAGTGCTGTTATTTAGGGAGCAGTTGCTGCGTCTTAAATACGTCACAAGCTGAAAAATACTGCCCCCAAAAGGAAGTTTAATGCACTGCACTGCCCCAAACCCACAGAAAAGGAAGCTTTTTTTTAATAATTCCTAAAATTCACATTTTTCATGAAACTATAGACTGTGCACGTCGTTAAAAAAACTGTACAATTGGCCAGACCTGGAGACATTTCTCTTTTTTATGATTTTAAGTCATACAACCTACATTAATAGGTAGAAAATATTCAAGGTGTTTTTACATTTTTACAAATATTATGATTTGAAATATTGCGAAACATTTATATTTTAAATAGAGATTTAAATAAAATAAAGCCTAAATAATGTTCGGATTAATTTATTACCACCCACTAGTTATAGAATAAAACTGTCTTATTTGTAGTGAATTTAAAAAAGTGATGGTCTGTGGCAGAATTAACAAAAGGGTTTCGATTGTTACTCTTAGTTCTCGCCACTAGAGAGAGCTAGTGTTCTACATTATGCTACTGGAAGTGGCGCAAGTAGACACTTTGCTTTAGTATGTCTGGTTTAAGATACATGGAGTTCTAAGGAAAGGGGACAGCGAAAAAAGACTCTTTATACCGGACAGAATCCCATCACTTTTAAATAAAAAAAATACTGAAATGACTACAGTATACCTTACTGTAAAACATTAGGCTGTGTCACTATGTTAACCTTATCCTGGTCTCTGATCACATGCTAGTCTTGGCACTGTAAAGGCCTATTTACAATAATGCACCAACTTCAAAATGATATGATGAATGGGTAAAAAAAAACTAGTTAAAACACATACATGATACAAACATACTGGAAATAAATTTTTCCTGTTGATTATTTAAACTTTTGGTCCAAAGGAACCAAAATATATAGACTACCTTGTCTATTCTATAACTTCATACTGATGTAAATACATAATATTTGATGGTAATAGATTTTTAAGATGATATTCGTCTTCTCGTGGCTTGACTATTTTGAGCGCTCATCAGCAGAGATTGGGTGCTGTGTATATTCCTGGGGAGTGGCTGTCTAATGACTTTTCCCAATACCATAAACAGAGTGGGAGGTATTTTGTGTGACATGTTCATGCCAGCCTTATATTAAATCAGCAACCTGTGATTGGGGTGCCAGTGGTTCCCGACCCTGAACCATTACTTCTTCAGGCCAGTTTCACCGACACAACCTTTCTTACAGGTGAGAGGATATTTTACTGCAAACTTTCCAGTAAATGCATAGTTGTTTCAGAATAATTCTACTTTAAATGTCTGTGTTTCTTTTGTTAATTGGAAATGGCATATTGTTTCAAAAAGGACATCATAAAATGCTGTTGCTCCTGCTTTAAAAACCATTTTATTTAAAAGTTTGTTTATATGGATAAAAAAAATAATATGTAGAGCTTTGATAACAGAAATGAAAATTCTATATAATGTTTAAATGAAATGAAATTATATTGTTTAACTTTATTCTGAATTATAAGCAATGTATTTAAAATATATGGAATTCTAATTAATCTTTGACTCTAAACTTTATATTAATAGGAAATTCTGTATACTTATATTCATGTTATGCAATGCATTAAAGGATAGCGATGAATAAAATATATTTATTTTTTAACCCATTTGCAAATAAATGCATAATTGAAATAGTAAACTTAACTGGTGAGTATTTCAAACATGTATCTGTCAACCTGAAATGTTTGGAATAAATAGCTGTAATGTGAGATGACTCGTCCTGATTAATCTTAGCCAACTAGTGTAGCTCGAGCTGAGGTGCAGGTGGTGCTGATGGAGTTTGAGACGAGGGGGGAGGCTATTGCCAGAGACTATTTCCGAAGTTGAGGTGGGAATTGGATATTAGTATGATATCTAATAACCCTGGTGCAAAGTCAGTATGCTTATAGAAGACTGAAAACACTTTTGTTTATGATAATTCATGTACAACACAGTTATTTTGACTAAAAATTACTAATTCAATCTTATGTCACTTCCAACAGATGAACAGCTTACCAAATCAATTATACAGTTATACATTTAAAAAAAGCATATAATGTTTTTTCTTATAATAAAACATTGTACATTGCACATTAATAGTGATAATATATATTAATAGTGATTAAATATCACAATATTTAAAAAATATTCAATATAATTAATATCCAGGACTTTCTGATCTATACAGGCGGTGATAAAAAAAAAAAAGCCGCCAAGATGTCTGAGTAAGTATTGTGTTTGATTTATTATATTTACACTGTGACTGCAGTACCCATTACATAAAATAACATACTGTAACTAGAAATTTTTTTTTTACTTTCTTCACAGGAAAAAGATGACATCGAGCCGCAGGCATCATTTAAAGGTAATGAAAAGTATTCAATAGTAAACATTTATCTGTTTAATCATCACTGTTTTAAAATGCACATTTCATTATGTTTAATATTTAAATTGTGCCATTTTGTTTGGCTGGAAAAAAGGATAATTTAGGTGAAGTAAATATACTTCAGGTGTAACATGAATCTGCTCTTTATTCCTTTCAGAGCTTGATGCTTGGCATAGCTAAAACTATGCTGGAGAAGGAGGCTGCTCAAATTGTAGCAGATAAAGCTACTTATATGGAACAGACTTGCCCTGAACCCTCATACTCAGGTTCAGTGCAGGAACTCCAGGTACAACATTCAAGCCTACATTCTTTGTAATTACATTTTGGCCAGATGCCTTTATTCAAAAAGCAGTGCATAAAGTTAAACCTTAAAAAAGGATTGATATAGTATAGTGCTCCAATTATTAATGCTATTTAATTATCTAAGGCTGTAAATTGTATGCAAGTTCGTATAATCTGTCAATAAAAAACAGACTGTTCTAAGACATGACAAGTTCTTAAAATGACACATAAAGATTGCACACTTATGCTATTGTAATGTAAATTTATTTAATGATCTATTTAGGTTTTTATTAATTTGTATTAGATAAACTGTAATATAGTGTGCTTTAAAGTGTGCTTTCTAAGCATATGTGTGTGTGCATTAAATGTACTATTAGGAAATGTGCAAGAAGCTGCATCAGACTGTTGATAAAACAGATGAAGAGAGATACGACTTGGAGGCCAAAGTAAATAAAGCAGATAAGGAGGTATTTTATTCAAATATATACTTAATATTTGGATCTTTTGGTTCCTAAGTTCCTGTCTGATCAAGGGCTGTTTTTGTACCTGCAGATTGAAGAGCTGAAGATTAAAGTAATTGATCTCATAGGCAAGTTTAAGAAACCCGCTTTAAAGAAAGTGCGTATGTCAGCTGATCAAATGCTTGGGGCTCTGCTGGGCTCCAAACACAAGGTGTCTCTGGACCTGAGAGCTAACCTGAAACAAGTAAAGAAGGAGGTCAAAGAGGAGGTCAGTACCGAGCATGACTCACAGAGTCTATTCAAGAAATTTAACAGAGAGTGACTATATGTGACAAAATCCAACTCAATTTTACAATTTTTGTCTATAATGTCTCTGTAGGCTGCAGATGTTGGTGACTGGCGTAAAAACATTGAGGACAAGGCTGGCATGGATGGCAGGAAAAAGATGTTTGAGGGAGAGGCTTAAATTCATGGACATTTCTTTGTATAGCGCCTTTGAGGATTCTCTTTTTGGTTGTGTGGTGCCTTGCAATTTTAAAATAGTTAACTGGCTTTCTCACCTCAGTACACTGGTTTTGAAAATGTTATGGAATGACTATATGTGTTATTGCAGTGCCACTGCCATTAAATTGATTCTTCTAAGAAAATAATTTGCCAGTGTTCTTTTTTACAGCAGAGTTCTGCAAGCCTCATGTTAAAAACGAACTGCGTCTATCTCCTAATGCTTTTTTTTTTACCACTAGAGGTCACTATACCAACCATCTACCAAGTATTTTCACATTTTTTCATATTCTCTTAAATTTTCTCATCTTTTTTTACTGTCCTGTCGAGCCTGAATCTTTTCATACTGCTACTCTCATGTAGATTTTCTGTGCTTTAATACTATTTTTTAAGCACCAGGATAACTTGTCTTGGAAAACACACATGTTTTACATATATTTCATTCATTCATTATCTCCCGCTTTCTCCTCTATTAGGGTCGCGGTGGGGTTCCCCATGCCCATCCAGGGGAGAACATCTCGGGCGCTGGGCAGATACACCCAGGACAGGGCGCCAATCCATCGCTGGGCACACTCACTCATACAGACACACTCTATATGGGGCAATTTGTTTGAGAATTCAATTGACTTGATCCATGTTTTTGGACTGTGGGAGGAAACCGGAGAACCCGGAGGAAACCCACGCAGACACGGGGAGAACATGGAAACTCCACCCAGATGGGGATTCGAACCGGGAATCCCTAGCGCTGAGAGGCGAACGTGCTAACCACTAAGCCACCGTGCCGCCCATGTTTTACATATATTTGAATAGAAAAAAAATAGGAATTAATAGAACTAATGTTCACATATATTCAAATTCCACACAACATTTCTCATTCAAATGTCTTAAAAGCTAAAGTAATATTAGTATAATTTATGTAAAAGAACATTTTTTTTGAACCAGCCAATGTTTTATGTAGCAGTATTATTTGACTGACATTATCCCCAAGTGTTTTAACATTCTTCACAGCTTACAAGAAGGACCCTGCAATCATCATAGACCTCCTCAAGGAGAAGATTTTTATGAGGTCTGCTGAGGTTGAGCTGGAAGTATTTCAGGAACTTGCTGGCCTATTGGTCTGGGGTGGATTCTACTTCCATAAACAGGACAGAGATCTGCTGAGACATCACAGCAACCCATATATATCCTATTTGACTTTTCCTTTGGCCTGGGGCTCACCAGTCTTTCCTGTCCTTTTGCCAAGTGTCTTCTGCCCTCGTTCTTGTGTGTAAGTGAACACTTTTCACGTTTAATTTATTTACCACATACTAAACATCTTTTGCATCCTTAATACATGAATTTTAGCACTTTATGGATTGAAGCAGAGATGACATTGATTGATATTCACCAAGGACCTGTATATATTAATCAAGTGGTCTATTTAAGGAAATGGCATCATATAACTAAGTTCTATAAGGATGTTTGCATGCATTATTTAAAAACGGTGAAATTTTTAATATCCCTAAATGTTGCTAATACAACAACAGAAATTCTAGCTATGATAATTTGCTTTAAGATGCTTTTAACATTTTTCATTTACATTGGAAATAATGCTATTGCTTAAATTGTTTTCCCCTCTAATACATGCTGGTGATTAATATTCATTGAAATGATCTGGATTTTAATTTGATCCAAGCTGCTTTGAACTTTCATACCATGTCATATTTAATGATGTAATGATTAATGGATTTTAACATTGTTGACCTGGCATAACACATGCTGCACATCACTGAAGATGATATCTGATACTCCTTAACTAGATATAGCTTTCTCAAACATATGTGAAGGTTTATAACATATGAGCTTAGGGACATCATTTTCTTTTGAGAATGTTAATTAAAGATTAACTTAAAGAAGTTAAAAATTGCTTGTACTTTTTTACAGCGTGTGAAAGTGAAACAAAGCATCAAAATGTCGGAGTAAGTTTTTTGACTGTGTGTTAAAGTATCTCTTATTATTATTATTTATGAGCTATAATTTACAAACATTGCATTACTTCATTATTTGGACATTGTATTATTAACATTATTAACATGTTTAATATTTCATATTCAATTCACAAGCAAAAAAATGACATCCAGTCGTCGGTATCACTTGAAGGTATGAACTTATTAATGGACACTTTTACATTCAGTTGAATCAAAATGTATTTGTACAGCAAACCTGCACACGTTGTCTTCATATTTCTTTTTCCTCCCTTCATCCACTCATTATTTCATTTTCTGCTATTTTTTTCCCTTCCTAGAGCTTGTTGCTCTCCATCGCTGCCGGTTTGCTGGAAGCAGAGGCCAAGCAGGTTGTAGTTGATAAAGAGACTTACATGAATGATAACTGCCCCACTCTGTCCATTTCTGGATCTGTACAGGAGCTGCAGGTATTAATTAAAAGCCCATCCATAACACATTAGTCAGTAACGTAACATAAAATATCACCACTGTTATAACCAGCATGACCTAATTATTAGTTAAGTTTTATAAATGAGGTGCTTCACATGATATACTATTATGTACATAATTTAGATTTACAGTTTTTTTTTTGTCAGAGATGTTTATGTTTCCAGTAATAAAGTTAAATGCTAACATGTATTCTGTCAGTATGAAATTCTGAAATAAAAACCTTTTTTTAAGGATCTGTGCAAAAAGCTACATCAAAGCATTGAAAGGACAGATGAGGAAAGGTATGACATGGAGGTTAAAGTTGCAAAGGCAAACAAGGAGGTAAAAGAAAGACTTCTTTTATTTAAATGATAAAAAATGAGGAGCCCTGGAGCTTTGTTTCTTGACTTCCCAACTCTGTACAGATCGATGAGCTGAAGATTAAAGTGATTGACCTAAAGGGCAAGTTCAAGAAGCCTGCGTTGAAGAAAGTGCGAATGTCTGCTGATCAAATGCTTCAGGCCCTGCTGGGCTCCAAACATAAAGTATCTCTGGATCTAAGAGCTAACTTAAAACAAGTGAAAAAGGAGGTCAAAGAAGAGGTAGGTTTACTTAAAAGTTTACTATTTTTATATATATTCTGGGCATTAAGTCCTGAAAAGGAGCCAACAACTGGTATCAATTTTTAAAAAAATATATATTTTTTTTACAGTCGGCAGAACAAGTGGGTGACTGGCGTAAGAACATTGAGGATAAGGCTGGTATGGGTGGCAGGAAGAAGATGTTTGAGGCAGAGGCGTAAAAGTTATTTAATGGATTTTTCTCCGACAGTTGTTGCTGTAATCTCAGTTTCCTCGACTTCTTCCAATAAAAATGGTTTGAATAGACATTTTCCAAATTGGATGCCATGTTTATTATATTAAGTGTATAGATTTAAAATATATCAAAATCATACAATCTTTATTTTATTTTTTTTGCCTTGCACCAGATTTTTTGTATCTCTGTCTGATTAAAGACTGCAGAAGAAGACAAGAATGTAAACAATGGCAATAATGACAATTTCAAACACATTTGCATTAATGGGTCAGAAAAAGAGGATATATATTTTCATAAATGCTATACATCAAAAATAAATTAAAGAAATATATTTATAATCATTGAATGTGTTCAAATAAACATGGCGGCATGTAAAGTATAGCTATATTGCAGGTCATAAATGTCATTATGTTCAAAAATATACATCATACATATACATGTACATTATTGGCGTCTTAGATAATAATATAAATGTAAATAAAAAATATCAAATAACTAAATGTCTGTTATCATGAAGTAAATCATAGCTGTTTTGCTTCAGTTTATGTTTAAGGTTGGCTCAAATCAAAGCCTATCACTTTCCCACCACAGCTTGCTTGAAATCAGAGAACACTAGTATACTTGGACTAGTCATTAGGATCTGTATTTAAGCATGGCTCATCCTCTTGAAGAAGTTACACCAATGTGAAAAAAGCATTCAGGTTTAATTAATTTGAATTCAAATGGAGTTTCAATTACACAACGTAAAAAAAATGTAAGTAAAAGAGCAGTATTAGAAAGTAACTGAATCTTTAATGTGTCGAAATTTCTCCACACCCCACAATGAGGTTTTTGTCATATATATTTCTTGTACTTTGTATTGCCAACTGAATCTGTGTAATACTCCTTGAGTAACAAATGCCAAAATGTGTCCTTCGGCCAATCACCCACATTCATCTGTAGTCTCCATGTCCATAGTCACATGCAAAGCTGGACAAGTTAGACAGGAATTTATAATATATTATTTATGCACAAATAAATAAAACACTGTTAAATGATTTACTGTTGCTTTTTTGCCCCAGAAACCATACAGATGTCCACATGATAAAAATTTCATGCTAAACATTAAAGGTCATATCCCTGTTGCAATTGGACTGAATTAGTTTATATATTGGTGGTGTACATCGAACAGATCACCTCTATGTCAGAGAGAAAGTTATTATTTGTTGTTATTTAAATTTCCATAAAACTTCATGAATTGTTCCTCTTTTTTTATTTAATTATGATTTTATGTATTTCAATTTTTGTGTACAATCAGCCAGTATGCATCGTTTTCTTTAAGCTGAATACAAATACTTTACACTGCATATACTATATATGCAAAGTCATCCTTACACCAAGTGTTTGACTTGTGTTTAAAAAAAGTAATACTTTGCTATAGACAAAAATGATATATTTCAACACATTCTTATTGTTCTGTGCATTTCTAACAAACTAATTTGTTTTAAGTATTTCTCAAGGGAGGGCCATTTCTAGATACCAGTTTTCTTACATAAAATTTCCACAAACCCAGGCTATGGAATAAGGCCTCCTACTGCGGCAACAGAAGTGTGGTACTAATAAAAGCTAGTCATTCACAGTCACGCCATTCTGCTAATTCCCCTGGCTATGGTGCTTTAACAATGTGGGATTTTACTGCATTGCTTTCGTACATAGTGGAACTAATCAGCACTTTTTCAACCATTGCCTTTTTCATTTTTTAACAGTTCCTGGAATCTGTGATTAATTTGATGGAAAAGTAAATAACACAGCTATCATTTGTACTAAATGTATTATTATTATCTAAAAAATATAACATAATTGCTAAATAATTAAATAAGGTTATAATACTGAGAACTTTAAAACCTATAATTACCTGGTGTTACATGAAGAGACTTGCATATGAGACATGCAGTATAACTGCCTGTATGCTGAAGTCATTTTTTTTCCATGAAAGTTTCACACTGTGATGTCACTTCTCAGTAACACAATGTAATTAGTCACATAATCAATATGTGTCTGTCCATCTCGGATTATCAAATGAATAATACATAGTACATTAACCATGTGGATTAAAGTTTTACACTTAAATGATACTTCTATTAATTATAGCTATTTATTTGCATCAGTTGAAGCAGATTATTAATATCTAATTGCATTTTTATACACTCCTCTTAACATGTACTTATACCACCACGTGGGAGACCTTTAACACTTTTACTAGTTAAATTGCTGGGACTCTCATTCCACAAAATCCTTTTAAGTCATTCAGTTACCCCTAACTGGGCTCAGGGACCTGGTGACTCCTTTTATGGGGACAGTTGCCTGGAGTTAATAGCCTCTACCAAGCCTACTTGTTTGGTGGCTGATGCTCTTAGGTTACCACCAGAAGCTCAAATGTGAGAACAAGACAGGTTTACCAGCTAAGAATATCTCCTTGACTTAAAGCATTGAATGCAAAAGGATACGATACTATGTTAGGAGCACAAGTCATGCATCCTAAAAAGTAAAATATGATTTTAACTGTAATACAGTTGAAGGATATTTTTCATCTATAAAATACAGTGGTAATTTTTTATTGGGTTTGTAGGAAACACAACTATTATTATTATTATTATTATTATTATTATTATTATTATTATTAAATGCAGTGAGTGTAGTTAGTCTGCATTAGGCCAGATAGTATATCATCTGTAGTATATGATGTGTATACACATTATAAAGAGTTAAAAAACAATAATGGCCAATTTTCTCAGCTGAATAACATTTGGTTTTCGTTGACTTTGTGTATTTGATAATGACAAGGTATGTGGTTTTCCAGAAATAAAATATCTAAAAATAAGCTGAACAGAAAGCCATTAAGAGCTTGGTCCATTATTATGCCAGTAACTGTGACCAATGCTGATTTAGTAAAAATAAATGCTTCAGCAAATTAACCCAAATGTTTCCACTCATTAAAAAAAAACCAAGTGACTAACATTGTTTATACACTTCAGAGTACAAAGCTCTCCCTAAATAGTTTTTGCCTACAGTTAATTATCATATTAGCTATTGATTGTTTACATTTAGATCTTATATAGTAATTTCAATTTAAATATGTATTGTTAGCAGTGATATTTAAATTTTCTCAGGTCTAATCATTTATTCACTGCTTCACTCAGTAGGTCAATCCTACCCCCATCTGGTCACACACAACACATGAAACATGGTGTCATCTTCATATCAGCGATATTCTAGTAGTCATTAATAGCAACATTTACACAAATGCATACAATAAGTGCCCCAAAAATGTTATAAAAAATGTCCTGTTATTACACCTTAAGAATGAAGTAAAATTATTGTGTTCTGGCCTGAATTTTCAAACATTCAGAATCCTTAAACACTGGTCTGTGTTTTTTGCTGCATTATAATTCTTATTTTTAAAACAAGTATTTATATCCTAGTACAAAATGCCTTAAGACCAAAGTATCAGTTAAAATCCATTGTGAGTAACAATTACTGTATATGTTTATCTTTTTTATTTATAGTTCAGAATTTGATGATCACTGGAAGTGTATTAGACACAGAAGAAATTGTTGCTGGAGAAATTTGCCCCAATTTGGATCAGTTGAAGAACTGAGGGAGAAGTTTTGAAAGGAAATACATTCACTAAGCAACTTGGAAAGAAAAGGATGGTCCAGAATTGATCCATGGGGAATTCTGTGGAAAGGTGCCATGACTTAGGCTTGGATCATTTCTCTGACATCTGGTATGTCCACCCCTCCAGGTAAAATAAAAACCACTGACATGTTGAAGTAGTAATAACAAGGCTGCTAAGGATAGATGGCAGAATTTGTTGGTTGATTGTGTCAAATATGGATGAAAGATCACGAAGGATAAAAACAGATGGAAGCTTTGCAGCTTTGGCAAAACAAGCTTCTGAGAAACAGCCACAAGAGCAGTGGAGTGATTATTTTTATAGAAACTCTTAATTTATTTTATTACTATTTGAAGTGAGCAAATGTCGTTATTGGATATGGAACATGGCTTCTTAACTCTATAATATATTTTTTTCCCATGATTGCATGTTTATCCAAAATCATATGGTAATTCCTCATGGACCACCAGGCCTGTTTCTAATGCCTGTGTTAGCATGCTCACTGATGCTATCACTAGAGACAGAGCCAGCTACACAGGATGTGTGGAAATGACCTGCATTAACCTACATTCTTAACCGAAATACAAGCCTCATTTCCCAGACTGCATGAGCTCATAGCAAAGCACTTGTAGTCAGCAGACTCAGGGTGCCTCAGGCCACTTTAAGCAATTTACAATATTTAATTTTTTATTTCTTTTTTTCTTTTTGCATGTGTGAGTAAATTTTCTAAAAGCTTGCAAAAGATGTAAGTGGGTGTCATGGAAAATAAGAAATTTTAGTAAGTGATTAAATAGGTAAAGTTGCCCAGTCAGATATACACAGAAAAAGGAATATTCCTCTAAATGTTTTTATTAGGTCTTAATTAGCTATATTTTTCTAACTTTTTAAAGTCATATTTTTAATTCATATTAGCCATCTGATCCACTAGAGGGCGCATCTACTTAAATTTACTACAATCTTACCTCCTGTACTCTTTATGTACCTTCCAAACTTAAATGTTTTTGCAGTTGCAAAAACTTTGGGAGAAAACGGTTATTATAGGACCAACGTGAAGTCAAGTAACATTTTGATAATATACATTTACTTTAGGAGCATGAGAGTAATAATCTTACAATAACAATTTATGTAGATTGTTTAGGATAATTCACAATTTTTTTTATTATTATTTCCATGTCAGTGTTTCCTTTTTTATTTTTACTAAAAGGAACAAAAAAGCTGCTTTGATTCAAAAATAAATTATTAAATAAATAAATATAATTGTGAATCATGCATCAGACATTATTACAGATGGATAAGCTGCCAAGAATTCACCAACTGATTAGGTGTTCATACTTTAAGTATTTCAGAATTTCATATCATAGCCTGTATTACTGACATTTATCACATCTGGAAAATCGCTGCCCATACTAATTACACACCTAGAATTAAATGAGATTTTAAAAAAAAAAGAGAAAGAGAAAACACTCTTGTGATTATCTAAGCCTATAAATATGTGTTAGTGTTTATACTGAGGAAATAAAGAAAAGCAAATATTGGCAAGATGCTTGAGACTGTTTAAAAGGCTTTGTGATTAAGAATGTCATCTTAAAGAATTGTCTTGATGTGAATCATCCCTCCTTTTTTTTAGCCCCTTAACCTCTGTCTTAAAGTGTGAGTGTTTATTGGAAATAGAAATAAAATACAGTATTTTACAGTTAAAATACATGCATTTAAACTTAAAACATTAACAAACATTAAACTTTTATAGAACTTTTAGTGGCATTAAGCCTGTTGGCATACGATTTCCAAAAAGTGTCAGGAACAAGATGCCGAGCGATTATCATGCTAGGAATCAGCATCACTCGAGTGCTATTATCTCAGCCTGTTGGAATGAATGCCTGCTGGTTTTATTCCTAAATCATGGCAAGTTTAAGCATCTCTGCAGCATGAAATCCACATGCCTAACTACTGGGCCCTTGTTTTGTCTTATGCTTTAGATTGGCACAGTAAAAGCCAGCTGTACACTTTAAAAAGCGTTAAACTAACAGGACTGCAACAGCAGATGCTATTTAGTGGATGGAGAAGAAGAACACAAACTGGACTATTTAATCTAGCCATTAAAATGTCTTTTTATTTGATGTCAGTTAACCAACCAGACTTTTGGGTGTGGGCCATCGCCTGGACGACCTGAAACTTTACCAACTTTTCTGACACTTACCAACTTTATTTTGCTTTATAACTTAACATGTTTACATGTCCAGAAAGGAAATTATGTATGGAAATTACTGCAATATGTAATTTGAGTGTAAGGTTCACTTTAAAACACTGCTTAGGTCATGGAACTGCCTAAAGCAGTTAGTTCTCAAACTGCCATCATAGACTCTATCCACTTACTAAATTAGTGGGTAATGTAATAAGAGAGACACCTGACCTAGAAAAAATGTCTTTAGCAAAGTAATTGAAAGTAATTGAATATGGCAGATCAATTGCCTCAGGTTATGCAACGTAAGGACCCATATCATAGATATTGTGTAACTCTTTCATCAGAATTCAAAGGTCTAGACTAATAGTTGACCAATGACTATACTTATAAAGAAATTTACACCCATTACCTGTATATGCTTTTCTGGTTTGGTTGAGAAAAATGTGTTTAGGAGGACCTGTCGCTGTTATAAATGTTGTGACTTGGGTTTTACCTGAGCCTGTAAAACCATTGCTTATTTTACAAAACAAATAGCATGTGTGTGGTTAAAGCTTAAGAGTGTATTTTTACATTTGTAATATAGAGCTTGTGTATTCTGTTTAGTCTACTTGATAAAGATGCACTTCAGCCAGTGCTACACACAGCAAGCGGATGGAAAGCATGAAGGCATGTGGAATGTGGCATGAAAGTGACTTGCAAACTCTAATCAAAATCATTTCAAGCCCTCAGAGCAAACTGTTGTAAATCAGGTGCAAAATCTCATCAAGTGGATCTCACTTCTAAAGAGACCAAATTACTGTCACCTTTGTAGTTTTTTACTTTTAACTTTTTTAAATACTTAAACACAAATGTTACACAAAAAAAGGAAAACTTGCCGTATTTGTTGAATGGGGTCAAGGTCTGTGTAGCCCAGTCAAGTTTTTACTTTCCAACCGCACCCAACTATGTATTTATGACCCTTGCTTTGTGCAATTTAGCAGTTATTCAGGAACAAAATAAAGGTCCTTTCCTAAACTGTTCCCTAAAAATGTTCTTTGACCAGCAACATGCAAAAAAGTCCATCCTTGAGCACAGGTGCACTCTTGTCCCAACCTGAACGCAAATCCCCCAAGACATTTCTATGATTTCCTATTAACAACAACAAAACATGTGTATGGACAACTTGTAAACATAATGCCTCAATTCATGACTGTCATTGATTGTGATGCCCCAGTATTTATGATAACTTGTTCAAGACAGAATTCATACACAAAAAAAAAAATATTTTTTATATATATTTTTTGTAGAATAGGTAGGATATGTGAGTACCCTTCTGCTTTGTAAATTGAGTGCTCATCCAATAATTAAAGACTAGATTCTGGCACACATCATTTTTAAACTCATTTTAAGGAAATTTTAATTTGCAAAATCATAATCCAATTTCCTGTGTCACAGACCAGATAGTTTTCACACATTCAATTACAAAGAAGCATTTGTGTTTCCTCTTTCTTTAAAAACTTGCCTGTAGCCTTGAACAAATGCTTATATTAATAATAATCATTCCTCCAATATCTGGTTGTGGAAGAAATAGAGATAATTCAAATTACGTACAAATAATGTATATTTGTCATTCATTCTACTGGGAAAAAATGTAATCAAGCTGAGAATTTTCAATGTTGTTGTGTTTCTGTGTCTGAACTGCACAGTAGAGAAATTATGCTTGTGCAAGTATGTGAAGAAGAGTTGAAGTGATACATTGCATGATGGTGTTGCTTTGAGACTAAGCATGTACTAGAAAGTGATAGAAGAGTTGTATGTGTGTCTGTGTGTAAATGTGGTTGTGTGTGTGAGAGAGAGAGAGAGTGTGTAGGCTTGTGCATTCCTCACACTGAGTCATGGGTCAGCCATTAGTTTTAGAAATGACTGGATTTATTTCCTGCGATCAGCAAAAGTTTCTCTTTTATCCCAAAGCTGAGTCTAAGAATGGAGATTTAGTGAGAGGTTGTATTTTTGTCCATAAAAGCCTGGAAGCATATCTATTTGTTCCTTGTACCACAAAATGCGACCCATACAAATCTTCACATATGTAAACTATGAAAATTCCGAGACTTCCAGGCTGCCACTGAACAGCTGAGGCTGAAATCTATGAATGTTTATATAAAACTGCAAAAAAATGGAAATAATGCAGTTTAAAAAAGAGTTTAGATGGGGTGATACTGACAAAGCTATAACCAAAAACATCTGTCTGCTGTGCATCAAGAAATATGACCTCCTAACCTTAATAGCCACATATATTCACTATTGATACTAATTTATTCTCAGACAGGAATTAGTCCAGACTGGAGATTACAGTTTAGTCTACTTAGTCTAGGATTTTGACTGTAATTAAACAAGCCTGACCTCATCAGCTCGGCTTTGTGAGGAACTCACCCCAGACAAAAATATTTTTGTGCACTGTGGTGAAGCTCCTAATTTGCCACACTCTATGATGGAGAAGTGGGAAGAGTGATGACCCAGGTCCAGCAAGCCCAGCTGGATTAAGATAGAGGAAATGCAGAAAATACAGGACCAAATGCCATTGCTGGATCAACACCACAAATCAGAAACAATAGAGCAGGAAATAAACTTGGAAAGAGATGCAGCTGTGTTGTATCTTTTCATTGAAACACCACCCAAAAATGCACTAAAGGTTAGTCTATATAATTTGCTGAAAGAAATTCTCTATCAGATTGCAGATTGTTGTATATCAAGTACATTTTATATTTGTGCAAGAAAATCTTTCAACATTAAAATAAGTTTTTAGCCATTTCAAAATATTTCTTCATTAATTAATTTATTTTGTAACTGCTTTTATTTATTAAAGTATGCTAGGATATATAATCCCAGCAGTCAATAGGTGGGGGGAAAATCTTGTGTGTGACTTTTTTTTTCCCATGCTTCAGTCAACACAGATAATGCAGATTAACAAGACTGACAGTCAAATTGACTAAAACAATGTGGAGGCTTATTATAGGGGTAGAATTAACAACAGTATAAACAGGCCATTGCACCATTGTTAGTGCTGTTTACTGCACAACATGCTAGCCTTAATATAAGATTTCCTCCACAGTCATCAACTCCGTGTCAGGGTCATTAGAATGCATCATATTACTAAAAATCATCTGGAGGAAGTTTAAAAGTTTAAATTTTGTATTTTCAAACTCAGCAAAACATACATAACATTAAGCACCCCATTATTAATGTAAAATAAAAATAAAAGTTAATAGGGTCTGAGTCAGTGTAAAGAGATCTGGAAGCCCTCCCACACTGCTATCCAGATGACATGGGCACAAACACATTCTGTGGTATGGTGTGTCTCTGATGTTCTACTCTTTCATCACTCATTTATGCCACTTCAGTTTAGAGAGTGTTTTTATCCTGTATTTTACTGGACTTCTGGCTGCAGCGTCAGAGCTCAATTAGAGGCAGCACATACTTGTGTCTTTTGGCTAAAGAGGGTGGCTTACTGCAGCTGTGGTGGTGAGAGCTGATTCAGAGAGATTTCGTGAGTAACGACAGAACCTGTTGGCATCAGTGAAACTGTCATTTTGGTTCAGCTATGTTTTTGCAATTCTTTTTTTTTTTTAAACACAGTTTTTAATATGCATATGTACCTAATGAATAAGAACGGGTAAGTAGATTTACCACAGTGTACTGTACTAGAATTTTGATGTACCTCAAGTTTAAGTTAATTTATTTATAATGTGTTTTTATGTAATGTAAGATTTTTATACTTGAATATTTATGAATACTTTGTCCAACATTGTTCTATTTCCTCTTACAATCCAGACATTCTGGTATATGAAGAGATGTGTCAATTCAATGTACTACATTTTGAGTTTTGCCACAAATATTTATGTTCCTTCAGCATGGACAGGACTGGTTGGAGGCAGTTGATGTTCCTACAAGAAAGTGAAAGCCTAGATGTATTTGTTTACTATTCCCTTGCTTTGGCTTGTTTTGTGTAATCTGTCTTTCTTTCTTTTATACAAAGAAGTGCCTGATGATCTTCCTCCTGTGTCTTAATTATGCCCGCTCTGGGCGCACGGCCATGACTGGGATTAAGTGTCAGAAAAATGCATGCTGGCCATGTCCAGTGTTTTTGGAAATCTCTGCTCATTTAATTAGTAACACAGTTGTTTTGTGTTTTGCATCCCATTCTGTAAGTAATCATTTTAAACTGTAATCATTCCTGGACATCAAGATCACACTATTATATCATAGATAGAGGTTTAGCATTACATGCTTTTGCATATGAACTTGTGTGTCTAATTGCTTGTCTCTTTGACTGGGAAGGTAGGGATTGAAGTAGTTACTACACTGGACATTAAAGACTTTGTGTTTCCATTGTCTAACATGTCATTATAAAGAACCTAATAACACTACAGATCTGAATGGTGTGTTGTTTGCCATGGTAACAAAATGGCAGTAATGCTGCTGCTTTAAGAAACTGTGGTAATGATGTGTTAGTGTGAAAGTGTGTGTGTGTGTGTGTGTGTGTGTGTGTGTGTGTGTGTGTGTGTGTGTGTGTGTGTGTGTGTTTGAATGTGTGCAGTGTAGCACGACGGGAGATGCCTGACACAAAAAGGCATGCGGTGGGACGAATGCTTGTGGTTCTGACACTGCACCATTAACTGTGGTTTAAACACATCAGGTAAGGGGCTTTATTTACTTGGTAAGGTGCTTATTAGTCTGTAAATTGTTGTTGATAAAACACTGCTGCACCACAACATCTGCAAAACATTGCTAGGAACATTTTCAGTGAATTGTCATAAACATATTGTAGTTAAATATCATAAACACTTGTGTATATGTTTATAACAGTACAACATGTTCTTCAGGGTTCCTTAGAAGAATTATCCTTGAGTTTTCTTGCAGTATAATCCAGCTCTAGCTCTAAGTTTATAAATAGACAGCTTTAAAGAATATTGCATATTTTAGAGGAAAATTGATGACAGCTTGTGTTACATTTCAGTTTCAATCTTATACTGATTTCTAGCTGTTTTTTTTTTTTTTTTTTTTTTTTTTTTTTTTTACTTTTATTTAACCAGGATAAAACTCATTGAGGGCGGCACGGTGGCTTAGTGGTTAGCACGTTCGCCTCTCAGCGCTAGGGATTCCCGGTTCGAATCCCCATCTGGGTGGAGTTTCCATGTTCTCCCCGTGTCTGCGTGGGTTTCCTCCGGGTTCTCCGGTTTCCTCCCACAGTCCAAAAACATGGATCAAGTTAATTGAGTTCTCTAAATTGCCCCATATAGAGTGTGCTTAAGTGTGTGAGTGTGTGCCCAGCGATGTATTGGCGCCCTGTCCTGGGTCTATCTGCCCAGCGCCCGAGACGTTCTCCCCTGGATGGGCATGGGGAACCCCACCGCGACCCTAATAGAGGATAAAGCGGGAGATAATGAATGAATGAATGAAAACTCATTGAGATTACAAAGTGCTGGGGGAGTGGCTGCAGGCCCACCAGGAAAATGCCCGGTATGCCAGATTACCAGTCCTCTCCTGTACTTAAAATCAAGCAAACTATAAAGCAAGTTAATAGAAAACTAGCACTTGTTCCACACTGAGTATTGCTCAGGACAGTTACTAACTTTGAACACACAACAGAACACTACCCTTATACAAGCTTGACCTAAAACTGCTATTCCATCAAGGTCAGTATCTTGTGAAAGTTACTGAACTGCAATACGCAAACACTCCCCCTTTACTGAACCCTTTACAATAGAGTCTGTTATTACAGAATGGGTGTAGGTATGGTAGAGCTCCTATAGCAAAGAAGCAGGATTCCTGGTTGTTTTTACCTTTTGGCTAAAAATATAATTATTGATTAAATAAATTATTAAATTCAACAGAACCGAAATGTTCAAATCATTGTAGTTGAAAGTTTTATTTTATAATATTTTTAATATGAAAAGAATAAAATGTGTCCTCATTCTTTTGTCCATATTCAACAATAGGTTCTACTCTTCTGCTTTATTTCCACTGAATCACTTTGTGATACTACACCATTTTTTAACTGACTGACATTTCTCTTGGCACAGAATGTACAACTTCAGATCCATCATTGATTGCAAAAACTAAGACATTGGTGGATGTTCTGATGTTGTATACGGGACTTGAGTGACTTGCCCAAGGGCACTTCAGGAATTGAACCAGGGACCATATCCTGGCAAGGCTAGTTCCTTAACCACAAGCCTACCTCATCAGTTATCAGTTTACTACTAATTATGGAAAAAAAAACTTTGTCATATTTTCTTGTTATATGTTGTTCCATTTAAATAGAATTAAGGTTTGTCATTAAAAGGAAACTTCTTATTCTAACTATTCTCACAAGCACCATCATCTAATTAATTTTCCGATTTCTGTACTAATGTCAAAAGCAGTATAAGCTGCACAATCAACTATTCTTAGCATGTCTTTTGTTAAGAACACACGGAAAGAAAGACCAAGTGAGTCTGGGTTCTGCCGAGGGGACGGGGACTGAGGAGGTGGATTAGTGGCATGGGGTGGAGGATATCGTCTTACAATTCCCTCAGGAACAGCCACATGACCTCACAGAACTGGAGAAGGGAGGGGAAAAAGATGTTAAACTACAGCTTAAGCTTACTCAATGAGAACCACATGCAGGAAAGAGAGAGGAGAGGAGGGCATTGTAGGGGAGGAGGAAAGCTGTGACTACAGTCTGTCATTCAGAGAGGAGTGAGCACTTGGTGGGTCTTGTTTCAGATTTTCTCCAGGCAGCACAGAGGAGAGGACCTAAGAGAAAGAAATAATAGCGTGGAAACATTTAGTTCTAAAAAAAGAGGGGACTACATAGCCTTTGTAAGAACTGCTAATTCAACTCTAAAAAGACACAAACTGTATTCTTACACAGGGAGAGGGAAACCTGGCCAGTAAGTGACTTGAGAGACAGAGGCAATAGAGATGTCAAGTGCCATCCTGAGACGAAATTCCAGCAAGAAAGGCTTGCAGAATCTGCAGAGGTGAGAAACTTTGAACATCATAAAAATTTACTAAATGTATAAGGCAGCCATGTTAACATAAAACACTTGGAGAAGCTTCCCTGGGTTAGTTTGTTGAGTGGTTTGTCTTTGTTCCATGTTGAATAACAAAAAGGGAAGAACTGTAATAAATGAACCCATTGTTAATATTATTGTATATTAAATAGTGGTCTGAAATAAATATATATAAGACATGCAACATTCATTAATATTTACATTTTTGCAATTATATAATCCTAATTAAATTAAATATGATAATATGTTGACAATTGCCATTAACATGTATTATCTACCAGACAGGTTGTTTAGTTTAATGTTTCTTCTAACAGGGTGAAGTTATTATTGTTTTAGTGCAAACGTTACCTGATTAAACCTTTGGCCTGACCCTTGCCTTTAGTAATTGGGGGGTCTAGAATTTTCAGCAAGGTGGTTTGTATAACTTTGGAGCTGGTTATTCGAAGTAGGCAAAACAATTGTAGTCTTTGTGGCACAGAGGTCCCGGATTCAAATATTAATCACCTGAAAACTCCATTGTGTAACTTAAGCTGCCTATTAAATTGAATTTAAAAGACATTTGTTCATTTAAGGGAAGTAATTTGACCCTTAATTTAGTCTGTGAGAGTGAAATGTTATTACAGACTTTGAAAAGCGTTTTTCTGAAAAGAAGCCACAATTAGAAACTTTGATAGAAACATATTGCTCAACTCACTTTTTAAGTACACAACTGAGTCATGACCTGAATCATCAGTTTACTGAAGCTTTGCACCCAAACAGGGTGCTCCCACTATATTCCTGTCTGTAAAAAAGGGCTTCACATGAATCAGGTATGCTTTATCAAAGGTATTTAAAAAAGTATGTAGTTGCAAAATAAAAACTCCCATGGTTTCAATAGTTCATGCACAATGGATTTGCTTTGTGTGCAAATGCAAGGAATTCATCTTTTTTATTAGTGGATTGACTCACTTTGTGCACACGTCTAAAGAAGCATGCCTGTCAACCTCTTGAACTTGTGCATACACTTCACAACATTTTAAGAACCATTTCCCGGCATACGTTCTCCTCCCTGAATGTGTAAATAAACCTGCAGTTATTTCTACTAGCCTGACATAGAAAAGCACATAGGTGATAACTATTTTGCTATAGAAACTCTTAGAATATTCAGTTAAACAACATTTTTCATTCATTGTTTCTCTTTCATGTCATGAAGAAAGTAGGCAGTAGTGTGATTTGGATAATGAATCTGTCATGGGGTTAGGTTGTTTTCTTATCAGCTGGAGCCAGTATAAGGATAAGAGTGATGGATTTAGAGGGGCTCCTTAGAAATGCATTAAAGGGAAGTCTTTAAGACTAAATGGAAACAATTCTAGCTGGGTTTTTCTAAGCAGTCTTAACATTTGTGGTTTCAGTCACATTTACTACCACCACAGTAGAGGACATGCGGAAGTGAGCCATAAAATAAAACAGATAAGCAGGAAATCTGGAGCACAACTGAGACTCAATGGCAGATAAAGCATGGTTAGGAACTCAAGGCCCTTCAATTAATAAATCACCATAGGCATTTTCCACCACCGAGACGAATACAATGGATTGCAGGGATCTGGACTGAATCAGTCAGTTAGTGGACTCCTGTTAAAACATGTAGACTTGCAGCTAAGCTTAAGCAGACATATCAGAACATCTGTATTAATTCTTTAGATTGCAATGACTGTGATTACTGGATAATTGTAAGGATTAAGGTATGTACTTGACAGGGGCGATTAAGGTACCTCCTACATTGTGTACATATGGATTGTATGTGGGATTGATGTTAAATCACCCTGATTATGTTTTAATTATGAGAAGCTAAATGTGTGTCTTTCAACTCAATAATCCACAAGAACAGACTCTCATTGTGAATCCAGCCATGACCTAGGTGATCCCTAGCTCTTTCTCTGCCCTCGCTTCTGTTTACGATACTGTGATAAGACCTGCAGGAATGCGAGGAGGTGGGGGAGTGGTGTTTGTGTTAAAGGGGCAATAAACTCCCCATTAGCCCTATATTGGGGCGGCTTTCTAAATACTGCAGGTAAATAGATACTCAGTTTTCCTTATTGTTTCCTAAACTTCTTAGTTGCAGTTATTAATTGTATTGTTTCTAAACAATTAAATAGAATATGGATATTTTTTAATCTGCACCTTTCTTTCTTCTCTTTCCCTCCTTTTTTTTTTTTAAATATCAATCTATGTTGTCAGACAGCTAAAGTAACATTATAAGTTCAGGGACAGGGAGAGGGCTTACAAATGGCCTTTACTCAGAGAAGTCTATGATGGTTGTTGCTGGTGCACAATGGGTAAATAAGGACAGGTTTGACTCCTGTTTTGAAGGATGCATATAATCATATTTTTTCATAACCATTTCCTTTAAAATTTTCCAGTGCTGAATTATAAGGCTGTAGATGTAATAATTAGTAGGGGTTTTTGTTCCGGGATTTTCCACAGGCTCAAAGTGCTGCTCTGAATTTCCATAAGCATCTCTTCATATACTGAGGGACTTGTATGAGAAGTTCCTGGAGTTTGCTGTATACTGTCAGCAGGGAGGCATTCTGTTGGTCTGGGTCAATAACTCTCTTTTACTCCCAAACTGTGGCTCACTGCGATGACATCATCTGGCTTAGCTTCTTATACTCAATTCTCTAAAACCTTAAATGGCCTCACATGTAGGATCTGTGTGTACACTTACCAATGTTCTTTGAAAGAAATAGTGCTTTTGTTGGTTTTATTATTTTTTGCAGAAGACAAAAGCCAGAAAGAAAGGAAGTATTAAGGCATCTTTAGAGGGTGTGTATCTTTGCTTTCATAAGAAAGAAAAAAAAAGCTGGAGGAACAAGATGGTACAGCTGGTCTTATAGTACGAATGAATAAGAAGGCTTAAATTGCTCAAAATGTTGTGTTTGTAATCTGTTTTTCAGGAAGTGTGGTTATTGCTACACCACAAAGCTACTTACAGATAAAAATTATTTATTGACATGCCTAATCCTGCATTTTATTCTAACAATTGCAACCCTTTTAGATTAAAATAAAACTCTGTGCGCTCAATGAATGATAAATAACTGTAAAATACTTTATGTGCAAATACCAACCCAGACAGAAATGTTCCTGCACAGCTACATTCAAGGTAAATTAGGGTTTGTCTCACACATTCTTCTAAGTTATAAATCAAAGAAAATAGACACTCTCTGTTCTAAAGCGTGCCTTGTAAGTGAAGTATAACATTGGGAGTTTTAAGAGAGTTCTAAATTTCCTGTCTGCTCCGGGTAGGCTGACAGATCTTTCATATTGTCAGATTCATGTATCTGGAAATCATTTGCCGACAATTCCCATTGCAACAGTGAAGTGAAATTCAGGCCTATTTAATACCACAGTAAAGGTTTGTGGTGCATTGTCTCACAGTAATAAAAGTAATATTTTAAACCTTAAATCTTTAACATGACTTTTTGACTAAGGCATAACAATAACAATCTCACTAACTAATACGTTTGTAAGCCAAGGATAGTAACCAAGTTGCTACAGAATTAATGATCTTTGCTAATTAAATCTTTGTCTTTATAAAAAAATATCTACTTAAACAGCACACAGAGAGAACAATGTGACTACAGTCAATTCAAGTAAACAGCATGTTTCAGTTTTAGGCAGTTACTCATATGTTGAATGTTTTTGAAATTTTGTTGAAATATGTTGAAATTTTTTTTACTAATAGTATTAAATTGCTTATCAAAGTGAACTAAGCAATTTTTTTTTACTTCATCTTCATCCTCATATTCGTCAGTTCACTTTTTTTAATGGATCTCATTTTGGATGGAGCCATTGTCTTCATATTCAAGTTTAGGCTTGTTCCTCATTGAAAACAAAATTCTACCATAACTTCCTTGGTTGAAATGAATGCTGTTTTTATGTATTTGGTTTATGAATGGTACACATTTTTGTTCAGGAAGCAGGGCTACAAAGTTAAAAAAGGTTATGTTCATTATAATAAAGATTCCTGAGTAATGATAATTAGAAGTTCAGTTGGTGCATACTAAATAATAACAGTGTAGTGTAAATGAATAGGTATTGAATTATATTTAAACATAAAGGTCCCATTTTGATTGTGTAGACTGGTCCGACATGAAAAAGCTATTTATGGGCTTGTTACAGCTAGACACATAATTACAGCATGATGAATGACCTTAACTCAGATAGTGATGTCACATACATGCCATGTGCCAGAAAATCACATCAAACAGATTAAGACAAGACAATGCAGATAAAATGATACCTTTAATCATGCCAGTTTTAGATAAAATGCTGTCTTGAGTTTTTAGATTATAATGGTAATACGAAGAATAAAACCTAATGAAGACCCAGTTATGTTGTTGCATCTCCTCCTAAAAACCTGATCTTTGACATTTAACTGGTAAAAAAAAATACATATTTAAACTCATTCCAGCAAAACACACCTTACTTTGTCAGTACCATGTTAGTCTGACTCTGCTGATAACACCCCATTATCCTAGCGACATCTGGTCAGGATATCCTGTGGTGCTCCCTTTCTATTGATAAATGGAGTAGTAGAAGAACAAACAAATACATATACAGGTTTCTATAGCTACATTGTACACCTAATATGTATATCTATATTGTAAGTAAATCTAAAAATGGCTGCCACTAGCATTCATGTGCACTTAAAAGGCTGACACAAAACATAAGCATTATTATTATTATTGATTTAAGGTGGACTAAATATGATTTCTTAAATATAATGCTTTATATGTCTGACACTCAGCTCTCTTTATATAAAGCAACTGAATCAATGTAAAATAAATGATATTTTGAACTACAAATAATGTTACTAATAATGCAAATTAATTACAAATACTAATTAACATGTATTTTGGTTAAAAATTTGTTTTTGTCAGCTTAGTTTTTTTTGTCAGTAAACAGCTTTTCTTCTCTTCTTCCTCTCTTAACAGACTGTAATTACTGAATAAGCACTCAGAGCTTTTTTGCATTGATTGTAATTACTGAATGAGCATTATGTTCTTTCTGCATCCAGTCACACAGACATGGGCTGTGATTTTCAAAGTAGTTACTGAAACGGAACAGTTCCAAAAAAAAGTGTGAGAAGTAGGGTATTCTGTAGTTCTCCAGCTGTTAAGCCCTTTCGCCCCCTAACCCTCACTTCTCAGACAACATTCCCATCCTGTGAGAATGCCCAGGGCTTTGGCTTGTTTTGGTCAGATATGTCATGGTGCTGAGGGCAGCCAAGATTTTCATTTATCTAGAATGCATGTTTCTTTACAACTAACTCAAGAATGTGACGAGGGTGGCTTGGCCCCTCATGTAATCATTTATAGACCTCCCCCTGCAAGATGCTTTCATAGGGCATGTCATAAAAGCCACTGGGGCAGATTGTGACTCCAGTGGTAAGCAGGTCTGGAATGCATTAAGAAGGCATTAGTGACCTATATATGTTCTTAAGTGATCAGGAAGCCAGATTGGTGTTATTTGTAATACAACACCCAGGCATCCAGATGGAAGCTATTGTTGACAAGCCCCTTAACACTGACCTTAACTACTGAAACTTTATTTTGGAAAATATGAATTTTGTTCAAAGTATTTTGGTGATTTAAAACCTTTTGATTTGGTGTGAATTGTTTTATTTCTATCAGAACCACAAACATGCATGTACATGTGTTTCACATGCCTGAGCACAATGGGTGTGTGTGTGTGTGTGTGTGTGTGTGTGTGTGTGTGTGTGTGTGTGTGTGTGTGTGTGTGTGTGTGTGTGTGTGTGTGTGTGTGTGTGTGTGTGTGTGTGTGTGTGTGTGTGTGTGTGTGTGTGTGTGTGTGTAGTTAGATAAACAGAGATGTGTTGACATCACTACTGTGTATATGTGTAGGATGTCATTGCTCAATCGTGGCTGTTGTTTGACCCTGAAGCAGATGTTCCATTGGCTTCCATTTACTCTCACACAGAAAATTTAAAACTGTTTAGAAAATCTTCCAATAAAGACTGTTCGAACTCACAAAACTGTTATAAGGCCCTAATAAAAAAACTCTTTCCCACATGCATAATACTTGAAATCTGTTTTCTAAAATCTAATGCACTGTGAGAAACACCACCATTTATAAAGTATTTTACCTCTTTCTGTTATAATACTAATAGGGAAAAGTTGATAAATGGGGCAACCAACTCTTAAATCTAGAGATGATTCTGCTTTTAGTATTCTGTATTATTATACCATGTAATCAATAAATGAGTTTTGTGGTCTATTTTTCCAGAATCACAGCCCAGCGCAGCATTGAAGATGCAGAGGAGATTGAGAGAGAGCGACGGCGCCGGGCTCGGGACTCTCTTAGGAGGGAACACAGTCTAAGCAGCTCAGTTGTATCTCCTCAGGATGGCTCAGGACCAACAGAGGACTGCCTGTATGTTTCACTACTGTCTAATTTTTTGATCACTTGGTTTTGTAAGTGTATGAGAAACTTTAACTACGTGGCTTGTTACTAGTTTTGCTCAAAACCTGTGCCTTGTATAATTTCAAAATGCCTTAATGATTAACAAATCAATCACACATAGTTGTGTGTTTTTATACATACTATTTTGATCTTATTTAATTAGTAAGTCAGTAATTTATTGGGTTTGTGTGCTTTACTGACCTACTGGTACCAGTGACATCAGAATGTTACATGATTATACATCAATTAAAGAGATTAAATTAATGAGTAGGAAGAAGTACAGGAGAAGTACAGAAGTACAGGAGTAAAGAAGAATTTGTTTCTAGCATATTGCATGCTCTAATTAAAGGTTTTCAATGTGTATACTTCCCTTACTTTTTATTTGTTTATATATTTACTTAGTTATACAATTAAACAATTTAAAATAAATAGATTTCCAAAATGAGTGTTCAAAATATGTATTAATGGCTTAAACAAAGCCCCTGGATCTAGGTAAATTTAAATTCAATGTATTTTTTTGCTTTCAAAGTTCATAATACAAACATCTTTGCGAGATGCTCACATTCTTTCTTAAAAGAATTGTCTTGTGAACAATGTTAAAATATTTTTAAACCTAAATACTGTCATTCTATCTTAACAGCTTTTTGGTTTCCACAATAACATTTGTTAACATTAGGTAACTCAGAAGGCTATTTGCCAAAATAATTGGGCAATTCCATCATCTCACTGAAACTATTCCAGAGAACTATTTAGACTTTGTTCTTCTAAGGATATGAGATTTGCCTTACATTGCAAATATCATATTATGCATCATGTCTATACAGACAGTAAGTAATGACATGTCTTTGACTTTGTTGTAATATCAGGTGGTAAGTATGAAGTCATATCAGGTGTTGTACCTGCCAGCATCTGTTATTGAGGTTTTGTTGCCTGTGGCCAAAAAAACATAACAACAAATCTACCCAAACACCTCAAAGCCATCTTAAACATCTGCTTTCTCAGACTGCTTTTGAAGTGGAATGCCAGTGTTAATAGATGGACTGAATGACTTCAGTGCATAGTTTTATTACTGGATATTCATAGCAATAAAATGACAGATGGGAAGACATTATTTACTTCTTTATCCTTTTGACTATATTAATGTGTCAATGCGTGATAACTTCCCCACATGCTTTTCGGCTTTGTATCCTAGTAATTAAAATGGAATTGTCTTCCTTTCAGTAAATTGTTTTTTTAATTTTAGCTTTTTGCTAATTTGTAATTCCGCTTTCTTTCTATATCATTCAAATACAGTTTTATTAGATGATGTGAACAAACCACATTAACTGTTTTGACATCATTGCACTGGCTGACTTCAAGTTGACAGAACATCAGTAAAATATGAAAAGTCTAATAAAATGAAAAATGATATACTGTATACTCCCACCTGTTTTCTACAGATTTCAGAGTGGTTTCAAACCCAGCAGCTCTGGTGTGCTGGAGGAGGATGAAGGCTTTAGTGACTGGACTCAAAGAGTAGAACGGAGCAGACGCCCCAAGCAGGAGGACAACGACTCTAGAGAGGAGGATGTGGAAGTAGAAAGAACCATGAATGGTGCAAACAGAAAAGTGGAAATCAGTTCTACCCTGCTCAACCGACAACCAAAGGGACATTGCGATGTGGAGGTAGAGCAGGAATACCGCCCAGTGAGAAAGAGCAGTGAAAAATATATGTTGTCTAAGGAGAAGCCAGACAGCCTCAGTGACAAAGAGGCAGCACAATGGAAGGAAGATGTGGTGAGGGTAAACAAAAGACAGGAAGAAGAGCCAAAACAACACACTGAGGATAAGGTTAAAATATGAAGTAAAATTCTCTTTTTCTAAATATTTCCTTTGCATGGGCAAAACCTTCTATTTAACTTTGTCATGCATTGTACATGCAGGTGAAAGAAATCCGTAAAGAAGTGAGAGTTTCATATACATCTAAAGTCTTCCTACAACAAGAGCGGGTACCTGCCATTAATAATGAGGATTCTGCTGGAGAAGACTTTACATCACATCTTCCAAAGACCAAAAGAGTTACACGGTATGTCCGTGAATCCAGGTACCTCAAAATAGTTGTGCAGTTGATGACAGGGGCCATGTCTACTTTAGATATAATAATGTTACAATGTTTAATAATACTTAAAGGAATTCCTAAAGGAAATATTGGATTAGGTAATTGACTAACATGACTGAATTGCGGTTCTGCTAAAACTGTCATTGCTTTACAGTTTCTTTACAGTTATTGTGATAAACTGACACATGACTAGGTGTGCATTTTGTTTGGATGTTTCAGATCATTTGGGATATATTGCAATATTAAAGACATATATGCATTTTAAAATCTTTTTAAACTTAATATTCTTGCTCATTATTTTTAAATAAGAATAAGAAGAACTTATTTAATCAAATTATTTAACTAAATTACAGTTAGTAGTATTAATTGCAGAAATATTAAGGAATATTTAAATGCTTTACAGCAGCATTGTAGTTCCTGTTTTGTTTTCACATGTTTTAGATGACAGACTATATCTGTTGTAAGGAAATAATTATGGAAAAATCATCATTTAAACGCTCTTTTAAAGAATTATTTTCCATGCCTATCTTCTGGGAACACGGTAGGACATCTGAAAGGAATCTATATCCCATTTCCTTAAATTCGCTGAATAAGGGGGGTGATGTCATGTTGTCAGGAATGGATTCTTGCCAGGGAATTTCCATGACAGCCTGCTGTGACTATTGTTGCATGACTGCTCTCACACATACGTCTGTCTTCCAGGATTGTGAGTCAAGGCTCTGAGCTAAGGGAACAGCCGGTAGGCAATCTGGAGACAGAGCAGAAGCTGATGAAAATTCGCCAGAGCCACCAGGAGAAGGAGAGCCAGGAGTTGGAACAGCTTCGCCAACGACAGGCTGAGGCTGAAATGGAACTGGAAGAGCTAAAGAAGAGAAGGGAGGAGCGTCGAAGAGTCCGTGAGGAAGAGGAGCGCATGAAGGAAGAGGAGGACCAGCAGCGACTGGCAAAAGAGGAGGTGTTAAAAAAGCAAAGCAAACATAATACTAATAAATATCACCACTTTTTGATATCCCTATTTGTACATTTACATATATCTAGACAACATAGCTGTAAAATTGTGACTAAGCCACTTATTAGTCCTAAGAATGAGCTTAGACACCCTGAAGTATAGAGCTGAGACCTTAATTGTGGGTTGTAGTGCTGCTTATGTGATTACACTATTACACTATTGTATTACACATAGCAGTTATCATTGGTATCTGTACCTATTATCATTCTACCAGGTGTGGTTCTTACCTAAAAACACCACTGATGCTGTATACACTTTAAGCATCCCTGTACTGTTGAGTAAACTAACACTGCAGTGATTGAGTCATAGGGAACTTTAGATTTCTGTCACCTGGGAGTTAAATATTTTGTGAACCAGCATTATGTTATTGTTAGCCAGATGTCTGCAGTTATTACTGGAAATCTTGTACTGCAGATCTAAAATGTGTTTAAAATTGCACATAAAACAAAAGTACTGACTGCAACTTTATTTTCCTGACATTTAAGAAAAGCTCTATGTACTCATAGTAAATGTTAAATTGTTAACGAACAGTTAATAAACAGTTTGAAATGACTAACAGGAGGAAAAGAGGCAGATGAGAAAGAATATTGAAACAAGGAGGATGAAGGCCGCTGAAAGGATGAAGAGTCTTAGCATGTCTTCCACAGATGGAGATGGGGAGCCATTTAATCCACTTATTCCAATGAGTCCAACTTTCAAGGTGAATTACAGTCATTTACAGATTAGAATCCATAATAATTCACGTGTTTTAGTGTTTATGTAACGTTTAGTTCAATTCAGTTCTAAGTTGCCATAAATGTGTGATACAATTATACTTCTACTTAGCTATATATTAAACTGATTAATGTATCTGTTTTCCTAGATGATACATTCTAGCTAAAGTTGTAAGTTTCATGTGTGTTGGATGTGTGTTTGTGCGTGGTTTTGGTCTTTTACATGTCATTGAATGCTCATAGTGTGCATGTATGACAGAAACACCTATTGTGGTTGTACCATACCGTATAGTTCTTTTTTTAATAACTGTGTGTTCACTTTTTACATTATTATTTTATTTCCTAAGATGACTTAATATTACCTTCATAATTTATCAGTGTGTGGTCTTTTTGCGGTTTCTTGTTTCTTCCATAGAAATATCATTTGTTGCTGTGATCAGTTTTAATCTGTTGTGCTCACGTTGGTGTGTGTCTCTCATTCATGTGCATTGTACGTGACTGTCCTGGTTTAGTCACTGCATGCCTGTTATACACTTGAGATATTTCTTTAAGCAGATTTTTATATTCACCTATGCCTTATTTAACCTCAAGCTGAGTTCAAATTACAGTCAAAGAAAGAAATCAGCATGATCACCTTGCTTTTATTTTCAAGCCTCTTTCTTTACTGTGGTTTGGTGGTTTAATGGTGATTCTAAGATTATGTCTGTGGTTTTGAGCTTCCTTCTGCTTGCATGTGCAATTTCAGAGAGAGCATGAGGAGGGATTGACAGCTGAAAGTACATGCTCGGTGAGTTGGGGATCAAAAAGTCCAACAGGCTCGTCAGCAGCACAAGGACTCCTTTTGTGGGGTTCATATAAAAGTCACTAAGCATGCTGCTTTGAAATATAAAGGCATGAGAAGTACTGTCTGGAATCTACATTGTTTTCTACTAAGACACATTCTTTATATTTGCATAAATAGAACGTTTGACCCGCTCATAACCTTTATTGACATTGTGCATGCAGTAACCTGGTTGTAAGAAAACTAAGATTAGATAAGACATTTAAAACGTTGAGTTGCATTGACTCCATTTACTAATATTCTATACTGCATATTCAGTATTTTAGGATTTTATACATTTCCTGTACATTACTTTAAGGTTTGTTAATAGTAATACATGCTTGAAATCTATTTACTGTTTCTACTCAGACATTATAGATTTATAGAATTATAGAAATTTTATTTGGGATATGTGTTTGTTGAATGATTTAAAAGCACTCTGATTTAAGGTTTAAGGTTTTTTGATTACTTCTAATAGCAATTCGATCATTTTCTTTGCATGTAAAACCACTAATTAAAAAGTGCTAAACAACATTAAACACATTATTAACCTTAAACACATCATCAACTGTGCTAACTGGTTACATACTTGTTACCTCTTATTTTGTTTGTACCAGCATCTTCACTGCTGTGGATCATTGTCACATAGGCAACAAAACGTCCAATTTCAAATGCTCTTATCTTTTTTCAGATCACAGAGAGAACTGAGTCATTGAATCGATCTTTAAAGAAAAGGTAAACTTGTTTATCCTTGAACGAAGCGTACCAACATGTTTACAATCTTCTAGATATTTCCATGGGCTGAAACCCAGCCATGGCTCGTCTATAAATAGTATATCCATTTAGTGAAGTTTTTAAAACTAAATAATCAGTATCTGAAAGTAAACAGTGACATGGGTGTCTGGATGCCTATAAGTCACCTACGTATGCAGACAGCTCATCACTTTTGGAAACAGTGATTTATGGGTCAGCTAACTTGGTCCAGATGTGGAGAATGTGCACGTTTTCTCTGGTGGCTTGTGAGATATTGTGGTGGACTCAGACCAGGCTCCATGGAGTCTAAGGCAGTGACTTATCAGCAGATCTCACTCCCTTTTTATTTTCTTTCAAAAAATTTACCTGAATATAAACACAACATATATGGCATTACCAAAAAGATTAACTGAATGCCTCATATCTAAAAACATATTTGTATGTTATGACTAAAATTGCTTTGTGGTATTTTACACATAAATCAATCAAAACATACTAGCAATGGTGATAATGTAAATGTGGTGTTATCTGTCTACTTGACTGTGATTGGTTGAAAACTCAATGAAAAGGGAGTGTATAATGATAATACTTTTTATGCAGTGTAGTTTGCTAGTGCGATAACATCACCCGTGTATGGCTTTTTTTCTCTGAAGGACTATTTAGAGTTGAGATTTATGGGCAGTTTGACAAAGGAAAATATTACATCATCAGTAAAGGCACCAGATAATCACCCACCTGAATCAATAATGACTAAAACATATCTTTCACATGCTAACTGATTTAAAAAAAAAAAACATACATGCAGTCTATGTTCACAAAATTATAAATTATATGTTAAGTGGCTATCAGCGAGAATATACTGTTAAAACTTGGTTATAATATAAAAGACCAATAGGCAATATAGTGTTGGAAGGATGATAATTTAACAATTTGTTTTAAACATATAATGACTAAATATAAACTTAAAGTTTGATTAAAATAGGCCTTTCAAGAAAGATAAAGAACCACCCCATTTGGGACAATAATCTGTCTTATCCTTATCTGGGATTCTGGCCAAGTTGTGAGATTTAACATCTTTTTATGCTCTGCCATTTTTGACATGTTCTAACCAAGCACCTTTGTTTTGGAAACAGAAACAGCTTTAAGAAGACTCAACCACCCCTAATGCTCTCCAAGATCGATGACAAACTGGAGCAGTACACCAGCGCTGTGGAGGTGAGAACTCATGCCACTGAAATAATCCATTATGAGTTCATGACAAAGTTGCACAATAGACTCAAAAAACACTCTGAATATCATGCTGTAAGACTTTAAAACATCTGAATTGTATTTTGTTTTAATCAAGGACTCAAACTACAGGAAAGCAATAAAAGATAAATAACGAATAAGTATTAGTTTGTGTTCATATAACAAACTAAGCAACCTATTAACTTTACTCTAACTATTAATGAATCATGTCATTCTAAACCTGTGTACAATAAACAGTTGCCATAGTGAATGATCAACAAGGAATTAAACTGTCTCCTTATCAGACGAAAACATCTCTTTTTGGTAAAAAATTCTAACTGAATTTTAACAGATATGAGTGATATGTACAAGGAACTAAAATGTTAAATCATAAGTTATTTAAAAAGGAAAAGATATGAAGAAAAACATGGTAAGTAAAACTTGGTGATAAAAAATGTATATAAAATGTTGCATGACTTGTTTGGCCAACATCTTCTAATGTTTAAAGATGTTTAAAGCTCAAGTGGATCTCATAAATGAAATTTATAAACGTTAAGACATAATGTCTAAATGCTGAATTCCTACTCTTCAGTCATGGTCTGATAACATATTGCTATTTGCTGACCCAAGTGCCCTAAGGGTGAAACTTGTCTAAAAAGGAATTCACTGAGGTATAGAGGAGCAGGATCATTATTTAAAGATGACTATTCTGGAGCTCTATCACCAGACATTCATATTATTACATATCTAGTCAGCACCCAGTGTACTTTATGATCACATGCTTTGGCTGGGGAGACAGACGGTCATTAAAAGACTATGATTTATTAAATTTTCTTATTTATTACATATTTACATTTTAGGTATGACAGAGGACTTACTGGATGTTATTGATTGCAACTTAGATCTAGATTTGTTAGATCTTTAAGGAATGTACATTTGAACATTTAAAAGTTATATTGTAGTGCACATATAAAGTTTAGCCACTGGCAGATGGGTCTTGGTGGCATAGTGGTCAGAAAGAGTCTGTGTTAGCCACTGTTTGAACCTTTATCAAAACTCTCAAATTAATAAATATAATTAAACTTGATATATAAATCTACTATACAACTATGTTTTATTACTCCTACAGTGAATCATTCTGTACTCAAATATTGTACTGAAATTTTACTTCAAATAAGTCTAGAACTTCCATTGTATGTTAACGAAATAAACTTTTGTGTCCTGCAGAATTCCTCAAAAGAACCAAAGATGGTCAAGCCAGCTGCAGTAGACATGCCCAATGTTCCTGAACCAGTAGTTGCCAAAAAGAATTTGTTTGAGGCAGGAGAGGCTTGGAACCAGAACCAAGCCAAATGTAATGCAACAAAGGTATAGTTATAAAAGTTACTGACGTTTTAATGAAAAAAAAGTAATGAATAAAAAGCCAGAAAAGGTCTGACAGTACATCAAACTCATCATATAGTTGTAATTATAATAATTTATTACCATGTAGATCGTTGACAAGGGGCTTTCTTTAACATCTGTTCCCGTAAAGCAGCATGAGTAAGAAACTGGTGTCAGAACTCAAGGTTTCATGTTTCTCTGAGCAATACTGTGACTAAAACTCCATTGTATATTTCATAAAACCTGTTTGTCATGTTGACCTTTTTACCTTAAAGGTAAAAAGAAGAATTTAGTATAATTATTATCTCGATATAGTTTAAGCGCAATGTCTCTGGGAACTCAATTTGACTCAGTTTGGTATGTTGTCCAAATTTTGTTGGAAGCTTAAAAATAGCGATTATAACAACTGTAAATCCCAAAACCATTTCTGTGGTAGAAATGGATTATTTTTCACAAAAGTAAATGGATAATTATTAAACTTCCTCCACGACCCCCTGGAAACACTGTTACTCTTACAGAAAACAAATGCATTAATAAATTAGCATACTTATATTTAGATGGTAAGAATGGTGCTATTAGATCCATAACATATTACAAATAAAAATAAAAATGTTAAGCTATTTTATTGTGTGCTATATAACGTGCAATGTATTCCAGGACACGGACGGTCTGAAGGTGGGTGTAGCTGATCTGATCACTCAGTGGGTAAAAGGAAGCCCAGATGGTAACAGAAATGCACCTTCCAAACCATCTGTAAGTGTGCTATCCTTACATGTTAAATCATGTTTGGCTCATTGTCTGTTTAATAATGTGCTCACTGCCTCTGAGTACTGCAATACAAATGGAAGAAATGAACATATTAAATCTTTTTTTTTAATCTTTTCTGCTTCCATTTCTTGTTCTATGTTTCTTTCACCTGCCTCGGTATCTTTCCTTTTCAAGGTTAAATAGTTCACCAGGTCAGACATTATCTCTTTCTGTATAATTAGAAGAGATATATTTAAGACACATTCTTGAAAATATGTAAACACGTTAAAATAATTGTAAATGTAACCCTAGTTTGGTGCTTGTAGAGTCTGTATATACTGCCCTCTGGTGGAGTCTTGTGCTTAATTTTGTTTTCAGTTATTACAACCAATAGAAAAACTTCTCTGAGACTGTTTTGTGGTTTTCTTCTCAGGATGTTAAAGCAGGAGACGTTCTCCAGAAGAAGAACATGTGGGAGATTATAGGAGAGGGATCAGGAATGGGGCGCTCAGGCTCAGTAGGAAAGGTGAAGGTTTTATTTTATCACTGCACTATGCATACTTAAATACATACAGCTATCATGTCCTAGCTAACAGTCACATTATGTTCTTTAGGGTGCATCAAGCAAACGGTACAAATTTGTTGTGACCGGTCATGGCAAATATGAAAAGGTTTCAATTGATGATAACGATTATTGTGACTACCCCAATGGAAAAACAGGTAAGATTTGAAGTCTTGTTGAAATGTATTGTTTTAATTAAATCAAATTTAGTTTGCTTCAATGCACAAAGAGATTGAACGTGGAGGACAAACTCTTTGGTGGGTAAGCACAGTAGGCAAAATAGATCACTTTTTAAATTCTGTTTATAGTACTACTGATATTTAATAGTCATAGGTTTTAAGAATTTTTTATACCATTTATCTTAAGAGTGTTATGTTAATATGACTTAAAAAACAAATAGGAACAGTGAATGTATTAAACTATTCTTCAGTACTTTACATCTTTTAGAGAGATTTCTTTAATTCCTTCATCAATATACAAGTCTTAAGTCTCAAGGTATGGTTAGTCTAGTTAGGGTTGTTGAAGTGTTGATTAGCCAAAGCAGGTTTTGATATATATAAAATCATTACTTACTCTATTATTGCTATTTAAATTAATTCTTACAATAGTGGGGATTTTTTGAGCACATAAATGCTTTTGGATAATAATTTTCTCAGATATATAAAACTTGAGAAAGCAATGAGAGTCTCTTATATCTTACAATAATCAAAATCAAAATTTTGCATTTTTGCTTTTATCACATGTCACTTAAAACTTTTTATTAATAACATCTAAAGCAAAACATGACTTTTCTAAAATAAAACTTTTATTACAAAAAATATAAAACATTGATTCTAGCATATTCCACCTTAAAATGAAGGGTAATATACAAATCACTGCACATACAGGGAACGTGTACCCACTGATGTGTACACAACAAATAATGATGTGTATGAACCGGGAACAGACAATGTTTAATTCTAACAGAGTTATTGCCTGTAACACCCTGCTAACATGACTGTCTATGCCATGCTTTCAAGTTTCACACCTACATGTTGCAACAAACTAAAGTTTCCAGTTAAACGTAGACCTGCTTCATTCTGTCCTATTAAAAGTTCAGTCATTGAAAGAGGCCGGTCACATCGGGCATGCTCTGGTCAATTTGTGCATTTTCCTTATACATTTTCTTTTTTTTTCAGTTTTTTAGCCATCTCTAAGCCACACAGGCCCAACAATTCCAATAATTCATCCATTTAACTTTCACACCTACATCCTTCAATAAACTTACAATCTGACCTTTGTACCTTAGAACCTTTCACAAACAAACAATAAATAAAAAATAGCCTCATTCAACAGACATTTTGCAGTGGCTTTGAAGTTTCAGCTTAGCTTAGAATTAATACATTCTAATGAATAAAACTGTACACATTTAGTTTTAGAATACAGTACTCTTGGCCATTTCATAACTCTGTTGTAGCTAGACATCGGTGTTTTTCATACCACCAAAGCCCCTTGCCGTCCTATTAAAGTCTTTTGGTTCCTCCTCTTTATTTTTCCTTCCTATTAGACCCATCTCAAACACTGTTGCAATCTTTGTTACTGGTCGCGCAGCTGCTTCTCTTAGTCTTCTAGCATCAAATCGAGGACTATAAAGGAGAACTGGAAGACGATGGGCAAATGTTGGAATCTCTTTTGGCTTATTGAGTTCCTCTTTCTTTTGATCATCAGTTTTGTTTGCTTCAATTTGTTGCATTATACTTTCTTTGGTTGAAAACATTTGGAATAAGATCGCATCCCACATTTTTGCAGCTCGGGGGGGTTCATTACTCTCTTTTTCGGTTGTCTTATCTGTTTCTTTGCTCTCCTCTTTACTCTCACATGGTTTCTCAGCAGTTCTATCAGTGGTTTCTTCCTTTAGCTCTGCCTGAGATTCAGGAAACTTTGGCTCGTCAACTTCTACTACTAGATGTTTTTTGAGCCGAGACCATCCACTGAGTTTCGACTTAAGTCCTTTTGGTTTCAACTTCAATGGAGATTCTGTGCTTGGAGGGGTGCTGTCATCCTTTGTGTCCACTGTTGTTTTAGTGTCTGGGATAGACTCTTTAAATGCAGAGTCATCTTTGCAAAGTTTTTCTTTATCTTTTTGGCTATCGTCCGGCATTACAACTGGCTTAGTTTCTGTTGTTTCAGTTGTAGTTTTTTCAGGAGCCTTTTGAGCAGAGTCAGATAAAGATTTAATCCTCTCCAATAATGATAACTGAGGCTCTGGTTTCTTTTGTAATGCCGTGCTTAATTTTAAACCAACTGCCCTTTCTGATGATGGAATTGTATTTGCATTTTGGTCAGATACTAAATTGTTTACTGATAATGGTGTTGGCTTTTGTTCAGCTTCTGTGGTTTTAATCAGCAAGTCAGGAGTGGATGGTTTTGGTTTAGCTGTGTCATTTGTTGGAGTCCTAACTCGTTGTGAAATAGTAGTCAGTGCCTTTGGTGCTTCTGATGATGGTGTGTCAACTTTAGATACCACTATGATTGGCACTTGAATTTTTGGAGATACAGTGACATGTTCCTTCATTTTCATTTCATCTAATGTAGATAATTCTTGTCCCTTTGTGAGCTTTTCCTCTGTTGGCATCTTTGTCACCGGGACGTTAGCAGATATTTCTTTTTTAGAGGTACCATTTTCAATAGTAGCTGACAACATTTCTCCTGCTAGTGTCATTTGGCTTTCTTGCTCTGGTTTCAAAGTTGGCAATTGTTCTAATTTATCTTGTTCAGTCTGTGTTGTTTCCTCCAGCACGTGTTCTGATGTTGATTTAGATATACCAAAAGCGGGTGTAAAACTTTGAATTCCACCATAAGCAACATACTCAGCTGGAGTCAGTCCATAATATTTTGATCTGCTTTTTGATTTTGGTGTTCTAGGTCTTTGGCCAGCAAATGGAGGTATAGTTGGTCTGTGATACATTTGTGTAGGTTCTGTTGGCTTGGAAAAATCTGATTTTGGAGTTTTAGGACTTTCAGATCCAAGCATTTGAGTTACGGCATTTGGGGCTTCAAGCACGTTGGTCGTTGGACCTTGGATTTCTTTGGTCTCAGTTATTTGTGCAGTATCTGATACTGGCTTTGGCAAGTCATGTTCTCTAAGCTTCTCGACTTCTGAGGTCTCGGATGATTTATAGTCTTCACCATTTTGTGTAACTTCTGAAAGACTAGTGCTCTTTATTTTGTCAGGCTCTTTTAATATTTCATCACTTGGCCCAAGTAAACTTGAAGTTGGTGTTTTAGATCTTCTGCCCTCTATATACACAGGACAGACAGCAAATAAAAGTGGATTGGGTCTAGAAATTTCGATGACTGGTGTCCTTGCAGGTGAAACATGATGTGAGGGAGTCTTGGGTCTCCCTGTGTGAGTTTTGGCTGTTGAAATCTCAATTGTTGTTCTTGTTGGTGTCCTTCCTCTCTTTGCATCAGTTTTAGCTGAATCAGCTTTTATTTCAGATATTGGTGCAGTACTTTCTTTAGTTTCAGAATTCAGAATAGTGGTCTTTACCTCTAAAGTTGGTGTTGTGACTCTTGTAAATTCTAAGGTAGGTGTTACTCCCCTTTTAATTTCAGATTTTGGTGTTATGACCCCTTTGATGTCTGTAGTGGGTGTTCCACTTCTAATTTCAGAGGTTGGGGTTATGGTCCTTTTGATTTCAGATGTAGGTGTCACACCTCTTTTAATTTCTGATATCGGTGTGCTGACCCTTTTGATTTCTCTAGTTGGTGTTTTGTTTCTGATTTCTATGGTTGGGGTTGGGGCTCTTGTGATTTCAAATGTAGGTGTTCTGCCTCTTTTAAATTCAGATGTTGGTGTTCTTACCCTTTTTATTTCTCTAGTTGGTGTTCTATCTCTTTTTAATTCTGAGGTTGGTGTCACAATTCTCCTAACTTCAAATGTTGGTGTTGGACCACGCATCACCTCAGAAATTGGTGTTCGACTTCTCATCATTGTTGGTGATGATGTGTAATAAGTTCTCAGTGTTGCAGTCTTAGACGTGTAATTGGTAATTTGTGGAACATCAAACATAGGCTTGCTTGGTTGAGGACTAGCAGCTTTAGAAATGATAAATGTGGGTATGAGACCTACCTCCATTTTTGTATCCAGCACATTATTTGTCTGGCCAAGTGTCACTGAAAAATGTGCTGGATCTGGTTTTAGAGGCGATGGTCTGATTATCTCAGCTGTGGTAGATACTGATGTCACAGTAATAGCTGCAGTGGTATAGGGTGGAAGTGAGGTACCAGAAGGAAAGGCTGGAATTGTATGCGAGAATAATGGGGTTACATAGGGCTGTGGGGAAAATCTAGCTGGTTGGCTATATGGGATGTATCCCTGCTGGGGGTACGGAGAAGCTGAATGCTGATACAGTGGCCTGACATTAAAACGTGGATGCAGTGTACTTCCGAGGATGGGTGTGTCTGGTGTCTTAGGTGGAGTTGAGTGTTCACTGTGTTCCAAATCTGGACTTGCCTCTGTTACTGGAGAGAGACTTGAGCGAAATGGGACTTGTGGCTGAGAAGCCTGTGGTGCTGCTTTTTTCTTGGCGGCTTTCTTGAGTAACTTTTGGAGCCGAACATTTTCTTTTCCGGGTTTAGGGAGCAGGGGTGGAGGGTACTGCTGGGAAAGCAGGCCCGCTTGGGCAACATTGCGGATATTTACAGCCATGTAAATATGGACCCCTTGAAACAAACAGGAAAATATTATAAAGTAATACTTTCACAGAAATGCTTTTAATATTAGACAAAATAAAGAGTTTGTTTGTTTCTTATGTCTGATGGAAAATCAATAGTTATTTTTGTGTACAACTGTCAATAAGACTTGAGTAATTAGTATGAATTCATTAAAGAATGATCATACCTATAGCATAACACAGCATGAATATGAAGACAAGGAAATAACAGATAAGTTTTGGTTTTTTTTGCTAATAATGTGTATTTATACATTTGTAATGTGACATGTACAAGCTACACTTTAGAACTTATCAGTTGTTTAATACATATTAGTTTATTACTGACAAAAACTATTCTTTTCTTTTCCAGGGGACCTATACCACAATGACTTGTAACACTGTCGGAAACTACCTTTTTTATTAGATTTTTTTTGCTTACTGGACCTAAAGTCACATTCATACAATGACATTCAGCAATATCATCTTTCAGTAAAAAAAAAAAACAATTAACTATTCTAAATCTATAGCAGCAAATTTTATTTTACCTGCCTCATAATTATTTTATTATCATATCTACAGCATATGGATTTAATATTGTCATGTCTAAATTTATCTTTGTTCTTTCTGTCTTGTCCTTGTTGAATTGAACAGAGATATGTTTTCCAAATGCTAGCTCAGTTTATAAAGTGTATGATTTAGCTGTAATGGTAATGTTTATGTAAATAGTTCCCGAGAATAAATCAAAAGATCATGCTTATATTTTCGATGTAGTTATATATTTTTGGAGACATTACATTCAGCACATTTTGGTGCCAATCTAATTTTGATTTACAGAATTTATCTATTAACATTAGAATCGATATTGTGTTAAATGGAACTGGAATATGCAAGCTCATTCCTGCACATATTAATACTAGCTAACAGACTATTTGATGAACTGTCAATGTCATTTTAAAGGTAAGAATTAAACCCACAAGTTCTCTATAGACCAAAATCAGTCATTCTTTAATATAAAATATATTCTTTGTATGTTTAATTTTGATATTTTTTGTGGAATAAATGTTTATTGTTAAATACATTCTGTTTCTTTGTTGGCTTCATTTTCATATTATTATAATTATTACTAACAGAGGTAAATTTATGCTTAGGTTTATTGGAACTAGCTGAATATCTTTATGTCCTGCCTAAAAATACAACATACTCCACTTTCTGTCCAGTTTGAAGATTATACATGTTTAATGGTTTTTATGATTGTATAATGAAAATTTTACATTCACAACATAGACATAGGCATGTTTCACTGGGGTGCCATGGCCCAATTGCTCCGTGGCCTAATTTTAGCCTGAAAACAAACTTGAGACAAGGTTGAGACTGCCATGGGCTAGAGGATGGCGTTTTATAGCAGACTTTTTTCCAGTATTTTTAGTATTAACATATAGTAAAATACAAAATTTTAAAGAGTAGAGTGGTTCTGAATAATCCCAAATGAATTTGATTTGTTTATTTATTCTACAGTTTAAACAGCATGATTGCATCTAACAAATAATCAAATTATTTTGTTATTGTTGTTGTACATACATATTTATATACTTGTTTCAAATCAATTGCAAACTTTGTCCAGCAAACATTTAAATAAAAACCTGATAGGATAGTTAAATGAGTTTAAATGAACTCTCAGATCCCAACTGAACCTGCCCTGTGACATATGAGAAGTCAGTCATCCTTTTAAGGCTTTGGGGGGTCAGCCATTTTGAAGTAACTCCAACACATGTTCAAATGGGGAAAGTATAAGAATAGTCAGGCAGTAGATTCAGACTCTGCAAATTGCAGTTCTTAGCAAAAAAAAAAAATCCCCCAAAAAACGGGATAAACAAATCAGCAAAAGACAAAAAAAAAAAACACAATAAATGACTTACCAAGTGTTGATTCTAACAGATAGCAGATGGTTCACTTCAAACAGTCCCCCTGAGTACATATGAAAAAATCTGAGTAATACAGTTAATCAGCAAAGGTATGCAAACACAGTTTTCAACTTGAATCACCACTGACTGGGAAACTAAAGCTAAGGCTTGGATTTAAAACAGAAACTGTTGAGTATTTCTTACATACAAACTGAATATTTGATCTCTAGATTGCAACAAAGTCTGATTTGCAACTTATTACTGGCACCTATAATTGCATTAAATCCTGATTGTTAAAACCCCAAAATACTTTCACCAATCTGTCAAATCAGCAAGGATATGATACAAATAAACTTAGAGGGAGAACACAGCACTCACAGCACCTGTTCCAAAACCACAACACCACTCGTTCCCAGTGAGATCAGCATACTGGCATGCAATGTTTAAAATGAGAAAAAGCTGGAAATGCTTGGGGTTTATTTTACCTGTGTTTCTGCTAGTTATGGGGCGACTGGCTGCTGCCTGCTTCTCCCAGCCTGAAGTATCAAAGCAAGAGGCTCATGTTGAGTTCAGCTATAGTCCCTTCCTACAAATGGAAGCCACAGACTCCATAGCAATCCAAAAATAAAACCTGAGCCCTTTACTGAGAATGTGCATGGAGTGGTAATGGTGCAGAGGGCCCTTCAAGGCAGGAGGTGGCCAAAGCAACTTACATACATCCTCCAGTCAAAGTCAAGACATTAAACACAACAGGCACTTTAAAAAATGCTGCCCCCTTTAGGTTTAAGATGAAACTTGCCTCTCACATAAATGTCAGGTATGGGGTCTGTTGCTAAAACAATGTTTAATTTTAAATCGATTTAAATTACCAATATGAAATCATGACATCCAACACCTTAAAACAATTATAAATTGATGAAAAGTGTAATGAAAAGCCTTTATTTAACCTCAGAAATATTTATCATCGTAAGAGAGGAAAACAAATGAAATATATTCTCCCAAATCTTTACAGCATTAGATCCGATTTTAAGGCAAATCAGGCAAAACACTATTTAGATGTTAGATTATATTAATATGTTTACCAATGTGTAAAACAAGAACAGCAATGTGTGCAATACCTTTATAGAATAATTTACATTCAGGTTAAGTATTATTTAATTTGCCCTCTTTAGTGGCACATAAAATAATTAAAGAACATTAAAGTTTTTTTTGTCAAATACTTTTAACTGAACAGGTCTTTTTGAATTATATATAGAGCTTAAAAATGCACATAATTCTCTTAATATATACTGCAATAACAACTTGCTCAAGGGTCCCAGTTTGCTCTCAGTTTTATTTCAGCTTTGGTCCCCTGTGTGAGAGAGAACTCATTTTGCTTGCCTAATGCAACAGCAAATATAGCGACGAGGTCCTGCGTTCATCATTCCAAACTTGTGCCTCATTCACATTCCCCTAATCTTTCCATTTCCTTATTCAGTGTATAGGCCAAGACTTGAAGCTAATGTCTTTAACCATGCCCACCATGCTCACTCAGCCAATAAGGGGCCTTGACAGATCAAGTATCACTATAACAGAAGGACTTAATCAGCCCTGGATGTTTGCAGAACTTTACAGCCAGTCTCCACCACCAGGGAGCTCGCCTCTTTTCAGCTTTTCTGAGGTAAGACAGACAGAACAGACACATAGGGATTGAATGGTAATTGAACCGAATGCGAAACAAGAGTGAGTGAATGTGAGTGAGGTGGTGGAGAAAAGGGCACCTCGCTTCACCTGAACATCAGTGGAGTATCCATGTGCAAAAAGCATTGCCACTGTTTCATACATTAATGAGTTAAGTAAAGGGTACTCCACATTACCTATGAGAGCTGTAATCATATATCTTAGTAATTCTGATATTATCATTATGATTTTAAGTGTTTATTGTGTTGAACAGGATTCATGCATGCTGGAAACTGCTAAATAAACAATGTAAATATTGATGATAGCATGCATTTATACAGAATACAATGTTCTCAGGCTGATGATGAGGAAAAGAAATATAAAATATATTTTTTTATAGATTTATATATTTTCATGCCATATGTCCACTGACAGTATTGAGTGTGTGTGAATGTGACCACATTAATGTGTTAGTTCCGTTTTGTCTTTATGTCTTCAACTCAGTACAGACATTGTTGGTCTTTAAAATCTCTTAACTCTGCAAATTGAGACTTATTAGATATTTTTATCATAGCTGCTCTGTTTTCTGCTCTTAGCTCTTATCTGCTTTAAGGTTACTGATCCAGATATATATATATATATATATATATATATATATATATATATATATATATATATATATATATATATATATATATATATATATGCATTAATCTTAAATGCAACGGTATGAGTGCATCATTTTAAATGATATCTGTTTAATTGATTTTCTAAATGTTTTCACAGTGTGTAAACATACATCTCACATCTCTGAAGGGAAAATATTTACATTTTATATATTTTTGCTAAATCTTAAATATAGAAAAAGCATTAAAATAAAAATAGTGCGTATTAAATGTACTGTTACTCTACAGGCCATGATTGATTCCCCCTACATTTAAAAGTAATCATAATTCAGTAAGTACACTAAATAACAAGGATAACAGGGTTCCTTAAAGTTTTACATATTATGGTATGCCATCTTATATGCATTATGGATACTAAGCATTGCTTTAAACTGATAAAACAAATGAATAAAATGTTCAAAAACAAAATAATAATAAAATATTGTAATAAATACAAATTTAAGGCTAAAATTAGATTGACATAATCTTTAAGGATAGGTAGAAATAAAATTCCCCAAAATGTCTAAACTTGTTACTGTATGTGCTATGACCACAAAAGGAAATGAAGTTAGTGACCGATACTATTCCAAGAGAAAGAATATGATCTTGAAGATGAAACTTAAGCCTAAGCGATGTCAGGGAGGCACTTGCACCTGTCAAAGATGAAACTGTTATATCCAGGAAGATTTGAGGATATCTCTTATCTATACAGAAGCAAACTAATTTCTCAAATGTGTTTCTGATTTATTTAAACCATAATCACAACTGTTAATATAATGGTGCTAAAATTTACAATGACATAACGATGACAGTCAATATTAATGCAAAGTTAATAAAGAACTAGACCAGAAAGATGCAAAAATAAATCATTTAATTTATAGTTCTGTTAATCCAACCTTTTTAAAGACAGGAATATTTAAAAGTCTTTAACTAAGTGAATTATGCTGATATAAGTATGTGACCTCTGGGCTTTACAGTTAAATCCAGTATGCTGACAGACTCATTAATCTCTGAGACAGAGTAAAAAAAAGATGTTGCTATAAAACCATATGTGGGGGCTTCTCACTTACAGCTAAACCCAGCTTAGATTTCAGAGATTTAATAGCTGTTTAAAAAAGCGTTTTCTTTTTTTTAGGTCGCTATCACATTGTACTGGTAAAAATTTATAAACATATATCATGTTTTTTCATTGATATTATTATCTATATTACTTCAATGTAGCAACTATTCTGGTCATTCAATAGCTCAGATCACACTAGCAATATGGAACAAAATGGAGAGAAGACATTTTCTTTTCTATGCTTTACTATATATAGCAGAAAGATGACACATTGTACTCCAAAACTCTGCTTTTTTTCTTTCAGTCTCAAAGTCCACTTTCACCATGTCTGACACAGAAGATGTGTAAGTCTTTCACTTATTTTAGAAACAAACTGTGTGAAGAATTAGAAAGTTTAACTTATGCCAGGATAAATGTTTGTGGAATTAATTTCATTGTTTCTCTTTTTGAATTTCAGTGAGCAACAGGGTGAGTACTGACATAATATAGTTTTTTATCCTGATTTACCTTTACATTGTTCTGTGTCTTTTTATCTTTTTTCATTTCTCCTATTTTGCAGTAATCACTATTAACTATCATTATTTCAATCTTCTTTTTTTAAAGTTACATCAAATACATATACTTCATGCAAAAATGTCATTCATATCCTATTTTTGTTAATGTTTTGTAAACTGAAGGCTTATATAAAGTTAATTGCTTATTTAGTATATATGCATTTAAGCTGCCAGTAAAACTTGATAGTAGATATTGAAAGAATCATGACCGCATACAGATATGATAGAATTGGAATGGATATGTCTGCAACTTGTTTCTGCAGCTTTGTATTGGAATATGCAATTTGCATTCTCTATAGCTGGATAAAGTTCACATCTGTATGAGTTGAATTCAATTTGGTTCATTTTACTATCACATGGTTTAATCTTTGAGCAACAGATGGATTTATCAGCTATAGAGGAATGGACAGTCTATGCTTGGCATGTCTTCAAGCTGTACACAGATCACAGATCTGGGCACAGCTTGACACTATTTATAATCCTGCTGATCTACTGCTTTCTTTTTCCAAATTGTAAATGAAGTCGGCGATGAAGGTAAAATGCATATATATATATTTATATATATACAATGGGCATTTTTTGCCATTAGTACTAATTCCAATTGTGGCTAATTGCGTAATGTTGTTCATTTTCACCTGCATTACCTCTTGATCTTTTATTACTAAAGATACTTTTTACATTTACTTGCATGCTTTTAACTTTCGTTTTTTCCACCCCAATTAAAGAATGCTGTATATGGACCCAAAAATCATTTAAAGATTTAGAAATACTTAATAATGTCTTTTTTTTACATAACTAACTTATTTTGTGTTATTGTTATTTGAAAACAATTAAAATATATTTGTTCCGGTACTAAATAAAAGGTAGAACCTAGATGATTTATTTCTGTCAGATTCTGGGTAGCCTGACGTGGTTTAAGACACAGTACTGTACACAATGCACTATCAAAAAGGTACTTCTGGTTTCCAAAAATTTACCAAAAGCTATGTGATAGTGCTGTAGCCATAATATTGGTATCTCCTGATCTTTATGACTTGTGAGATTTTCATCTAAGTGCCAGAATTACTGAGAATGTTACTAAATCTGAAATAAACCAAGGGATGATAATCCTGTGGATCAGAATATACAAAGTGTTTATGCTATACAAAAGAGATTTTGAATTCTCATATTTACTCTTTAGGGACATTTAGAGAGAATGCCTTAATTCAAATACCTCATTAATAAGCCTTATTTGCAGATAAGCCTTATTTGCAGTAAAACATCATCCCATTTTATATAAACTGAAGTGATTTCTAGGTCCCTGTTTAATGGATTCTATATCATTTAACCCATCTTATGTTGACCATGTGTTTGCAACCAGTGTAATATTTCGTGCTGCACCATGCAATACATTTTCAGTGAAGGTGTCTCTGGGTGTCCTTGGCACTTCCGGCATTCCAGTACTGGTGGCCAGTCGACCATTAACTACACTCTACTGTAATACCAATCATCACTTACCCTGTCCTGCATCCTCTAACATCTCTCACCATCACCGTCCTTTCCCCAACCCTAAACCCTTGCACATGTGTAGAGGTAGCTGAGGAGGTAGTAGATGTAGAAGTGGCTCCTGAGGCAGCCCCAGAACCAGAGCCCGAGCCTGAGGCTGAGCCTGAGCCAGAACCAGAGCCAGAACCAGAACCAGAGCCAGTAGCCCCAGAGCCAGAACCAGAGCCTGAGCCAGAATCCGAGGCTGTGGTAGAAGGTATGTGGCATGGAATATTCTCTCATCCTTTACCAGGAAGCAGCAGTCTGCTTCATCCCATCACATGGCAGTGACAGCGCACTATACCTTTAGACTCAGGTTTCCAGTAATCATGCATAACCTCCTCTTCCTACCTGGTCAGTTAGAGCTAAACATGTATTTAAACATAGTGAATCCCAGGTGCTATTATCATTTCTGCTGCCCCCTCTCTCTGCTTCCATTGTGCAGTATATAATGCAGTTACCAAAGTTTGTCTACTACCTCGATTTCGTTTGCTTAGCATTTAACAGCAAATATTGACCTTTATCAACCATTATCACATCACCTTAAAAACTTATAACTGCTTGTGATAGAGCAACAACCTTAGTGCTCTTGGAATGCTTTAAACACTGATTAAAATACCTGGATTACAGATTGGATAACAAAACTTAACGTTTCCAGTATCCAGTCAATCCGTCTGTAGCATAATGAATTGATTAATGGTGATGTACATAAAATATTACTCTCTATGCTTTGTCTTATCCTTAAATAGGGGTATTTTAAATATAAGGTCAAAATCTTACTATTTGTAGTATTTGCTGTGAAATTGGAACATTACCCTATTTAAGGATTTGGCTAAAAACCGCAAAGTAAATGCTTATAGAGAAAAACGCTTTGATGAGAGGTAAGGAGAAACACATATTCAAGTAATATTAGTGTAATTGTGTAATGTGTTTAAATTCAGAAATGGCAATAGAAACAGCAGTAATAAGATTGTCCGTTTTTTTCATCTCCTCTCATCAAAGTATCCTTATTAGCTCATGCCTACACTGCAAAGAGCGAGATCCTCTTAAATTATTTATCTGGCTCCAGTTTACCAAATCTATTTTTAAGAAGAGTCCCAGTAAAGCTTAGTCATGCAATCTCTCTGATGTGATGATCAAACAATCTCGGGCTGGTCCACATTTCTGAGCAATCCTTTGCAGTGTATGGTATTCATGCTTAATTGTATTACTTTAATATTAAATTGTAACCTTTTGAGTATACAATGGTATCGCTACAGTGGTATGCTAATTATGTCTATTCTGCTTTTGCTTTCATTGCTTGCTGCATGCAGAAGGCTATGAAGAGGAAGGTATGTTGATTACAGACGTGTCCTACCTTTGTATGTTGGAGGAAATCTTTGTCCCTTGTTTCAGCTGTCTGTGTTCTCCAGTGAATGGAGAATGTATACACTGAGGTTCCTCCCAGGCAAACATAGTCTTCTGGAGCAAGAAGCACTGTACTACAATTGATAATAATATTTAAATGATTTTTTTTATTTAATGATTTGTTGAATCATCTTAAGAGATGTATATGTAAGTGAATTCAAACATGAAAAATATGTGTGTCCATAATTAAAGATACTTGAAAAAGGGTGAAAGAATATCAAATGCTAACATCCATTTGCCACTGCGTAGTGATCTAATCCTGCTACTCAGCTAATCTGCATGGTATGAGCTAACAACTTTGAAAAGGAGAGCCATCTGCTTACTAATCCACCATGCATGAACATCATTTTGGTCAAGTCCTAATGGACGCACATAGACTGGTGAGGGGTTTAATAGTAGTGTGGGGTCTATATAAGACCCCTGGATAGCTGTGTAGCTATAGTCTGATTTATAAAAACCTTTAGTAACATGTTTTTTGGGGGAGGGTACGGTTATCTCAAAATAACATAATTTTTTTTTATTTTACTTTATTCATTATTAACAAGTGCAGTTTGATTTCATTGTAATTTCCCATATTGTTTTTCCTAATCTTTTGACCAGTCATTTCACCCCCAATATTTACTCATTTTGCTAAGTACTAAGTTTTACGTTTAAATAACAGTTTACTTTACAAACTACTATAAGTCGACTTCTAACACTATAATGTGTACTGTCCCCTCTTCATTCTTAATCTACAGAGGAGAAGCCTAAATTCAAGTAAGTTTCAAAATACGCATTTAACTGCAATGTTAGTGAAATATACTGCCAGTTCCTTAAATTCCATAAACACTGTAATTTATCATTAAGTATTTTTATTTTTCAATCAAAGGCCCTCCGCACCAAGGATCCCTGAGGGTGACAAAGTGGACTTTGATGTAAGTGTCCTTTAGTTTATTTAGAGAACCATTTAGGAGATTAACAGTGAATCTGCAAACGATCTTGGAGTTTGGGGGAAAAAATAACATGCCGATCTAATTTGCTTGCCTCCCTAACAGGACATCCAGAAGAAGCGTCAGAACAAAGATCTTCAGGAGCTGCAGGCACTTATTGATCTCCACTTTGAGTCAAGAAAGAAGGAGGAGGAGGAGCTGATTGCCCTCAAATCTAGAATTGTAAGTACATGTCAATAAGACAAATAATTGAACTCCCTAATACAGAATTAACATGCTTTGTGGTATATTGCTAATAGGAGAAGCGTAGATCTGAGAGGGCAGAGCAGCAAAGAATCATGGCTGAGAGGGAGAAGGAGCGCCAGGCAAGGCGTGAGGTACATAACTCTGTCATTCACCTACATAAAATGTTTATAGTTGTATACATATGCACATGGTAATATAGTCTTGATGATATGGACAGGAAGAGAGGCAGAGAAAGGAAGAGGCTGATGCTAAGAAGAAGGCTGATGAGGATGCTAAGAAGAAGTCTGCCCTGACCAGCATGGGCTCCCAATTTAGCAGCTATCTGCAGAAGGTGACTTTTGGCTGCCCTTTTACACACAGCATCACCAAATTCCATTTTCCAAGTCCACTGGAAGTAAAACAATAATGTTTTTACCTTGGGTAAACATTTCAGGCTGACTCAAAGAGAGGTGGCAAGAAACAGACAGAGAGAGAAAAGAAGAAGAAGATCTTGGCTGATAGGCGTAAGCCACTCAATATCGACCATCTTAGTGAGGACAAGCTCAAGTAAGTTTTTTTTTTATTTATTTACAAGAGTGGGATTGTACAGTATTACTATAAATTTTGTACGGTGTTAATTTGCACAAGTAAAACATATTTATATTCAGGTGAAAATACTATGGCCTACATTGCACATTGTTATGAGTGACAATTTGATTTCATTCATTTCAATTCATAGAAAATTTTATTAGTACAAAAGTATAAAACACCTGCCTCTTACTTTTATTTCTTCATATAAAAACTAATAATGTGGTGCACACTTTTAAAAAGGTGTCTTAATATTTAGTACATAGCTGTGAACATATGCTTCTCAATGCTCTAAGAAAATTAGGTTTATTTCTAAATTACAGATTCTAATAATAAAAGGCTTAATTTTAGGCTAAAATATTGCGATGAGATCTGACTCCATGCACTCATGTATTTTAGGGACAAAGCCAAGGAGTTGTACGACTGGATGAAGACTCTAGAGGCTGAAAAGTTTGACCACATGGAAAGACTGAAGAAACAGAAATATGAGGTAATGAAGCATTTCTTTGCATATTCAGACAGGAATATTTACAATGGCCAAATTCTATTGTGTTTTTAAATCCATTATCGTTGACATGATAAAATACACGTAAACATTAATTTAATCTCATTTAGGTGACAACACTGCGTAAGAGAGTGGAGGAGCTAAGTAAATTGTAAGTTGATACAGGTTTATTAAATGGCAGTGCGCCCCTGCTGTGCATGGCCTGTGCCTGCCTGCTCAGTTCATAATCAGGATGGCTGTACCGCAGAGGGACAGGTGACAAACAAGGAGACCAACTTGTTTTCTTTGCTTATTTCTTATGTATATTGATTTAATTATTTTATGACAAAATCCATTTTAGAAAATATACACAGGTTTGAATTTAGACACAATAATTGCAGTACCAACAGCCTAATAACAGGTTTTTATGATCGAATGTCATGAATGTAAAAGGCAAAAACGCAGCATGTGGCTCAGGTTTTATTTTCTCATGTTTTAATTTGGGAAGTTATGTTTCCAAGTCCGAGGTCGATTGTTGTGGATCATTCGACACCATTTATCACTGGACATGATTAAGTTTTGTCCATAAATCTTATATCTAAAGGACAAGAGTAGTTTCGTCATCTGAGTTATAGCACAAAAGTAGGTAAGACGTTCACTACTTAAGTTTTAAAATACCTAAAAGTCTCGGTTCACCCTGAAGACTCGGCAGCAGTTACCAAAGGTGAGAACCAGTGGTCACCGCCTGAGTGCTTCCATGCTTGTTAAATTGTGTAATATGTTGTTTACAGGTGCTCTCTCTCAGAAATCGCATTGATGAACACCAAAAACAGTAAGTTTGGTAGAATTAACCTGCAGGCCCCATTACAATGTTTCATCTAATTCCATTTCACTCTAGACTACTTCATCACTCATCATATGATTATGCATGATGCATTAACCATCATTTCACCCGTTTGATGTAAAGTTATTACTTTACAAAGTTTTAATACACATTTATAAATGCTTTCCCAACATCTACATTTACCATCATCAAGCTTAGAATACAGTAAAGCCAGTGTCGACCAATAGAAATAAAAGAGATTATTAACAATAAAACAGATTTTGCTGTTTTACCCTGTGTTAGTAGTTACCTCTGCTCTGTGACTTACAATACGAAGGTAAGTGATGAGTGCTGTGTGCACGTTGCATGCAGTATATTCTAAATCTGAGCATTTTGTAATGAGATCTTTTTCAACAAAATGCAGCTGGAGATCCCCACAGATTTAGTTTAAATCTATATAAAGATATAAAGATGTTAGTTGAATAAAAGTAATTCAACCATAAGTTCTCACTTGGTTCGTTCCTGGTGATTGTCACATTGCAGCAGCAAGAAGGGAGCCGCCGCCCGTCGCAGAAAGTAAACAAGCCTTTCCACAATCTTCAGCAAGTGCCTGGCTGATAAGCAGATGGATATTACAGAGGAGTCCACAAAATAGCGATCAGTCTTCAGCTACAGTGACTGTGCTTTCTACAGTTTTACTAGCTGCAGGACTACTAAGTAGTAACTCTGCAAAGCTGTTTAATAATAGCTGTTTGCCAAAGATACACATCCACAATTTCTTGTCTTAATCTGCTGTTTGGTTCTCATTTTTCATGTAAATAAAATGTTATTAGAAGCCACCAAAAGTAGATATGTTGTTGCCATTCACAATGCCTGTCATTTATTTCTTTTGATATTTAACCTAAAAGTCTAAAGAAGGAATTGATGGATTAATTTAAATTGTTTCTTAAATAAATACAGAAGTGTTCCCTTCAATGTGTAATGAAAATTATACACTAAAAGCAGTCTTATATTGTAGCAGATTACATGTATAAAAAAATTTTAATCTGTTAGGTTGTAAGGATAAATATAATGAAATGTAAGCCACAAGAAGAACAAACAATTCTTTTTTTAAACTTCACCTTCAATTTGCAAACAGCACCCTGTTTTCAAACAAAAAATAGTTCACATTAATCGTCCCTTTATTGCTTCTAATTTTATATGATAAACATCACACACACATTCACAGCAATTGTCTTCAGTTCAGCTGACTGACAGCTTTGTGGGATAAAAACTAAAGTCTCAGGGGAAATTTATGGATGCAACTGGAGAACATGCAAACCACAGAAAGGCCACTTGCTGTCTGCAGGAATTCAGAAGCAAAAATGTTATTTCTGCGCTTCTAAATCCAGTGCAAATTCTAATTAGGAGGGAATTGAATATGTACTTTAAATAGTTTGGGAAGCACAGTGGTTTAATTGTTAACTTGACCACTTTAAAGCAATAAGTTGGGCTAAATTAGGCTGGATTTGATTTTTGTTGGGGCGAACACAAGTCCTCCCTGTGCGTGCAAGGGCTCCAAAGATGCCGATGGGTAAATTAGAGACACTTAATGGTCCTTGCTTTAGGGATGCTGTAAGTGCCAGACCCAAACCCGAATAAATAGAAGGCCAATTCGAATATACGGATCTTCAACGCTTTGACGAACTCTAACGGAAACCGCTGAAAGGTTTCACAACCACTCTTTCAAAATACAAGGGCGCCCTCTGCCGACAAGGGCGACTGCTGCAGGGCAACGAGGGAGGAACACAAAACTACGGCACAGCCGTCGGCGGACGTAAACGTTTGGACACAAGGTACTTTCTTGTAAACAAGGTAGCAAACACAATATAATATCTTATTTGTTTTTATTGTGTAGCCCGATGCATAAAGTAGTTACTAAAGGTATTAAAGTAGTTAGTGCGTTTAAGGGCTTTTTTTTATCACTAAATCCTTTTTATGTTTTCGTTTGAGAGCTCTTCTCTGAATTCTGTTCAGCACAGTTGCTAAAAAGACACATAAGAATACACAAGATACAGAAGCATTTAAATCTATTTATTATCTATTAGTTCTACTATCTATTAGTTTTCCTCTATGACCTACAAACTACAAACCAAATAAATATAAGGCTAGGGTCACACACAGAAAAGAAAGTACATTTTTGTACTACTATTATAAACTCAGGTGGGTCCTTCTAAGAGACTTTTGCTTATTGTTTGAAAACATGTATGTAACTTTTTGGCCCTTACTATGTCCAATTAAGAAGACACTTCACTATAAACTGTACCTCAGGGACAGAAATCTACTCCTATTGTACCCATATATTTGACAGTAGATTAGTATTAGCCAACTTTTGCAACTTAAGTGCATCTGTGAGCTTTAGACTCTCATGTTCCCGTTGCTGCTTTATGTCATCCGTACCCTGACCTCTTTAGCAGGCTTACTAACGACCGCACTCAGTTAACAACATATAAGACCTACCCGATCATCTAGCCATCAAAATTTCTTTCCTGTCACCAAGATCCTTGCTTTTTCATTTTTTTTTCTCCTTCCAGCATTTCAACTTTAAGAACAGCCTCTTAACTTTCTGCCTGATATATCCCACTCCTGGACAGGTGCCAATGTAATGAGATCTCTACACCTGTCACTAGTTTTAATGTTGTGTCTCATTGGTATTTGTGTTTTACAACTGTTTGGAATCGGTAAAAAACATATATATAGTATATTGTGTATACTATATATATATATATATATATATATATATATATATATAGTAAATCAATTGTCAGCACAAGCTAAATATAAATCTTTATCCTCCTCGAGGTTCAGTGAGTGATTATTATTTACAGAAATGTTAGTAGGAACGTTTTTAACATATAGGTGTAACTGTGTTCCGTTTCTCTCGATCCCCATGTAAGTATCTTGCTTTGTTAAGTAGAAATTGGAACAAAGGAACACTTCATTGTCGCTTAACACACACCAGGTGGCGCTAGCGTGTTTTATTACCGTCGACTATTTTTAATGTGTATTTATTTTACACTGCGATTCTAAAATATGCCACGTGTTTACAACTTCATTGTTTTATTAAAATACCAACTTTTACAAGCAACATTACAATCCGCAAATTATTATAGCCTTAATAATAAAATCGAAGTGTTGTTGATTTTTGACAACAAAACAGAAACAAGAGACTAATGAATCGTATAAAACGTGTAGCCAAGAACAAAATCTAAACGTAGAGGATAATATTTTTGTTTCGGCATTTACATAAATTTATTTGGAATCAGTAATATTTGAAGCAGCCTCAGTAATACAATTTCTGGAGGGTTTCTTGTAACTCATCGAAATGATCGAGTTATGATAAATTTATTGTTCTATCGCGATTTATATTTTTTTTCTATTAAAATCATATTCTTAATAATTAATTATATAAACCATGCGGTGAAAGGAAGTAATGAAAGAAATACACCTGTCAGCTATTTGTTGTCTTTATAGTCTATTGTACAAAATAGATAACTATATATAAAGATACGAATAAATTAGATAGGCCTATTATTAAATAATTAATAAATATGTTGTGTATTTATATGGAAAAGTAAAAATGTATTAAAACGTGGAATATATCTAAAAGTTAGCATATTTAAACAACTTTTTTTACCTGTACTAAACCTATAAAAAAATTAAAACAAAATCAAACACGGTAAGTTTTAGACACACTAACGCATCTGCCGTTATTCGAATAAACGCAACATGTAAATTTGTATGGTTATTGCCGATTTCGTTCAGTACCATTAAATTAGAGATAATCTATTACCATCTTAACTTGATTATACAAATAGGCTATTTTTTCCTTTTTACGTCCTTTTATACAATCGATTCTCAGTTTAAAAATTCAAAGTTTGTTTGATTCAAAGATATTTAAACCGAGAAATAATTAGGAAAATATGACATTTCATCTACAATTCGATCATTTTAGAAATTAAATTGTTTAGTTTTCATAAAAGACCATAACACGACAGAAATGGAGTATAAATAAGGCATTGCTTTATTCAGTCGACATTCACTCACTGAAGATAAAGTATAAATATAAAGTTTAACGCAGTACACAACAAACGTCTCAAACAGGCAGTATTAAATACACAATTAGGTTTGTTCGTTTCTCCGTGTTTTAACAAAACTCTTATATACACATGTACAAAAATGGTCCTCTAAATTTCATATCTGATGTGGTTAGTTTCTCGTAAATAATTAGGAGAAGCAAACATAAAAGTGACAAACAAGTGGTTTCAAAAGGGAAAATATGGTCACGTGGTAAATATTATATAAATAAGCGGAGTTAAGATACTGACTTCTGCAAAGCCGCAATTATATTGGAATTTAATTTATCGAAAGAAAGAAAGGAAGTAAGTAAGTAAGAAAGAAAGAAAGAAAGGAAGAAACAAAGAAAGAAAGAAATCTGTACATGATTTCTCATCTGTTCTCGACAGTTTTTTTTCCAGGACATAAGTAATAATTCCTCATCGGTGATTGTGCCAGTTGAATGTTTTCTTCATATGATGTGGAGGTGTAGATTTTAGAGCACTTGGTAGATTGGATCGTGGGCAGATCCTGTCTGGTTGCAAGGATTATTCGGGGAAGGTTCGCTTGTCTCATGCGGGGACGCCGCACTGTCCTCGCACAGCTCCGGGACAGAGAGCGATGGAGCGGCCGGGGATTCTGTGGAGATCCGCTCAACAATGCTGGACAGACAATCCAAACTGGAAACCACTGGGTTCTTGTTACTTCTTACATCCCCTGGAGAATCCAAATTATTATTATTATTATTATTATTATTATTGTTGTTGTTCTTGTTGTTGTTGTTAAATCATATTATCTTTAACTTACCACTGGGAGTTTCGTTAAAGTACGAGTTGTCATAACTATTTCGTCTTCCAGATGAACGTGTAGGACCAGCGAAATCCATCTGTTTAAAAAGCACCATATATTTAGTTCGTTCGTTCTAAATACCCATGTAGTTCTCAGTTATATCGTTTTTAAATAGTTAAAGAATTTAACTATACTATTTACCATACAGAATAATAGATAAACCAGTTATCTCACCATGCCATCCGAGCAGTTGGATCTCGGACTGGAGGCATCTGAATCCCCGCTGTATTGATCCAAAACAGGGTAGTAACTGTCCTCCTGACTTCTGAGCAAGGCCTGGAGAGACTCGATGTAGCTGATGGCATTTCTCAGGATCTCGACTTTGGGCAGCCTCTGGTTCGGGTTAGTGGATGTGCACCTTTTCAGGGTCTCGAAAGCATCGTTGACTTTACTCAGACGCCTTCTTTCTCTCATTGTAGCCGCTTTGCGTCTGTCGGCGTTGGTGGTTTTCCTCTTGCACGCTTTGCACGCCCACAGCAGACACCTGCCCGCCTGGTGGTGCCCGCTGGGGGCCCTGATGTGCTCATCCTCAATGTGACTGTGTTCGTCTGGTTTCAACAAGCTGACGTGCACAAGCCTCGGGTCCAGGTCTTCAAAGAAGTGCATGTCGCTGGTGTTAAAGCAGGGGTCGTCATAGAAATCATCAGCCGTGGGGATGGGGAAAGGAATATCCGACAGTTCCATCTTTTCTGGCAAAAATATATATAATAATAGCTTTTTGTTTTTTAAGAAGTTGAACCCAGAATTCAGTGAGCCAGCCTCTAGAACCTCTGCAAACGCTCAGTTGGGTAATGAATCAATTCTGCAGAGTAAATGTTCCTGAATCTGTCGAATATTTAAGGATGTGGGTTCTTTATCGCATTGACTGTGTCTACCCTTCAATCCACTTGTTGCTGAAGTGGTTCAAGTGAAACCTTTTATCTCAGTGCAGACAAGTGAAGGCGTGTCCCGAGGATGACTCTCTGACCAATAAGACAGCTGACAAACGTTGGGTAGGCGGGGCGTATTTAGGCAGCCCAAGATCTACTAACAGGATAAATAAATTTTACCACATTGACAAATATTTTGTGTCAAAAATATACAACAAAAATCGACAGCTACTTTTAACAAAATAAATAATTTAACATTTCATTTGGGACACAAAAAATCAAATTGCATTAAACATTAAATCGTTTGCATTGATACACAACAATGCCTAAAAGCATAGTGGCAGATTTGTTGTGCTTCAAATTAGAGCAATTATCAAATGTCAAAACAATTCAAGTAAGCGTTTTATATAAAATTACGTGTTGTTCATTTTAATATTTTAATGCGCAGTAAATATACATTAGCTGATTTTAACATAAATAATCCAACATGACCTCACAAAAAATGCCACATTAATATTTGGTTTCTATTTCCAGATAAGTTTTATTCAGAAAAAAAAATATGGTTATTGTTTTAACTGGATGTTAACCTCCTGATTGTATAAATTATCATAATTTAAATACATCCAAATTGTAAAGTCGATTTAAATTATTTTTTAAAACATCAGGAATTAATTCTCTCTTTAATTTCATTTTTAGAGACAGGGAAGGGAAGTAAGGTTTGATCTAAGAAGAATGAAACAATGCGTTGTGAATTTGAGAAATATATTTGGCTCATAATAGCTACATAATCCTAAAGTAGTAAGTTATGGATAAATTACTAAACCTAAAATAGGTCTACCTGTACATCCAGCGCCAGAACATATATTTGAAATCTTGTAAAACTATTCAGATGCCAATTAATACAGTTAAGTTAAAAAAGTAATTTGTGACGCAATAGACAAAATCTTAACTGTTAATATAGAAATCATTATTATTCGAATATATATTTTTTTTCATGTTATCGGAGAGTAAACCGCCGAGTTCATTCGGTTTAATCGGTATACAGTTAAATAATACTGCCTCGACAGTAACACAACTTCACCAACAGAGGGCAGAGAGAAGCCAAAGAGCCTACAAGACAGGCACTATTCATAGTTCCTCAAAAACCTCACTCAACCCTCCAATTACCTCATACCATGTATTTGTCAGTAGGCTTAAATGCATGATTAACATCACATTATATATTATGTGCAAAACTATGTGAAACCAATTAAGATAAATGAGTCTATATTTAAAACAATGTCTTATTTTATTGATAAATGCACAGATCAAGAAGCACCAATAAACATTGATGTCTTTTTTTGATGAGGTTTTTATTTTTACATACTCTCACATTATCAATAGACTTAATTTGATTCAAGAAAAATAGTTTTGAACTATAATCCATCAGTGCAATACTCTTGAAGTAGCTTTGAAAAGCTCTTAAGCTTTACTTTGTTAAATTAAACCACAAATGACGTGCATGCAGTTTAAGAACTTTATTACCAAAGCCCAAACTAGAACAGGAGCCAGTAGTGGGGAAAATGCTGCTGGTGAAAATTTTATTGCATTGTATCAAGGTATACTTTAAACCACTGGTAATTCATCATAGAGCTGGTCAATGAGATACTCTCCAAATCCTCCAGTGTCATCACTGGTGCAGCCAACTTTTCGAGCATTGGTTAACAGGTCACCCAGGAGCTTGACCTTTGGGACAAGTGGCTGGAGGAACCGGCTCTTGAGTATGCTGGCAGAGTGGGCATCTCCGTGCTCCCGTGCCAGCTCGCACAACTCTACCATTATAATCATCTCTTCCTTCCACTGGCCAAGCAAAAACTCCAGGGCAGGAAGTAGCTTTTGAACATGTTCAGTGTTTGGTCTCTGCATAAAAACAAAGACAGCAACTAGTTTGTATAAGATATTCTATATTTTAGCAATGTTTCACCTTTGCCGAAGTCCAAAGTTAGCTTGAAGTTTTCTTGCATGAATGTTTAATTGAAGATAATTCGTTTGTAATCAGGACAAACTCAACTTTATTTTTACATTACCATTCTGAATGATGGTGGGCTGTATATGGTTATGTATATACAGCAGGGTCATTTTTATAGACAGTTTTAAGGCTATGATTTAAGATTATACAATTAAGCAACCCATTTTAAACTGGAACATGCCCTAGTCTCCATGCATCAGCGGATAACAAGGTGTTCCAAATTGCTGCTGATGGACCCTCACCAGCCTCACTCTGGGTCAATTTTACATGAGTCATAAAACTAGGGAAGAGGAGGAGGTTGAACAACCAAAAAAAGGACTCAAGCTGAAGTGGCAACAGAACCAGTGCCATAGTATACATCTGGAACTACAATTAATGCACTGTCCTTCCGCTTTCACATTAATCTCCCCAATTTTCCGGAACTCATGGGAAATCTATACCCTGACAGGCATTAGAAAAGAGATCCCCACAAAGCCCAAGGGGGTTTTAGCCCCCTCTTTCTCTCTGAACCCTCCCCCAAACTACTGCCCTTTGCTGCCAAGAGGCCCTCAAAAAACTTGATTTTAAAGGTATAGAGGGAGACATGGATGCCTTGGTAATATGATGAGGATATCGTTCTGGCAATAAATATAGGCACTAAAATGGCTATGAAAATTCTTATCCTTATATTATGAGCCCAAATCAGAGCAAGGGTGTCAACTCAGACTAGCAACACTGCTTATGATAGAAAAGCAAATATTTCAAATCAGTTTTTGTGGACAACGTTTACCTGAACTATTTTATTGCAGTAACGTCCACCACGGTCAGACAGGTAGTTCAGCATGGCTTCAGCACGTTCCTGCTGTTTTGTGGACTCACAATGGAAATATGCAGCCACACGAGGCAAAGCAACATCATCCTGCTCAAAGATATTAGCCTGAAAAACACAAGCAAAGGAAATATGCATAAATTATGAATAATAGTTTTATTTATTTATTTTGATAATGCTTATTAAGGAGGTCAATTTATATGACATTACAAATTCAAAATGATAACTGCATAGTCTTTAAAAAATAGGGCCAATATCCTGGTATCATGACTTGCTTTGAAATAGGGTTTAAAAGTTTTGGTGGTGTGTTTTGTTCCAGGACGACATTGCCCCAGTGCAGAAAAAAATATCCATAAAGACAGGGTTGGAGGAGTTTGGTGTGGAAGAACTTGAATGTCCAGCACAAAGGCCTTTCTGCAAACCCATCAAACACCTATGGAGTAATGACTGGGAGTCAGGCTGATCTACTTCAAAATCTAGTAGAAAGCTTTAGAATACAACATTATAAACTTTCCAGTTGGTGTAAATGGTTGGTTTCCCAATATCTTTTTCATATAAAAATATCATTAGTGCTACAACTGGATACAATCAAGCAGAAAAGGAACTAGACAATACCAGTGACCTTCACATTTTTCATTTTGATCAGTTTCACTTACTGTAAAGATTAACTTTGTAGTTCTAAAATTACAGACTGTAGTCCAATTGTTTGAGAACAGAGTAAAGGGGACGAACACCGTATGTACTAAAATCTACAACCAGATGGACTACAGTCTGTCCTCCCTGTGCCTTCATGGGCTTTCTATGGGGTCACTGGTTCCATCCCGCATTCCGAAGACAAGTCCATAGACGAACTTGAGATATAAAATTGTCCTGGCTTTTTGGAGAAGCAAAATCAGTGCACTTGTAGTGCCAAACACAGATAAAAGTAGAGTTGCACCAGAAAGACTCAATAATTATATCTATTCATTAATAGAATAGATATAGTTCACGAGTTTACTACTGCAAGCTGCATGGGGAAATTTATATAGCTTTTCTGTTACAAGGTCAAAATTAAATGGGCCATCTTTTACAGCTTTGTGGTGTTAAAACAACAGGAAACAAAGTGAATCCTCAAGTGGTTCTGATATAAAATGGCTAGAAACACCGCCATTCGTGTTAAGCCGCTTAATCTAAAGAAGCTGGATGCTTTTTAAATATACTTTTTAGAGTTTATTTACTGTTGCGTGGTTCTTACCAGCGCTTGGAGTCGATAAGCGACCTCCATGATAAAGGTGGAAACTCCGCAGAAACCTTCTTCCACGATGGCAGACAGATTCTGCTTCACCTTCGTCTCTGCCACACAGCGGTGACTTTTACACATGGGCACGTTTGTTTTCAGCTTCTTCCCACTCGGTTCCGACATGTTGGATCAGAAGGAGGAGGCGCTCTGCGTTGCGGTGATGAAGCCGAGCCGCTTTTTATCTGCGCTATCGGCCTCTCATGCTTTAATGACGCTGATTAGTTCCAGCGGCAGCAGCGGCGGCGGCGGCGGCGTGATGCAGTAAACATGTCGGCGTTCGTTTCCAGTTAAGCCGCTCAAGTTCATCCGGTGCGTCGGCTTTGATTTGACGCTCAGCGCTAAAGAGTCGAGCAGCGAGAGGCATGCAGCTCTGAATGAATCTCTGAAGTTAAACCACGATAAAAACAAACAAAAAAACTGTTATTGCACTTTAAGCTTCATTAAAACTTCTAACTCAGCTTGTTAAAAAGCCAGGTGTACGTAATCATAAATTAATTCAACCCAAAGTTTATTTTTTTAACGCATTTTATATACATAATTGTTACAAAGGGTGTGGTATAAATCTGAAGGTTGTGGGATCAAATCCCATGTCCACTATTGACCCTCATAACTCCAGCGGGGCTGTATGTAACCCTGTGTTTGGACCCCAATCAGTCGCTTTGGATAAAAGCTTCTGCTTTTTTAAATGACCAAATTATTATGAAGATGGCACACAATAAATCAAGGCATTATGAAACAGTGAATCAAAACAAGTCACTAAAATATATATATAAAAAAATCAGGATTAACAGGGCTGGAATACTTTACAAGTTCACATCTTAAAACATCTAAAAACAATACCATGTCGGAAGATTGTAATATATTCATTCATTATCTCCCGCTTTATCCTCTATTAGGGTCGCGGTGGGGTTCCCCATGCCCATCCAGGGGAGAACGTCTCGGGCGCTGGGCAGATAGACCCAGGACAGGGCACCAATCCATCGCTGGGCACACACTCACTCACACAGACACACTCTATATGGGGCAATTTTGAGAATTCAATTGACTTGATCCATGTTTTTGGACTGTTGGAGGAAACTGGAGAACCCGGAGGAAACCCACGCAGACATGGAAACTCCACCCAGATGGGGATTCGAACCGGGAATCCCTAGCGCTGAGAGGCGAACGTGCTAACCACTAAGCCACCGTGCCGCCAAGATTGTAATATAGTGAAAAAGAATTTGTTATCAGATGATAGTTTCCCTATTGATTTCTATGAGCCTAATTATTAAGTTCTAAATACTTCTGTAAATGAAATAAAATTAGGGAAGCATTGTGGCTTCTTCTGCCCCCCCCCCCCCCCCCCCCCCATAGTAAAAAAAACATGGATTTAAGCTAAATTGCCCCATATAGTTAGTCTGTGTGTGTTCTTATGTTCCCAGCGATAGATTGGTGCCTTGTCCCGGGTGTATCTGTTTAGCGCCCAAAATGTTCTCCCTTGGATGGGCATAGGAAATCTCTCTATGACCCTAGTATTGGATCAAGTAGAAAATAATGGATTGATGGAAATAAAACAATTTAATGTTCATATACAGTATAAGAATATACAGTAGTAAACCAATAAACTAGCAAACAAAAACAATATTTAAAAAGTAGCATAAGTAATTTTATTATTAATATTAGTAAAAAAAAACTGATTACCAGACTAAACCTTTGTTCAAGCATTTGAATAAGGTCTGGACTTTTTTTTGTTAATGCTTATAAAAATGAATTGAATGATAAATTTAAGTAGTACACAAAAGTTCGGGCACCTGTAGTCAAACTTTACATTTAGGTAATTATCTAATTGAAATTACAATATATATTACTATATTGAGAGAAAATCGGAAGGTAATGGAAAAATTCATTAGCATTTGTAATTTTATAGTTACATTCATATATCTGATTCATCTAGTTTATTCAGAAATTTTCCATACACCATGTTGTTGTTTTGTTTGTTTGTTCTTGCTGTACCTCATTTGCAAAGTTTATCAATAAATGAGTGGCATTCTGACCTCACAGCCTGGAGTTAGCACCACTTAACAAAAAAAAGCCTTGTTCTTCTAATACAGGATACACACTGTTTACAGATAAGTGATGAAGCAACAGCCCTCTTCACCCATGATACTTAGGATAATTTATCCCTTTACCACTTGCCCTAAGTCTCCCAACTGTGCACTCCAGTTTCCCCAACGGCTACCCAGTGGATCCCTCTCTTGTTTCAGACATAGCCAATGTCTTCTCACTTGGTTGGGTGATGGACGTGAGGGACTGGCCAGCCCCTGGGGGCCTGTTGGGTCTAGAGGGAAGAAAGAAGAACACCCAGCTTTTGGTCAGCTTGGGTCACCAGGATCTGCACCCTTGACTTGACCTTTGCTCTTTAAGACACATTCATAATCACCTTGTCCGGATTTATGTAAGTGTAACAAATTGCACTCCCAGTGTGTGGAAACGGCTTTGATGGCTTGTTCTCTGTAAATTCGAGTTAAAAATTTGAATGGTGAAATTAGAAAATTTAAGCTCGTATTTCACTACAGTATATGAGCAAGTGAGGATGTGTGGCTGAGTGAGGGCACTCATGTTTATCTGGGTGTTGTGGTATGCACAATTGTGTTTTTCCTTGTGAACAGAGTGACAAAGTTTGTAATACCTCTGAGGAACTTGCCGTAGACCTCCCTAAAGACCACCACCTGCCTTTTGTCCATGTTTTGTCTTTGGCTGCAGTGTAGAACTTTGTCTCTGTGTGCAGCTGTCGAAAAATTTCCAGCATTTTTACCAGTCGCCTCTACAGTCATTTTTTTCAGACTACTTTTATTTGACAAATTTTTTTAGATCACATTTCTAAGGTGAGGTTATTATTATCACTTAGCAAAATCAATCTGCCCCAAACTAAACACCAATAACTATATATCTGTATGATACATTTATGCAAAATTTTAATTTCCGGTGTAAAACATTTACGAAGTATTTCACTTTTTATGTCTTTCAAAATGTTATTTTATACATGTCTATGAAAAGTGCTTATTAGGGAAAGTTAATTATATGCTATTGTAATTATATTGCTCCAACACTTGATTGTGTTCTTTTGGCACAAGGTAACTAATCAGATTACTGATAAAAACCAACCTAATGCTTAGTGAGCTAATTGCATCAAGAACCCAAAATAACCTCAACACAGCCTAAAGTACTTTCCTGTGCTTGTAGTGAGAGCTTCCCTCCTCACACCTGCTTTGGGCTGTAAAGATGCTGACCCTTCATAATGACTACAACTCTAGCTCTGTGCTGGGACAAGCCTGACTCTAGATTACATTACCATTGGATTATGAGCTGGACAATACTGAACAGTGCATGAGTAGTGCTGCTGCTTGGAGATTAGTGACCTACACCCAGATATATGTTTATGCACTCCAGAAGCCAGTCAGAGGGACTGTTTAACTTGTCTAACCTTTGCTCCATAGACTCACACTGCTGAGGTTTCCACTTGCCATGTCTGCATTGAATAAATGAGTTTTTAGTTATTATTGGTCTGGCATGATTCAATGGATAGGCATTACATCTTTAAATGTTATCCAAACATATCCCGGTTAGAGAAGCTTATCACTTTCACTCTTGAATTATATTGATTCCTGTCACATCAGAGGAGATAAATGCTCTCTTCTTCTAAATTAATTTAGAATTAATTAATGTGTATCCTTATCTTAGCACTTAGTACTTCAGTTAAATATTTTGTCTATATAAGAAAAGTTAAATCTAATATCAGGCATTGCTAATGAACATTATTTTAAGGGCCCCAGGTATCTCCTGATTCTTGCAATTATACTTTTATAAAAAGATGTTTTGAGAATTTGTTAGAAAACTTTAAATAAAATGCATATCCTGTAGCTTCCTACATTTTTTTTACTTTCCTAACTATTTTTCTGAACTTTTCTTCACACTAAGCTTTAGTGCTCATACCTTTTGTACTCAAAAATATGTAATATTTATTTATTTTCCTCAAAAAATAAATTACCAAGTATTTTTTTTTCTTGCTTGTTTAATGAAGTTCTCTTTACCTATTTGTAGAACTTGAGTTGTAATTTAATGTTCATACATAAACACTTCAAGTCACCAATGTGGTTTCATGAATAAAACACCCTTCATCAGAAGGCAGTTGTGTCATCTGTTTTTTTTTATTTCCAATGTCATTACTGTATTTCGAAAGACAGTGTTCCTTTTTCTGATATTAGTACAAGAGGAGGAGATATTTGTATTTCAGGATATGCAGAACTATTAGTGCAATATTGCATTATGAATGAATACATATGTTTGTGTCTGCTATGGATTGGAGACCTGCACATGGTGTTTGAAAATTACCATTAACTGTGTTCTAAAAAAAAAAAAAGCACTTATAGATAGTAATGTAGTAGAGTTTTCTTCTGACAACTATTTTAATTATTATTTAAAAATGAAACTTGTGTGCTCAACCAAATATTAATGAAAAATTTAGTTTACTTTATATTGAATCCGCATATGATGCTTGTAACTATTTCTGCTGTGGTGATGTCCCATTAGGTTCACTGAGATGAATTAGTGGCTCTTTCAATTTACGTAATCTTACAGTTTAACCTTTTAAAAGAATGCATGATGTATTAGTTAAAACTTTCTCAGACTGATCATTTGTAGTTGCTGTCTGTCTTCTTGAAGTTTATTATTTCATTTGTTGCACTATATTTAACAATGCTCATTACATGCAACAGAGAGTCTTGGACTATTTAAATTCTCATCAGTGCCAGAATGTGGCCTTCCCTATTCTAGGACCAACTCTCACCACGAGAGTCAAAAGATAAAATTCACACTATGCATATCAGAAGCTTTAAAACTTTTCCATTGCTTAATCATAGCACAGACATATATATACATATATATATATTTGTATGTTATCAGTTCCACTTTTAATGTTGATTTGCTTTGCAGTTCTGCAGTTACACATTATAGTCCATATGTTTGCTTACTTTGTTCTTAAAAGATCAGAAACCCTACAGGATAAATGCTATTTGTGTACTTATAAAGAAAAAGGACTGAATTAGAAGCCTTGGCATAGCCTATGTTTTAAGATTGAAGGCTGCCCACATCTTACAAGAACATCTGGTAAATACATTAGTTGGCCTTTGCTTTTACCAGGGCCAGCACCTGTCTGTAGACAGTGTTCAATAATGTCCCTGGCACAACTTAATCCAATACATTGCTCTGCTAATTGCTGCTTAAACTGGTTAATAAGACCAGCAAAACAAAATACAAAGGGTGATCATAACATAAAAAGTTGGAAAGCTGATCTCTTTGTTAATCCCACTCGTTTCATGGGTGTCATCTGACACCTTTCTTGGATTCATCTGCACTGGAATGACAGTCTTATGAGGTTCTTTACTTTGTATTAGGAGATTTAGAGTGCGCCCAAGCAACTATTTATTCAAGCTTTGTAGATCTGGTAAAGTTGTTTTAAAAGTGCTCTGATGATTTCTTGTGTGTGTGGAGGGGTTGCTTGCACGCATGGATACACGTATGTATATGTATGTTTGTAAAACTTCAGACCAGTGAACATTTGTCCTGGCGTTGTGATTAAGCAGAAAGCCCTGGGAATGCTGGCCCTCATTAAAGAGACGAATATAGCAAGCTGCATTTGAGTGTTTGTAACATGAATCTTTGTTTTATGTGCCATGAATTAGGAGAATGCTAACGTATGCTTGTTGTGTTTCAGTCCAGTTATTGTGCTGGATCAAATAACATCAGCGTAACTTTAGTGATAATAAAATTGCCCACACAAAGGCCTTTAGTTTGGGGATCACCTTGCAGTTTAACAGTTTAGATGATGTGGCCCTGTTGTATTGACTATAGTGTCAGTACTGGTACAGTATATTGTCAGTTATTATAGATGGACAAGCAACTCAACCTCTTACCAGATTAAATATTTGATGAATTTAAGACTTGAGATAAATACTATTTGTATTTACTTGTTCTTTCCGACTGTGTCTGCACAAATAAAAATGTAGATCAGGTTAGCTGTAAAAGGGATTCTAAGTTTACATGCTCTGACGTTGGATCAAATATGATTCACATCACGTGCTTGGAACTACAAAGGAAGGAGTGTGTGTTGATGACTCGGCCTGGGCTGGTGTGAATGTTTGGGATGTACTGCAGTGGCATTGCTGGCTAGTACCTGGATTGGGTTTCAGTTTGCATTCTTCTTCTGTCAGGAGTAATAATGACTTTGACACCACACAAGAGTCCTTTTGGCTTTGCAGTCTTTTTGATGATGTACCTTCTGGAGCTTTCCAACACATTTTTAAAAATGTATTTCTACTACCAAAATACTCTTCTTGTTTTCTAAAAAGTTGTTTAAATTCTGATTTAACCAAGTTATCAAGGTACTGCTCTGAATGTGCAATATAACAAGTCCAGTCTTCAGTTGGTTCTATACTAGAAGACATTAATATTTATGTGTCATGAAGATTACACCTGAAATGGTCATGTATCTTACAACTTTTTTATTTTTTTTTTACAGTACAAAGGGTTTATTTAAAAAAAATAACTACCGGACTCTAGTAACATAAAGTGACATCAGAATACTCCAGTATTTATTCCTTTTATAAATATTTAAAGATTTCAGAGTAAGGCATTTTGGGATATAGAGATGAGCCATGTAATAGTGATTTAAAGGGCTATGTCATACTGTAGAATGCAGGCCTAAAACTGAATCCTGTTAAAGAGTAAGTGCCTGGACAACAGTACAAGTCTTAAAGTGGTGAGGGTCTTCTATCTTACATTTCTTTAAGCATGACACAGTGAAGGGCCACATAAAGTAGTGTGTGAGATGGACAGAAAGAATAAGGGATTGGGGGCATGGCCTGGCTCCCTGTGTAAACACTTTGAAGAGGATCTCTATAAAACAACAGGAACAGTCATTAAGACACACCTATACCTCAGCCCACCCAGTCTCAATTAACAATGTTGCTACTTTTCTTAAATTGGAAAATGATAAGAGATCAATGCATACTTCAAATAAATGCATACTTCTTCAGTAATATTAGTTTGCTATCAAAAATGGCTTATTAAGTAGTGTGATGTATAGTCATATTAGTGGTCCTATGTCTTGACATTACAGCACACATTTTAAAATTTCCTAAATTTAAGTCTAATGTTATTTCTATGAAATAAAAGTATTGAGAATCATATTACACTTCTGAGTATGCACAAGGTCAGGCAAATGTGAGAATGGGAGTGTGTGGTGGGGCACTGTCTGTGTGGTCTGCTTGACTAACATCAGTCCAAATGCAATGAGACCTCCAGCACTCTTTGCATCAACTCAGTCAGTGCAGTCCAAATGGAGCAATATATTACCCCATATTTACCAATTACACCTACATTATCTGCATGCTGGACAGAGATACTGCAGCTGCTGACATTACTCACTCTACTGCAGGATTCATACTCAGTTTAAAAGTCAGCATTTTGACCAAAATGTATTCTGGCAGCCTGTTTTTATCTATTTTTTACAGTTTCAATGTTTTACAGTATTTTTTGTCCATAGCAAATGATTCCTTAAATAACCATAAGTAAGCCTGCGTGGCTTCAATCGTCTGTTTCCCAAAGACCTGTGAGGTAGTTTCCAGCAGTGGTGGGCCTTGTCTTGCCATCATTGATGCTTTAGTGCCTGGGGTAGGATCACAGCTTCAAAACGTTATCTTAGTCCTCTGTCTTTGATCTATCTCTGTCATCACACATCCTGCTACAAGAGTTTCAGGAGAACACACACACAGACACTGTTGTGTGACAACAGGACGTGAAGACACCAGTCCAGGGTTCGGGAGCATTATGGTGATGGGGGTGGCAGGTGTGAAAACCACGCAGGGGACACCTTAACTTCTCCTAAATTTAGTAGCGATTTAGGGGGGTTAACTATATAGAGTATTTTGTATCCTGCTACCTCCTACGCTTTGTGGGGTTGTCATGGTGGTCCATTTTGCTACATTTTTGTCACATGCAAATGGTCAGTGGGTGGAGTGGAGATGGAGGCGAGGCCCTTGGTGGCCCAAATGTAGTACATCCTCAATGTTGTGAGACATAAAGAATGTGTAAGTGGTCTGTCACTAATGAAGAGTGCTTGTCACCAGGCTGTCGTGCCTCCAGAAAAGACATGTTCATTAGGAACTGAATACAGTGATATGATTCCAAAGAGTTAAAAAAAAGTGTAAAAGTAAATATTATTGACATGGCTGTTTTGTAAATCAAATAATGGATGATAAATGGCGTATGCACTTGAATTTCAGTAGTTGACTTCTTGGGATATGTGCATCACCTTTAGTTCAAAGCATTACCATATTAAAGCTAAGGGTTATCTGAGCTATGTGTAAAACAGAAGGTGCTACTCACTAATTACACTCATTTGCAGCAATTAGTGAGGATGGCACATGCCTTATTTTTCTACCTGTCAACTGACAGGATTTAAGTGCTGTTAAGGCGTTACTAACATACAGTTGCTAAGGACCCACAGGCAAGATGTAACTTTGCAATACACAATGACTGCACTGGAATAAGCCTTTAAGACTAAACCCTTCAGTGGATCCTCTTATAGACACTAAGCAATTTGTTCATTAAAACTGTGCAATTTATTTATTCTTATGATATTTAAACTTTATTATATTATGATGCATGTTTTGAATAACTTGACATGCTTTGTGCTGATGCTTAATCCCTATAATAACATCTATTTCAGCTCTTCAGTTTCAGTGTGATGCCCTTACCCTTTGACTTAGTGTTCACTTGGCTAAGTTTGACTTCCCAAATATATCTAAATGCTAATTTGAAGCATGGCTGTGACGAAAGTGTTGGAATGTGCTTTCAGTGGATAGTTTAGTACTTACCTTGGTGTTTATAGCCAGAGTGATGCAGTTGTGATCCTATTGGGAGGTGGCAGGACCCCTGTAATACTGCTGGATAGAATTACATGAGTGCACACTGAGAAGTTGACAATTGCAAATGTTCATGATGATATGAGTTAAATGTCATGCATATCTTCACAGATATTGTATAAAAACCTAAAAAAAAGGGCTTTACTATACTTTCATATTGATTTTGACCAAACTGTATTCTGGCAGCCTGTTTTATCTATTTTTTTTTTTTACAGTTTTGGAACTAATGTAGATTTTTGATTATATATTTTCATTATTAAATTGATTTTTTTTCACCTATATGCAGCTTGATTGTATGTGTTTAAACAAATATACATCTGAACAACAAATGAATATTTGCATAACATGCTGCTGTCAGGTTATGCTCTTTTATAAGTAACATAAATTTAATTGAAAATTGACGTACTGCATTTTAAACACTTCATAGTAAGATATGATCCATATCTTAGAAATTTAATATGCTATTTTTTAACACGCTCAAATATTTTACATGTACATTATACTGTAAATTTAATAATATAAATACAATAAATAATTATTAATATAAAGCATTTTAAATATTGAAAAATATATAGCAATTCATTTGGGTCAAATTATCAAACTATAAAAGACTTTTAAGACAAATGCTGACTTAAATGAAATTTAAGACAAATGCTGACATCAAAACAAAATTGACATGTAAAGTGACACTGGCATTCCTTTTGACATTTGAAAAATAGCTTGAACACAATGCAAAAAAAAAAAGTTCTTATTTTAGAGTTTAACTTTTCACTACACTGCAAAATTATACTGTTTTTCTTTTTTTATTACAGTCATCTATGAGTTTCTTTTCTAGCTGAAACCCAGCAAACACATATGACCGAGTTTGTAATGAGTACGTAAATTGTTCATTCTACTGAAGAAAGATGGAGACCATATGGAAATTTGATCCTCTTCGTATCTGTGGTGTCTGATTTCTCTGACTCTGTTCCACATCCTGTCATAGTTGCCTTTATGTTCAAGTTGCCATCACTAAAAGTTTTGGCATGCATGGACAACATTATGGTGTATGTCCTATCAGCACCCACACCATCTGCCAACTGGCTTTGGTCAGACAGGCATTTTAGTGGCAGGACTCTGGGGCTGCCCAGCTACATTAAAGCAAAACTCCAGAACTTTAGAAGCACCAGTGGGGCTCTGAGTGATGAAATCCGAGCCTTTATTTTTTCTAAACAAAATTATCTAGAAAGAAAAAAAAATAGGGGGACTGAAAATGATGTTATTAGTGTGTTGTTTTGGAGAACAGGAGAACATGCAACTGTAGAAAGAGGCTTAGTTTAGGGGGATCTAGGTTTTGGCTGCAAAGCATGTTGGGTCTTTTGGCAGGACTACTGTGTTCTCTGAGACACCACCATTTGGCTTGCTTCATCCGCTCTCCATTTCACATAAAATGCCATGCAAAGTATCTCATCACAGTTCCTTTCCAGCAGTTCAATCATTCAAAACACCTGCTGAAATTCACTTTTTATCTTTTTTTGGATCTTTTCAAACATTATTCCTCACATCCAGTTGAATTAGATGTTTGTCGGAACTGAGAAACATTTTAGTTGCTTTTTTTGGGGGGTTTTATTGGTTATTTCATGCCCATGCCAGGTGCATGTATCACTCTTATTTGAGATCTGGATGTATTCCCAAGTGTTGGGTGTTATAACAGACATATCGGAGTGATACCGGGGCTGAAGAACCCACGCACATTTTGCCTGGACTTCAGACTTTAAAAGAAGTGCAAAAAATATTCCTGACTCCCACAGCCTTGTGAAACATAAAATGTTGGTGTAAGGATGTGAGGCGCCACCCTGCCTGTCCTGCACTTAACACTTAAGGCACTGTGCCAGCTCCAGGGTGGGAGGTCTAGAACTCTGGCACTGGGTTTGAAAAACAGAAGTGTGATGTGAGGTGGAGAGTGTGAACCCAAAAGGGTGAACAGGTCGTAACAGTGATGATAGTGATGGTGTCTTACTGAATCAAGGATTCTGATAGATAAGAAAAAGAAATACCTAAACATGTTAAGCTGTTTAAACATTTAACAAGGTTAGCAATCACAATGCTTTGAACAGATAAAGTCCTCTTTTTTTGCAAAAATGTAACTAGGTAGAAAATTTCAGTCATATATGTCTAGTTTTTTGTGGCAGGTGGCTTAATGGCCTACACTGTCATTTCACATCAGAATATCTTGGGTTTAATTCCAAGATAAAATAGATTGTTGTCCTTGAGTTGGAATTGGCTTCTTGTAGGAGATCAGGTTTTCATCCCAAATTTTAAATAGTTGTCAGTCAGGTACTTTGAAATGGGTCCTTTGTGTAAATGTGTTTGTATCATTGCTGCTCTACAATGGACTGGTGACCTGTTTATGGTGTTTCCTAGCATTGTGCTTTCTTTTATGCTTAGATTTTAATATTATTTAAGTTTAATGTCAGTCGAGTGAAAGAAACTTCATTAACATGCCCACTCATTTTTTAATATTTCAGTTTATCAGCTGCTCTGTATGCAGATGGGTACAATAGTAGAATTATGACTATATACTAGGAAGCTTGTAGAATATAGTTTAGTGTACCCATATTGCTGCTGTGGCTAATATATGGAAAGTTTAGAATCAAAGATATGACCATATCAATTATTTATAGATAAGTTCATATATGTTTTATTTAGTTAAGCACTGAAACATTATTTGGTACAACATGTTGAAGTCCCTAGTAAATATTCTGAAACAGATATTGCAAACTATGCTAAACAAATGTTGGTATTGCAGGTATCTGAAAAGAATAATCTTTTTTGATGATTAGGGCTTAAAATACTTTTTTCCTAAAGACATGCAGAAACCTCAAATCAGTGAAATTTATTCAATAGCAGTTAAATTAAAAGTAAAATTCAAAAATACTCATATCGAAGTGGGCTATGTCATAAAATCTCACATTTTTGTGTAAAACAATTGTTTTATTAATTTTTTAGCTCCAAAACAGAATACAGAATTCAGAAGAAAAACAAAAACAGAAGAAAAATGCGCATACAGAAAAAATGCACACTGGGATGAAAAGTGTATTAACGCATGTTAAGTCCACAGATCAGGTGTTACAGCTTTATTACATTACAGGCTGATGAAATAATAAACTGAGCTTAAATACTATCCAAATCTCTCCCTAACCCTCCAAATCATGCCTTACTTACACGAATGCAATTAGACCTCTATAGACTTTACAGCTCTGAATCTGTCTGGTTGGTTGGATGCTTGCAGGTATCAGATTTAATATCCACACAATTTTGAGCCACTGAAGACTTTACTAATGCAACCTTGCCCCCCTTCTATGGCAATCGGACCAAGTGTGGATAATTGTACCATATCCAGGTGTATTTAGTCGAGGTGGCAGACAGGGTTGTAAACTGCCTGGCCTGAGCAATTCTATGCTCTGTTTTTAGCGTCATAAATATCAGATAAGCAATTCAGATGTTTCTAAACATAAAAGGAAATATTAGATACAAAGTATACATAAGGGAAAGGAACACAACAAAAACAACAACAACAACAAAAAAACAAATATAGGTCAGATATCAGTAATTCTGTAAAAATTTTAACTGAGTATCATTATAATAATTTGAAATATTGCATTGCTGTTTAAAATAACGGTAAGCCTTTTAATTAGTCATGTTTTTGTAAGGTGTCATGCAAATAATGTGAAGTTTAATTAATAACTACGAGTTGCATTCATTTATTGTTTGTGGAATTCCTGACCGCCTACATTGTGTTGGAGTTATGTCTCTGTTGTGGACCATGCCATCTGTTGCAGGGGTTCTTATTTTTCATTTTGCTTAAAATAGCTCTTTATGTCTTTGACCTTGTGCTTGGGGTTAATATTTTGTTGCATCAGATTTCTCCTTAATATCTAACTTTCTATAAAGTACTAAAGCTCTCTTTTAACTTCGCACAGGACTGTTCTTGACAAATCTGTTCATCATCATGAGATCAAACTAAGTTTGATCAGCTAACTAAATTAGCATTAATCAAAGATGATTCAATTAAAATATTATTTATAATACTTAATTACTGTATTGGTACTGTACTCTACTAAAAGTACTTGCACATACTTGTTTCTTATCCTGTTGATTTAATTGTCCAAAATAAAAAAAATAATTAAATAAAAAAACACCTGAACAAACTAATGTAACTCTTGTCAAAGAAAAAAATATTTATAAACACCAAAGTTGATTTTATTTTTATTACTCAAAATTAATAAAAACTTTGTTAGAAAATAATGAGACAGTAAAATAATAATGCAAGAGACTTACGATCATGATGCAGTAGTTGTATTGAAGTTTTTGTCATTTAAATATTTTTGTCCTCCAAGTTAAGATCCTGTTTAAAAGTGCTGCCTTGTCACCTGCCTTAAGCCTCCTGGCTCATAATGGTTTTATGATTTTATATTAGCTAAAACTTGAAACATTAAAATTATATATAACTAAAAAAGTTCCATAAAATTTAAAACAATAACCATACATCTCAGATCCACTACCATGCTACACAGTGGAGTCCTATTTAGTTTTAAACATTGAAACCTTTATTAAAATTATAGGAACTGTCGACAAGTTCATCTTCCTTACTCATTTTGGTATTTAAAGCCTGTTCAGCACACAAATCTTAGTTCTTACACCAGTGCTATATTTTCTGGTCTTTGTCATAGTTAGAAATTAAGCCTGTGTGTCACAATATATTTATACCACAGTGAAAAAGGCATGTTGACATGGCTGACCATTTAGGTGCTTCTAAATCCTTCATGAACTGCAGAGAGTAAAATCCAAATTGGATTGTACATCTGTACCTCTCTCACAAAAGACAAATAATACATTAAAGACAAAGAATACATTAAATAAGACAAATAATAGATTATTTTAGTTTTTATTTTAGACATATTTTCTACATTATGCTTCTTTCGGCTTTAATAAAAATGGGCTTTGTATATAGTCTGAAGTCAAATGAGCCAGTACTAATGGATGAAATGTTGTTACTCATCACAGTAAATCTGAATGGCTACAGCCTTTCTATTTTTTTTAAAACTATTATTTTGACTCCACAGTAATCTTACACCAAAAAGGTCCCTGTTGCAAATGTCGTTAACTTTCAAAACCAATCATTTATTGTATACAATTAAAAGTCAGCAATATAACAACCAATATATGATGATATCACTGATATCACTTTGGCATTGCACATTTAGCTATAAATGTTTATTTTGTGTTTATAAATACTTGTTACTTGAATGGTGGATTTGAAATGCTACATCTTGATACCAAGCTCATAATCATCTCAACAACCTTTTACATTTTCATGAAGCTTGACTGAAGTAGTCTACCACATTGAGCTCTCTCCAAACAAATCTGTGACTCTGATTAGTCCACCACCAGCAGCCTGGAAGAGTTTCCCCGTGGGAGTTTTAGTCCCAAGGCCTTCCCAATACCAACACTGCTGAAAAGAGAGCAGTTCTGCAAGTCTTTTTTCTCTGTTGTTCTCAGGGCTGTTACACACATGGTCTGTTATGCTGGCTAGGCAAAGTTTTTGCCTGAGAACTGACCCCTGATCAGTATTTAGCTCCAGGTTTAGGGGGCTCAGAACAGACATGTACTAACATGCTGTTCCCGCCTGGGTGTTAATCACACTGGACTTTCCCCACTCTGCCCAGCCTCCACAGGGGGTAGCAGCAGAGGATCCAGGAAGGTTCAATAAGGTAGTTTAAGATGTTCTTTCCAGATGAGGTACAGAATTTTACTCACTGAAGTAAATGTTGTTGTTTGTGTTTTTCTATTTGACACAAGATAATTAAATTGATGAATGTCAGTAAAAAAAGTTTCTTTACTGGATATAATACACTAATAGTATTATTGTTGTTTGATATTATTGATCATATTTTTGTTTTCCATTTATGTATTTGAAGTGGGGAATATGACATCCTTTGGCAATATCCTTCTTTCACCTTTGACCTGGGCTGTGTTGTACTTTGTTTCTCACTGGAAGACACAGTGACCTTCTTATACAGGTTATCCCAAAACAGGAAAACAGAGCAGGTGGCTCGAATAGTGAACAGACATCTGTAAAACACATACTGGGCATTATACTGGGCAATGCTCAAAATGACTCAAAAATCGTATCCTTATACAAACATTATATCGAAATTCATTTTTAGCATATACTTAATATTATTATTATACTTATGTTGTACATATTACATATGGGCAATTAAATATTAACTTTTAAAGGATTTTTCCCCAGCCTTTTTTACAGTAATAAACATGTGTTCATATACATTTTTTTTCAATAACAATTAAACACAACAATGTCTTGATAATCTAATTACAGCTAATATATCAAAATTCTTAATATGATTTAGAATAAATACATTAAAATTTTGTTTAGTCGTAGGTCTGTTTAACAGGTGGAGTCTTAGAGGGTGGAAGCGCTGATATTGGCACTCTTTGCCTCTAAATTACACTTTTGTTTCCTGTGTCTTGACCCTTAGGTCCCTGACCCACAACTGCAGTGTATTTTGTGTGACTAACAGCTGTAATTCCCCAATTATCACGCTGTGTTGTCCAACTGCGCACAGGTTTAGTTACCAGAAGGCTATGGCCAAGAGCTGGACCTCGAGCCAGGATCTCCCACTAGGACAAGTTGACGTTCCCCATAGAATCTAGTTCTTCTCTGGTGCTCTCATTTTCTATTTACAAACTCATACACTAGATAACATTTAGGTAACTTAGAAGAAGTAGGTCATCTGGAAGATGAGTTTGCCATCCTATAATAGCCTGCATGAACGAATAACAATCAGATCAAGCTGTAAGAGTATGTTTAAATGCTGACCTTTTTAACCTTTTTAAATTCTTAACTATTGTACTCTACAAATGTACTCTATGGAATAACAAATAGAAAAGAAAATAAATTTCATATATATATATATATATATATATATATATATATATATATATATATATATATATATATATATATATATATATATTGATTTTTTTATATTGATTTTTTTTTAACCCCAGGTTACAGTACTAATACTTATAGTAAATTGACTCTTAGTGAACCCCTGTGGTTGACATTGGAAAAACATATGGAATGAGATTTAATCTGATATTCTTTATTTGTTTCTGAGAAATAGCCCGATCTATACTGCTTAGGTGTCTCTACTGCATTACATACCAGCTATCAGCAATGTAGGGTTACTTGCTTTCTCCATGTCATGTGATGCCAGCAGCTGCATCTGTACTGATCAAGAAGTAATAATAACGCAGAGAAAGATGCTCCCTTTTTTTGAGTGTGTGAGGGCATAGATATTTATAATTGGCTTGCATCTTTTCTGGAACCTGTTGGTCTGCCAGCCAGATTAACAGTTATTAGCTAATAGCCAGCTTTTTGTAGCCATTTTCTGTTTTGTCTAACCTTATGTCTGACATCGTTTCTAAGGTTATTAAGGTTGATAAAAGTCTTTCCATGAAGATTAAGAGTAAAGGAATTTTGTGGACATCACATACCTTACTGAATCAACTTATGGCTAATCATTTTACTTAAATAAACTCTAAAATGACAAGACCTTACATGACAAAAGTTTGCTTTTGGGTTGCTGTGATTTTTGGAGGAGACTATACATTTAATATTAAAGATGAACTGGATAAGGATAATCAAGATTAAAATATTGTCTTTGCTGTCTATGCTGCTATAATAAATTTACTGAAAACAAAACCCCCTCACCCTTTCGCTCAGCGTTAGACCCTTCATACTCAGTTGTCCTCTGGGTATTGCAGAAACCATGACATTACACAGCCTTCTCTCTAATTAACTAGTGACTTTCTCCAGGACATCAATCTGAGTCAGTCCAGCTCAAAACAAAATAGCCAAAGATCGTATTAACTGTCAACGGCAAGGCTGCCCTTGGCCCTGAAAGGCTAGACACAGGAGGACAAAATGCCGTGGAGCCTGTTGAAAACACCATTTACACTGCCGGCTTTCTACATATGGCTATTCGTTTTTTAAGCAGGACTCTTTTAACGCTTGGCAAAAATGTGTGAAAGAAAAGTTACCTATGGAGGTATAGCACATTTTATAAATATGTCTCATGGGTCTATTTGAATAAGACGTGATCCATCCCAGTACAAGATTCTGATCTCTCTGTCCGGTTAGACATATTTAGTGATTAGCAGGATGCAGCGATGCTAAATGGATAACTACAACCCAAGTATTATGTATTTTTGTGTGTATGCAGTATGAAAAATATCTCGATGAACACTTTTTACAAAAGTACTTGACTTAACAACAGTATAAACAAATTAGGTTGTTTGGCTCTGAGTTTTCTATCCCCGAGATGAAGGAAAATACATTTCAAAAACCAAGCTTCAGGTTTATTACACAGACTTAACCTTTGATATACAAGAACTTGATTGACAGAAATACACTAATATTGCAGGGTTTGGATCAGTCATTTTATAACAGTAGCTGTGGATTGAGTTGGCAATCATTATCATCTACAAGTGAACTTCTCAGCATTAACAGGATTTAATTTTAAGGTAAAGTGAATAACTGGGTTAATACAGGATCATTATTTCATATACATTAATTTTTTTTTACTTCTAAATTTAATAAACGGATTTTGTTGACAACAAATCCATAAAATAACTATATTTTCTTGTAAAGACTAAATATCTAGAAAGAATTTTCAGTGTCACTAACATGTTCGAGACACAAACGAAAAGTAAGTAGGATTTTGGTTTAGAAACATAATATACAAACTTAAAAGGAATAATATTTTGAATATTGCTGATGTATATGAGTAAGTGGGACTATGGTTGTTTATTGTGGATGTTAAATCGGCTTTGTGACATGCTGTTGTGGCAGCTGGACAACCTGAGTCTGTTATAAATAAAAAATCTGGGTAATATTAACTGCCCCATAAAGTTACATTTATTGACCAATGCCAAATATGAGAACAAAGCATTCTTTGCAAACTTTTGTCCTTCAGCTGGTTACAAGCATAGTTTTGGCATACCAGTTGTAACCTTCAGACAAGTTTAAGGTCAGATATTTACATATCTGACTGTTTTTATTTGCTAAGATCATATGCTAACAATAAAAAAGACTCATATGATTGTTACAGTTGATTAACCATGTTACTGAAAAAGTCAATCAATTTTTTCTTTATAATCCTGATTTTTTGTTAATAATCTATTCAGTGCAATTATGCACGTTGGCATAGAGCCCTTTTTTAAGACCCTCTCTTCCTGCATCATTAGTATTGAGTTTCCCAGTTCGGCTTTGTTAATGGAACCCCAGTTTCACCCAGAGTTTGCTGTGATGTTAGAGAAGTACCAGATGGGTTGTCTAGAGCACACTTCTGTATTTCCCCGTTCTCTAAAACCTCCATATACAGCTCATAGTGACAGACTCTGTCATAGGCTGTCAACGCTGACAGTGGTTTAATTGCACATATCATCAGACACACATACAGAGTGCAGGGGCCACTGTGACCTCCCGCAAATGTAAGCAGGTCTTGGTCTCCAAAATATATCACCAAATCTACAGTCTCATTACAGATGTAACATATTTAGAGCACATTCTTTACAATCATATATGTTATACTTAAAGTTTTTGGTAAGCAGAAAAATACAGAATGCCAGCTTTATTTACTCTTTAATTAATAAATCTAAAAAAAATTCTATTGATTAGGGTAAAAGACCATAAGACAGAAGTTGCAGGTGGATAAAACATTTTGCTGTATTTGCGCACAGATGATCAATCTAACCGCATGTCTGGTTGTAGTTTGCTGAAGATCAAAAGGGATCCTCTGTACACAGATCTTCATCGACATTTCCTCTGTCAAAGCTGTTAGTTAACGGTGACCCACACTCAAAGAATCTTAATGTGTGGGTGCGTAGAGGTGGCAGGTCACTTCCTCCTGAACTAAATGAGGACAAATGTCAAGCTTTCTTGTTCCTGTCCCATGGTCAATCTCTTGCTTTTCTTCCCATGTTACTGCATATGCAGGCTCTCTGAGGTGAACTGCTGCCCATGTTAGTATCATTAAGGAGCTGCCACCTGATTCTGACATTAGGAAGACTTTCCCACACCTCCCCCTGTAAAGAAATCTGTAAAGATGCCCATTCAGCACATTTAGGACATGTGGAGACATGTTAGAGATGGGAGTCTATATGAACAATGCAATGTGACATTTTAGCATTTGTTGACTCTGGTGGGTAATTATGGTTGGTTTGTCTAAAACAGTTATTTTACATTTACGGTTAGTCATTTTGCAGATGTATTTATCCAAAGTGACTTACATATGAGAGAACAACACAAGTCAGTAGTTAAGGAGGAAACAGTTACACTGAGGTGTTATTAAACTTGATCATTATCCAATCTGGTTTCGAGACTAAATTCACCCACTTTTTTATATCAAGTATGTATGTATGAGAGTATGTGTACATACTGTACATATATGTAAGTCTTTTTTAATGTACAGTGCAGATATGGACAGAGGGCTCTGTAGAGAAAGGATTTATGGAAGCTTTACCAGCAGCGGGCCCTGTCCAGCTGCTGCTATAGTCACGGGAATCATAGGGAGTTGTGCACTCCTCTGCCTAAAACAATGGAATACAGAGTGCCAGGGGAAAGAGAACGAGGGGTGCTGGGATCATGGGGCTGTAGTAAGGGGAGAGTTCCAGGTTTTGCAGCGTCTGTGGAGTAGATCAGTCCTGCTCAGGGGGGAGATCTCTGCCTTCATTGTTATCGTTTAGGCAGGTGCTATAAATGTACAGCCACAATAGTTTGTCTTTCTTTGAGTCTATTTTTTTCTCCTAAAATGTTTTCCTCTTTATATATAAAGTATATTGTGAACATGAAATTTAGGAGCAGTACAAACTACACAGTACATATAATCAAAGTAACACATTGATTTATAATTAAACTAAGTGTCTAACTAAGCAATTTCTCAATGTGTTTAAATGTGAGAAATAAAATTATGTTTGTAAATAAAAAATAATAATAAAGCTTTCTATAGTTTCTGAAAACCGGGTTTGTTTGATGTAATAGTTACATCAATAATAGTAAACTAATGCTGCTAAAACTAACCTTTTTAATGTAACTTAACCTTTTTTAATTTAAACACATTTGCTCTGGTAAACACATTTAATGATTTTTTTTATTCATTGCTTTACTATTTACCACCATAGACAACATCAGAGCTGTAAAGTATTTTTTACAGTATTGTTCTCAAACATATAAACAGTTCAGCGAACATTCAACATTGAATTTTATAGTTATGTTATAGTTAGATTTTACAAATGTTACTTACTAAGCTAATTATTTTAAGTCATGTAATACTGTAATAGATACTGTATTAGATAGGAATTCTCTAATAAATCACACTAATTGTTTACACTATATGTGTAAATAATTGATGGATTCTGCACAGTTGTTCAATAGGGGCAACATGAAGAAATGTCCAGTTGATGCAAGAATTTTAACAACATTTTCAAAGCTAAATATAGCAGAAAAAAAGCTGTTACTCTGTTCCTACACTTTGGAAAGGCATGGTATGGCATCCTTCACTAACATTCAAAGGAAGGAAGTGGTAGAACCAAAATGAGCAATACAGGGCCGTGCTCTGGCTTGTCGTGCTGAAGCTCCTGGAATGGTGTTTACTGTTCAAAGCCAACTGGGGCTTCTAGCTCTGCGCTACTTGATCACGTTTAACACGGCAAAGCCCTCACGCCCCCCTTTAGTGTGGCATCGCTCCTCATTGGCTACTTGTGTCGTCACGGAGACAACAGCTGTCTCCGGGATGAAGAAGCTACTTTTGGGGTGCCAGCCAGTCTGACTGCCTGCAACTGGAGATTCCCAAAGTCCCTCATGGCCTTCAAAACACACGCTCACACAAGAGCAGTTGGCATGTAGAAAGAACAGTGCCCCCTAGAGGTTTGCTAATAACTTCCTTACTGCATTCATTTAAAACTACTCCCAGAGGCAAAGGTTTATCACATATTTAGTCTATTACTTCAATGACCTGAAAATATTTGATCTCTATTCTGGTTCATCTTTTGTCCTGTAACCATGAATTCTGGGAGTAAATGTTTTTCTAGAACAACCTAGATCTAGAAGCAGAAATGCTGACTATAATTGATTACCTAAAGCTTTAGATGCGAACCAAAGAGAGAAATTCACACATTAGTAACAGAGAAAGATAAGCACTATTAGCAAAAGGATAAATGAATAACAAAAACATAGGTTTCTCTTTGTTTAGAGATATTTTAAAATAAAAAATAATAATTAACTGGAGGTAAAATCTATTCAAAATCACTATTTGAGTTTTTTGAGTTTTTTAACAGCAATTGCATTTTTTGTGTAGTTAGACAGAATAAATAGTTAATTTAAATCAACATGTATTAATGTCTATAATATGACACTCCTGCATAGGTGGAACAGTTTATGTTTCTTTGCAGGTAGTTAGAAATTAGTGTGTGCATGTGCCTGCGTGTGTGTGTGTGTGTGTGTGTGTATGCTCGTGTATGCGCGCACGTGTGTAAGTGTGATGTTTGTATGTGGGACCGTGTGTTCATTCTGTGGGACAGTTGAGCTGCCCATCATACTCTATGCAGAAGAAGACCATTCCCTAAGCTGCACCTGCTGCTTGCCCAGCACGTTGGCCCAAGCGGCTGGTCCAGGCTCTGTATAAGAGCCGCAGTGAGCACAGCCAGCCTGTCGGGCCATTATAACCTGGCCTACCAGACGGAAAGGACTTCTGCTTTTTCCAATGACCAAGATAAACAGATGGATGTATGACTAAAACATGGATGATCATTGCTTTTGGAGTAAATGAAGGAACTGACTGCAAGGCCTTAGAGTCACTCAGAGTTTGACCTCTGATTCAGTATGATCTGGAATATATTTTGTGGAAGCTGTAACAGGAAAAGGAATATTACTTTGTGTAAATTGTAAAGATTGCTTTTATAAAAAAGTTGTTATGAATCTTTTATATTTTTGTTGTTTAGGTTGTCCATTTATTGATGTAACCTTTGAATCAAATGTGTAGGCATTATTTCAGCAGGTTTTTTAAATTTGTTTTAAAAATTTGTTGTTGAGGTTTTACATTTGTATATTGTAATGATATTAATCTTCTTTATCTTCTCTGTCAGCTCTATTAGAAACAATTTTGGATGTGGCTAATTTAGACTTATATATAAATATAATAATAATGTAATGTGCTCTCTGCTTTGTATTCTCTATTTTGCTTGTGCCAACTTAGCAGGAATTGTATGGAAAAAAAGATCAAAAGCTACATGGATTGATAGTTTATTCCGTAATGTTATTATAAAACTGATTAATGTTATAATAATTGTATTCTGTTTATCTCTTAGGAGTTTTTTTTCTTACTCACTTGGATTGACAGGCAGGCAGGTGTGGGCTGCTCCTGAATACCTCTAATGTCCCCACCTGTTCACCCCACACTCCCTTCAGCCCTTGACCAAATGACCAACTTTTTATCTACGTTGCAGTGCGACAGCCTAGCAACAACTGTGGCCTGAGGATCGGCTGGCCTTCATAAATAACGACTTGTCCTAAAGCCCCCTACCTGATACAGATCCCGCAGTATGATCTGCTAACTGCTGTTAACTGCTGCAGACACTCTTCATGACCCCTGACCCACAATGTCATATTTTAACTAGAAATGACCGTGCGCATGGCTGGATAAACAACATAAATTAGTATTATATTCAATTCTTAAGCATTTAGACATTGATTTAATAACGAAGTACACTTAACATTTCAAAGAATTAGATTTATTAATTGATATTAGATTTTGTTATTGTACCTGAGATGTAGACATAGACATGTGAAGGGAAAATAGTGACTTTTATTTTTGTCAGCCTACAAATATTAGAATTTTGCTATTTAGGAATCTGTAAATAGTCACAAACTTTACTGTACATGCAGTGCTTCCTACAGTAACAGATCTGATCTGCCATATTCAACTACATTTTACTGGGTGTCTGGTATAGAAAAGTGAGAAGGGGATAAATTTGGATATTGCTGCATAAACAATGGAAAACCGTGAAAGCAGATATTTGCAAAGACAGCAATGCCAGTTGGAGACATGGTTGACCCTCTGAGGGCGGCCTCATTATGATTTGAGCACTAAACTGGAAAGAATGTCTCTGTTGAACAAGCCAGCTTCCTAACCGTGTAAAATCAAGTGAGGTAATTTGTGCTTTAACAAGCAATGACACTATGCACAAAGTATGAGAGGAGTCATGACCACTACTGATGACAGGAAAATAGGATTTTCCCCCTTATATTACAGGCAGTGCTTTTCATGCTTTTTGTTTAATGACTGTGTTAATACTAACAACTTCTACATGACCTGTCATTTTAAGCGTGGACATATATTCTGTATAATTGATTAAGATTTGAGCTTTAAGTGAAGCAACATCTGTAACCTTAAAAGGTAAGCGGTTTGAGAGATGTCAGGTCATTGCTGTTTGTACTATCTCTGACACTGTCCTGAGCCTATGAGTAAAGGTTTGTTCATGCTGGGTATGAGATGGCGGTATGAAGGCATACTTGTGCTAGATTTTCTCTTAGTCATATCTATTGTATTCAAAATGAAACTAAGACGATGCAGTGACTTATTTTAATCTAATATGATTTACTATTACTGGATCATTCCAATGCTCTTTTTCATCCCCCATATTTGTCCAAATTTTTACATCAACTCTTGCTTATAGATTTGGGGAATATATTAAGTATTAGTTTTGTATACACCAGATACATTTTAAGGGTATTTTTTTATTTAATTTTTTTAAGTAAAATTTTGGATGATTTGGAAATTAGCTTACCAGCTCATCAGAAGCATAATCAGAATACTTTATTAATCCCCCCTGTTTACACATGCTAATGTGTAAGATGATACAGTGGGGGGTGTCACAATATTATCACACTATGTTTAGGTAAAAACCTTTTAATTTTTTTTTTGTTTTTTAGTTATCCTTTAGCTTTTTTCCATTTAATTTCATTGTATAGGTGTTTAAACAATTTTGCCTATAGTAAAAATAGTGACCCAATGTGGGAAAATAGGGCTTAAAAAAACAAAAACAAAGTTACCTTTTAATGGTGATTTTTCCAGCAAATTTGTTGATAGATTAGATCATTAATTAAAAGGATTGTAAGATCCTGACTGAGACTACATGTCCTGTATGCAGAGTTCTACTCTTACACATTCTGAAGCTTTACCGCTGCATCCACAGCTGGGTGTGAATATTCTGCAAGTCGCTAATTGGTCTGATGTGTGTACAATCCTTCAGCAGATTTTAAACATGACATTTTCTGCTTAGTTTCTCATTTCAGACTAAATGCATTGTCCATCTTATTAATGACAGGAATCCACATTGTTTACATGCTTGTTAATTCATTTATTATTTAAAATTTGAGCAGCTGTTTTGATATGCCATAGGGCAGTGGGATTTAGTGTATGTGTATTTTGCCTTGGCAAACCTGTCGACAAGAGTGTTTTGATCAGAGAGCCAGATTAAGGGATTGCTGTGGAATGTCCCATCTAATTGGCACTAGACAGCAAGAGGACAAAAACACATCAGGGCAAAACTAGCTTTGGCTGTAGTGTATTATCAATAAAGAATTGTATTACATACAAATGCTTTTATGAAATGTCATATAGCAGAATAAACATATTTCAGTTGCATATATATTTTATTATATAGTTTTTTGGACTGGTATGTTGAATATATTTTAACCAAGTGCACAGATCAAGTGTGTGTGTGTGTGTGTCTGTCTGTCTGTCTGTCTGTCTAATTTGTATATTTTACTTTGTCTCTCGCTCTCTCTCTCTCTCTCGCTCTCTCTCTCTCTCTCTCTCTCTCTCTCGCTCTCTCTCTCTGTATATATATATATGTATATATATATACATAGTGCATAAACAAATGCAAACTGCATTATGCATCTTAACTCATAAACACATGCACTCACAAGGAATCCTTGCAAGTTGTCATATTTCAAAAAACTGTCATCACCCACTAGTCAATCCAGTTGCACATCTGTGCTTTCTCAAACATAGCTGTCCTTCTTTTTTTCTGTAAATCTCTTTCTCCCTCTCAGCCATGCCCTTTTGCTTTCTAGAATGGTCGTCTGATTGGACAACAGACCTTTCATTTCAAAAAGCTGGTGAAAATGGTCTCATGGTTTACAGCTGGTCTTTAGGTCTTTACTTTGAAATCAGAGCCGACTTTTGAGTTGTTTGCATACCACATGCAACCAGTGTAAGGGTTTGAGGAACTGCATTAATTAATGGACAGGATCATGTCGGCTTTCCAAGAGACCCAGTCTCTTCATTTGCACTGTTTTTAAAATGTATGATAATTTCCACAACAGTATATCAATAATAATGTGGACAGCCACATGTAGGAGACCTCGACAAGAGTATTTAGGTTTTAGAAATATACCCAAAGCTGCAACAACTGTTATGTAATCTATAGTTTTGTACAGAGAATGTAGCGCTGCTAAATTGATAGTCTTTGGGCCATTTATGTGGTTTGAGAATTGCTGTACATGTATTTTTTATCTAAAATATATTTAATACAAGAAAAATGTCAGATTGGTTTGCCTTTATTAAATTGAATAGTTATTGATTTAAAAGATGTTTAATATAAAAAAAAAATAACAAAAAAAAATCTGACTGTCATTTTAGTCAGTAATCGAATTCCACCACTACAGCAACAGAAGCTCTTTAAACTCAAGGTGAGAAAGTTCAAGGTGTTGACTTCCACTAGCCTCACCTCATGATTATTTATCATGTAAGCTAACTCATTAGCATCCAGCTGAGAGCATTTTACACCCTGACTTCACTGTCTTTTTAACTTCTGATTGTCTGTGATATTCACCATTCCAATTATCTTAGAGCCTGAATTTCCACCTTTGTAACATCCTTTTAAAGTTTTGAATTATTATTTACTAAATTTAGAGATTTGACTGCAAGATAGGTGTGATTTTTTTTAACAGCATGCCCCTTTTCTTCACCACATCAGTATCACTGCAAACAATCATCAACAGTTCATTAAAATTGTAGAACTACAAAACTAATGAAGTGGACAATGAGTGTAGAAATAGAAGTGTATATATACTATATAGTAAACAGAAGTGTACCTAATAAAGTGGCCATTGAGTGTATCTACAATGCAAGACTTATCTGTTTTTGTTCTTGTTCATCCTCTTTTTATTAGAACAAAAGGGGATAGACTTACAGCTTAGAGTGTCACAACATTGCCCAAGCATGTCTTACTATCCCACGAAGGTGTCAAACAGCCAGTATTTGTATTAGATGGCCTCAAATCTAATTGATATAAAAACTGTTCAGACTCAAGGGAAGATGCTAAGCCCTGAGCCTGCTCTCCGATTTCAGCCACTCATAAAAGCGTTGATTTTTTTACTTGCAAAGGCCATTGCTGTGGGGATCACATGCTGTCTTGACATCAAAGCTAAACGGCATATAAGGGATCTGCTTCTACAGCCTTGTAGGTTTCAGTTCCACCTATTCCCTCTTAGGATTCCTTAATATCTGGCAAATTCACTTCTGAAGCATTTAATCAAATGAATAACGCTTCATCTTTTATCTCACAGTGGGGCCCTTTGTATTTTGGCCCCCTCAAAAAAAGCATTACTAAAATCCATTGGCAAACAGTGGATCTAACATGGAAAAGTGATCCTGGGGTGGTATTACAAAGGCGCAGTTAAAGGGAATTGAAAGATTAAGCGATGGATGTGGCCATAATGACTTTAAAGCAGTTAATCCCATCCATCTGGGTCTGGCAATTGTTTGATATTTATGGACGGTCATCAGTTTGTTATTCTTTATGAATAGCAAACAAATCAAAGGGTTATATGGTGTTTGGACTTCATTCAATCCTTTATTTTTCACTAAGATTGATTTACCAAAATTCTTTCTGTTATTTCTTTTCTCACATTTTTGTGTTTTAAAGGATTTTGGGGATGTGTTAAATATATGTTTTAGGCTTAGCGTCATTGCTAACTCTGTTTTAGCATCAAAACATATCATTTGAATATCGGAGGACTTCTCTTAGCACTAAAGAATCTTCTGTTTTTTGCACTTGTGTATAAAATGAAATAAAAATTTTCTAAGTACTGACCAATCTGAAGTGTGAATTAGCCATTTTTGTGATTGACCTTTTGTAGCCTGGTTCATGGTTAAACCCCAACATACTCGGCATCTGATACTTTTAGAGTAGTCAACATAACATTCTTAAGACTTTTTCCTGTATGACTCTAAATGCCATGGTATTGGATGGTGTGTCACTGCGTGTGTCCTGTTGCCGGTAGCCCCACCTTCAGCTCACTTATGTGATGGATGGCTTTATGACTCTATTCTCGTCTTTAGCGTCACTGGGAACCCAGCCATGCAGAACTTAGTGGGTGACCTTTCCGTCTCTCTCCTTCTCTTTATGTTTCATGTTGCCTATTTAAGATGGCAGGGGATAATTATATATTAGATGTTTTAGATTTTTAAATCTAACTCAAAATGAGCAAGTATATTTGAATGTGTACATGACATGCTCAATGTCTTTAGAGTGATGAAAAATTTAATTTAAAGGATTTGTTTAGAATTTTTTCCCCTCTCATGTTCTTATTCACACAACTAGATAAAAATCCGCACCAGGACAGACATTGCCACCAGAGGGCACTAGTTAACATTACAAGCCTCATACTGTATGTAAAAAGTGGATTATTACTGTCCTGAACGTTAACCTGTTTAACATGATAACGTTTCTTGACAAAAAAAACCCCAGTTACATATATATACGTGACTTTATATGTGACTTACATATATATATATACGTGACGTGCTAAACAAGTAATTGCAAATTTTGTCCGGAAAAGCTAAAGTAAATGCTAAATAGTTTTAGTATGTGTTTATCTAGGCAGCATGGCTATTGGAATTAACCCCCATTCAACCATTTTTAAAATTGTATTACAAATTAGTATAGCAAAAATATATTACAATTAATTTTGTACAACACAATATATGTAACAAACTGGCTTGACCTGCTTGTCTCTGCACTGTGGGAAATTATTTTCAATATATTTTATTACAGTTTAGCACTTTGATATCATATCATATTTATTTGTGTATATAAGGACCTTTGTACATGTGATAAGTTTAAAAAGCAATTTAGCAAAACATATTGGAACGTTGTTCATAATAAAACTACGAAGTGAGTGTTAGTTTTAAACAAAAATGTGTGCACCTTATGCATTACAGAGGTGATGTTGGATCACACTGAAAAGCAAAATTATTTAAAAAAAAATAGGATTTTCTTTTTCTTTGTAATATTATGACTGTGTTGTAAGTAAACCAAATTTTGCAATCTAGTATAAGATAATGTCTAACTCTCCACTTCTCTGACACCTGTAGCAATCGCTTGCCTTCTGCTGGATAAGAAATTGTGTTTAATCATCAAGTCTCTGGGGAGATCACAGGCAGTTTACAGCCTCTCCATGAACAGCGACACACATGCAGCCAGCCTGACGCCCCCACTTGCCAGTAATCCCCCACAGTTAAGGCACTGTAGAAGTTGCACGCGAAACCCTCAACACCCAAACCAATCACCTTTAACACCTCTGACCTAAAACCATGACAGACACACATGTGCTCATGAACACATCAAGACCACATCATTCTGTGTACAAGCAGGCCTTGTGTGGTGGATTTGACTTTATCTCTCTGTTTTTTTTATTGTGACATTTGTTCTTGCAGCTGAACATGTGCAGCACAATTTCTCGATTCTTTCAGGAGCACAGCTGCAGTGCAAATTACACTAAAGCCGTTTTCTTTTGGAGGATTAGGGCTGTACAGTGTGTATGCATGTGCGTGTGTGTGTGCGCACGCGTGTGTATGAGTGCGCACACGTGTATGTGTGTGTGTGTGTGTGTGTGTGTGTGTGTGTGTGTGTGTGTGTTTTGTGTGTATATGGAGTGGAGGAAGGGGGTACAGGCTTTCCCTTGGGTCATATTAACCCAATCCAGTCAAAGTCGCTCACATGTACCCGGCACTGTCTCTTTAGTTTTGGTAAAGTGTGCAACTTTTCGAGTTTAGAAAAGTCCAAATAAATAAGACTAGATGATCAACTTGATAACTAATGTGTTTTACATGACTATACTTATTGGTGTTGGCTGTTGATGACCCTGTGTGGTCTTTATCAAGTCTAGATTTAATTGATAGCTTCTTTAGCCCAGTAACTTCAGCCATCACTATTCTCTGAACATGGATATCATTTTTAGTGCTAATATAATTTATTTACACAGGAAGACATTAAAATCCCCTAAAACTGTGTCAGAAACATGACACCCCTTAGAAGAAAGAAGGGATTTCTTTTATACTGAGAAACTCTTGCATTCAGGAGTTTGCCCCATTCAACCTCTTCCAATCTACAAACTCTGCCAACTTAGGAACCCTTTATTGTTGATTTTTCATGACTGATGTATGGCCAGTAGTCTGATCTCACTGGGCAAGAAGCATGGGTACTTTTGTTCTGTCTGAAAGATATTTTACCTTCTGTAACAGGAAACTGAAAGAAAAGTGATATCAAGAAGTGAATTAATCCTTTTGATACAAAGCTTGTTTGAAAAAGGTTATTAAGTCTTAAATTGCAAGATAAACAGCAAACATTTGTAATTAAAGAAATTTTTTGCTGTTGACAAATAAAACATCTGTAGCAGAGTTGCATAACAGAACTGATCCTACAGTAATAATTCATTGTGTGGACAGTTTTGAGAAGAAGTTTATCTATCCAGAAGATGTAACTCAGTCAGTAAGAGTTCTTGCAGAGCACCATGTCATTGAATCTTTATGCCAATTTGGGTTTCTTCCTCTTAGTAAGACTAAAGGAATTTTGGTTTCACCTATTATAAAATCACAAAGAACATTTTTCCTGAAAAAAAAAAAACTGCAGTCCCAGTGTTAACAGATAGACCCCATGTGCTTCAGGGTCTGGTAAGTTTGACCATGAAATCATCAAAGACTAGATGAGCCTTTTTCTTCAGTTAAATCAGCCAAATGTAATTTCCCAGCTTTACAGTATATCACATAGTTTTGCAATTTTCTCAAAAATGTCTAAATATAATATTATTAAAAAATGTTCTTCACAAACAAAAATTTGTTTTGTTTATCGGAAACTATAGGCAATTCAAAGTCCGAATTTAAATATACCCTACATGGACAAAATTATTGGGACACACCTCTTAATCATTTATTTTGTGGATATGGAAAAGTTTGCTTTGTGACAATTCTGTATTCTATTATCCATTTTCTATATTTCCGTTTAAAAACATTTGACCTTAGATGCAAAAGAGTCCAGATAATTGTAGTAAAGTTTTTTTTTTATGTCTGCACACACATGCTCATGCAATAGAACATATACATGATTGTTTTTTCACTCTATTAATAAGCTGCTTTGATAAATGACAAGACAACAGCATATTTAAGAGACCCACTTGAAGATGTGTAACTAGACGGCACTTAACAAGAGATCAAACACTTACCTTACATCAGCTCCCAGGACTTTTGAGAGTGAAATAGAGCCTTTTTACACCTCACATCTGCAAATGTGTAAAGCAAAATAAGAGTTTATATTTTTATCATTCAAAATCTTTGAAAAAGGAGATGTACGTAAATAAATGGCAGGTCGTGAGTGGGAGCGCCTACACTAAGCATCGATCAAAAGAAGTGGAATTTTCTGTTTAAAAATATTATTTATTATCTCCTCATCAGTATTAGTGTATTATTATTATTATTATTATTATTATTATAGTAAGCAAGAAGGAATTTAGTTATAAAAGGACATTGCTATTGACCTTTGCTGATAGGTGTCAGACTGGTTTTAGTGCAAGACACAGCGGCCAAGGAAATCCAAACATTTCCTAACAAAGCCTCTCCACTGGGGAATTTGGTCTCAGGAGCAGCTGCAGAAACAAGAGCCCTACCTGCAGATGCACTGAGCTCAGTTGAGGAAAGCGCTAGCTCTAATCCTCAAATGTTCCTTGGAGAATTGTCAACACACTTCAAACAGCATGGCAAAAACTGGACTTTATGTCTGGTGACTTCAATTTGTCAAGATCTTTACAGACATGCAGATGCTTATGCAATAAGCTGTCTAAAATACAAACAACATATTGAAGGACAGTTTCTTAGTACATCTGACTGTTTTCAGTGTTTCATAAATTATAATATTTCATTACAGTATTTAACAAATGTAAGACCAATTATCATACAGGTAAAATATGACATTTATATCAGTGACAATGACATTTATATCAATCTATCTACAGATTTTCACACTGTAGAAATATCACTAGGATATCTGTTGTCATTAAGCACATATTCTATAAAATCTATTTCAATAGGATGTATTATTTATATTTAACACCATATTTCTATATGTATTTCTGTTTCAAATTGTACTTTTAAATCTTATGTGAACTAATAATCTTAATATTACATATGTATTTCAAAGTATGCATGAATTAGCTGCTTTTTGATTTCCTGGATTATCTATTTATTCACAAAGTACAAAAAACTCACTCAACTTTTGATGTTAAAGAATAAAAGTAAAGCTTGATTTATGAACTAAACATGTCAGTAAATAATGAAACTAGGACATTTAGGCATCAGCATAGAATGTTTTTTAAAAAAGGGTTATGATTTAGAGCACAGTAGGTGGTGTGCAGGGTGAAGCGTGCAACGGACCAAGTCATAGTAGCTGTAGCAAACTCAGAAATGACAGCTGCAGGTGCCGACACAGGGTCTAAAGGGGAACAGAGGGCCCAACGGCAACTGTTGGCCTAATGCCGCCAGGATAAATAATAAAACAACTGTTAGATAAGAACGTCCATTCAAGCAAAGATGATGGAAGGCGGGGGGGGGGGGGGGGGGAGGTGAATTAATGTATTACTCACGTCAGGACCCTAAATCCTGGAATCACAAATTGGGAAGGGGGGTCATGGCCAGAGGTTTAATTGCAGATGTTGCAATAAATAATTCAACTTAAGAGAAACTTGATAATGGCGTGAGATGAGGGGTTTTATAGCAGGATCAGTACAGATTTTGTGTAATTATTTGGAGAGTGTTAGAACTTTACACATATTATATTATATGTTGTGTGTTTGTGTGGGGACCTCAGCGTAGTGGGGACTTTACTGTGTAAATCAATAAATTAAGAAAGAAGACTTTATTTAAGGTGAGAATGGTTATAGATAAAGTTTAATGGAAGCCGTAAGGCCCCCACATAATGTATGTGAGCAAGTGTGTGTGTGTGTGTGTGTGTGTGTGTGTGTGTGTGTGTGTGTGTGTGTGTGTAAATACTAATGTAGCATACTAATGTAGTATGTAGCATCTGGTGTTAACTTTTTGATCTTAGAGTAACATTGTGTATGGTTTAAGGCCAAAAAGTTTCAATCTTGTTTTAAAGCACCCCACATTTAAAAACACCCCAGAGGGAACTGCCCAGGGATTAACCACTGTACCCTTGAAATGATAAAATTTTCTAAGAATACATTATTACACATGATTCCTCTCTGTCTTCAATTTTTTAAAACATGTTACTGATAAGACTTGTTTTTAATGGTAGGAAATGTTCTTGCAGTTCTAAGACTGAGACCTGAGATTGCCCATACAGTAGGTGTGAATTCCATTAACTGGCGACCTGTCCAGGGTATTTCCCCATGTTTCAGCCCATGACCCCTGAAATAGGCTATAACACCCCATGATACTGATTAAGCTGCTTGTTTAGACAACAAATGAATGAATGAATGGCTTGGATAAATCTTGGCATTATGTTACATCCACAGGCCCAAAAACCACAGAGTTGATTTCTGCGATCAGTTAGTTATCACTAATTCAGAAAAAACTACAGGTCTTTCTATGTCTTTCTATGGTAGAAATATACAGACATATAAGAACTATAAGAAAAAAATATTTATATCACAAAACAGAAACAATATCATTTCTTTTCCATGTAATCAACATTTGTTTTATAAAATTATGTAAATACAGATTCGAGCTCCTGGCCAAAATAGTCATGACATATAATCTTTTGCAAACCCTCCTTATTACAGGATATTATAACTATAAATCATTATTATCTTTCTAGCATTCATTCAAATTTACTTCCACTTGGTTATTTAATATTTTTTTGATTCAGTATTAGGTTTAAGTTCATATTATAGAATGATCTACATGGCACTGAGGATCTAGAGCGGAAATCAGATCTCCCACGCTGTGATAATATGACTGACCTAGAATATCAAATACTGCTTTTATAACAGCCTTTAATGAATCTCTTCCTATCTGTCCAGCAGACACTTAATGCCACAACCTCAAACTGGTGAGATGGCACTTCACTTTACTGTTCACCTCCACGGGGTTCACTGCTTCTCAGCACATTATGCCTGGCATGTAGCATGCTCAGCATGGAAACTCTATCTGCTTTTTTCCGGAGAACTCTGGCCCATAGGGTAGCATTACCATTAACTAAAACAAATGTTGCTATATTTTTGGCCACTGTAATTACCCTGTCTCAGCATCCTGGCTCACAGAAGAAGTATAAATATACTCTTCACATCACCCCCTCTTACCCCCCCCACCATCATTTATCTATTGCTAACCTTCCCTACTGTAACATGAATCTGAGGTAAGAACATTAAAATGAGGTTGGAGGTGATGCTAAATGTTTCTGTGATGTGAGCTGCAATATGCAGAGCCATATTTTTTCCACTTGGATCATATGAGCGTGTTCTAAATATGATAAGTATACATAAATATCAAACATGGCATTCAAATTAACGGCTGTGTGGGTAAATCTGTCTTCTCAAAGTAAAGTGCCCTGCCCTTTCTGACTAGGGTTTATGTGTAAACCCCCCGCCATGTCTTTTTTCTGAGCCATATGTGATACGAGTGTGACTGCGTGTAATTGTGTCCTGGATGTTTCCTCACCTTAAGGTGGGGCAATAATAGTGTGTGTGTGTGTGTGTGTGTGTGTGTGTGTGTGTGTGTGTGTGTGTGTGTGTGTGTGTGTGTGTGTGTGTGTGTGTGTGTGTGTGTGTGTGTGTGTGTGTGTCTGCGCGTGTGCGCGCCCAGTGATGGAGTGGTGCTTTGCCCTGGGTGTATCTGCCTAGTGCCCAAAACGTTCTCCCCAGGATGGGCATGGGGAACCCTCCTTGACTCCTGGATAGGATTAAGTGGTCAAGATAATGAGTTGAGATTGTATATTCAAAATATTTTGCATAATAGGTGCTCATGCAAAAAGGCAAACTAGTTATATAGTTGTATTAAAAAAAAAAGAATTACTACCATTTGTCATTGGCTTCTCAAGATCAGTGACACTACATCTGCAGTGCAGAGAAAGACAGCCAGACAAACAGTTTTCCAGATCCATTTTAGCCGCTTCCACACAGAGTGACCATGTCATCCTCCACTCATCTCAGAATCCTTGTGATTAAAGGCGTTCTGCGTCCCTTGGAGGCCTCTTGGCACTGACAAAAGCTGTCATTCCTTACTGAGGTCGGAGTGTGCCAGCCAACAGCTGCAGGGTTCAAGCCTATCCAGCAGAACTGCCGCCTGCCCATTAATACAATCCCAGCAGCCGCTGGGCCGCCGGGTGGTCACCGAAGTGTAAGTGTGAGACTCAGGAGCCTGAGTCACAAGAGACAGCAAGCATCAATACCACCATTGTTTCAGAATGTGATGTGCCCTGCATCTGCAGCAATCTGTGTAGAGCACCGAGTTTGACACATGGTTTAATATTAGTTTCCCAATCTTAACATTCAAAGTTTTGAACATAATCTCATAGGTGATTTCATAGTCACTAATGCAAGTCTGCCAAATGAAGGTGGAGGGTGTTGTGATAACACTAATTGTATTTAATAAGACACAATAAACTAAATGTTTTAATCTATGACAATATCATAGATGAAAGGTAAACAGTAATTTGACCACAGATAAAATATTAACCTGGGGCAAAATGAATACCATAATATTTTGTATACCATAAGATCTTATACCATATGATCCCCAATTTTAATGTAATTATACTTACGCTGAATATTATTTGATATGAATATTATTTATTCCAAATGTTCCATATAACCAATAATTCTTACAAACTTAATCTGACCCTCATGTTACTGTATGCTGCTATGGATGTGTCATGAAATACTGTGCCACACGTATACTGAGGTTTCTGAACATGTATCACTTACTCTCTCAACCAATTAGGTGTCTGAGCTCAAAAAAAGATCACAGAGATGGCCTAATCAGTCATCTAAAAAAAACATGCTATGTGGATATGTGTTATATTTTTTACGTTTCTATTATTTGAACTTCTAACTTTGGATGACTGGTCATATTACAGATCCTGATTCAGATGTGTCACTATTAAATTCTGCCAGATATAAATGAGATATTGGAACATTTTAACTAGCTTTACCTGAATTGGTGTGAGGTTTAACTGGACTGATATGGAATTTATTATGGTTTAGTACAAATTTGTGAGATTTAAACATTTTACTGCATTCTGATAATATCCCAGAGCTGCACTGTGACTTTCACAAAATATTGAGCACTTTTAAAAATAGTTGGAAATTGGAATATGGGGTTGGACATTTACTGACATCTAGAGGATAGAGTCTTTGAAAGATTTATTCAAGCTTTAAAATGTTCAGTAAACATTAGGTATTAATTATGTATATTATAGGCTAAATGTATGTTAAATGCTGCAACAATAAATAATATTGTATTAGTAAATTTTACTATTATTTTGAAATTTCACTTAATTTTCCTTTTTGCTTTTTAATACTGTAAAATAAATCCCAAATAAAATGCTAAATGATCAGAATTTAATGCCCCTCTCTCTCTCTCTCTCTCTCTCTCTCTTTCTCTCTCTCCCTCTCTATCTGTGTGTGTGTGTGTGTGTGTGTGTGTGTGTGTGTGTGTGTGTGTGTGTGTGTGTGTGTGTGTGTGTGTGTGTGTGTGTTTTGCTGGTGAGTTTATGGGATACCATTACAGAGTGTAATCCCTCCCCGTAGATCAGGACCCCAGACCTCCTTGACTCCCTTTAGCATTGCACTACCAACAGCTGAATCAGCAGTAACAAACCTGACAGCTTTCAATTCAAAAATGAGCACTCTACACATGCACAGATGGACACACACACACACACACACACACACACACACACAGGCAGAGATGTCCTTGAACACATACAGTAAGTAATCCACATGGGAAAATAAGTATAACTTGTTGAAAGTGAAACGAAAGTTTAACAAAACTGCTGCAAAACAATTCCACATCACACCGGTGCACATGTTCAAACATCCAGTGAAACTGTGTGTGTGTGGTCTAAGGGTTTAAGTTTGTCATGGTGCAAAAGTGTGATGATGACAGTCTAAATAATAAAAATTTTAAGATGTTATCTAGAGAACAGCCAGGAAACAAACATACATACAAATACAAACTATTACTAATATTCATAATATAATGCAATACAATTTGTCAAATGATAATTTAGTTTATTTGACAATGGGCTGAAATAAGAGAATTGGTGTTGGTTGTGTTTTTCTAAATCATAAAAGTTATTGGCTATAAAAATGTACTTAATGTAGTATTATGACATCTTTAAGATGTGTGAAAGTTTAAAGGAAATATAATATTTTGATTATCATTTTGATTATTGAAAGAATGTTAGATGTGATGACATGTATGTGCTTATTTATATCATTTTCATTGCTATTTATGGAGCTCATTTGTGACATATAATTAGATGGCAAAAATCTGTATTACTTGCCTTATACGGTTTACATATTGCCTTGAAAAATATATAGATTAAAAAAAGGCAAAAAATACAACTATTAATTATTGAAAATTGATTTCATTTATTTACCAGAACTTAATACTGCACGGTTGGAGCATTTAAGACAATACATTGCTCATGCCTTACATATTACCTATATCCTGAGTAATAATGTAATTGTAATCAAGTATACATTTTAAATAAAAACTTCTGTTCTTTTATATAATACGAACATCAAAATAAAATACACAAAATTACTGTCATAAACAGAATAAAGGTTATAAATCTGTACAAATGATATGTGAAACTGAATCAGTAGAATAATGTTATTCTAAGAAATGTTAAAAATAGCTGTAATATTTAAAGATGAACACTAGGTGTCAGTGTTGTGCAACCATTTTTATTTAGTTTACTGTATTTATAGAACAGCTTTAATATGGCGGTGTCATGAAGCAGATTTAACTGGTTCTATTGCAGTTTTAATAATCTTAAAAACTATTTATAAAAATATTTATTTCCTTATTTATATTAATGCATCAGACTATAAATAATATTTAATTTAACAGATTTCTAACAATATTTAGTATTTTTAAATATAGCGTAATGTTTATTAAACTTTAGCGCATTTCTTTCCTTTTTCTGATCCATCTGGCGCCGCCTGGTGGTTGTGTTTGAGTTAACCAATAAATATCAAATTGAAGCTACAGAAAGTGAATCAACGTTGTGTACGTTAATGCGCAGTATAAGCGTATAATATTGCTGTTTATCCTAAGGATTGCAATTTGTGTTGTTTTTTATTATGTTGAAAGGCTGTTAGTAACTAATGTAATTAATTTTTTAGATATTGTGATTGTAATGTGATTGTAATTTTTACTAGGAGCCTAAAAGTTACCACACATACCTTATGGATCACAGGCCGCGTTTCTAATTAATTAGAGTGTCAGATATAGCGCGATGTCTATTGAATTAAATAATAATTTTAATTCATTTAATTAATAATTAATATGGCGGCACGGTGGCTTAGTGTTTAGCACGTTCGCCTCTCAGTGCTAGGGATTCCCGGTTCAAATCCCCATCTGGATGGAGTTTCCATGTTCTCCCTGTGTCCGCGTGGGTTTCCTCCGGGTTCTCCGGTTTCCTCCCACAGTCCAAAAACATGGATCAAATTAATTGAGTTTTCTAAATTGCCCCATATAGAGTATGTTTGAGTGTGTGAGTGTGTACCCAGCGATGGATTGGCACCCTGTCCTGGGTGTATCTGCCCAGCGCCCGAGACGTTCTCCCCTGGATGGGCATTGGGAACCCCACCGCGACCCTAATAGAGGATAAAGCGGGAGATAATGAATGAATGAATGAATGGCGGCACGTTGGCTAAGTGGTTAGCACGTTCGCCTCTCAGCGCTAGGGATTCCCGGTTCGAATCCCCATCTGGGTGGAGTTTCCATGTTCTCCCTGTGTCCGCGTGGGTTTCCTCCGGGTTCTCCGGTTTCCTCCCACAGTCCAAAAACATGGATCAAGTTAATTGAGTTCTCTAAATTGCCCCATATAGAGTATGTTTGAGTGTGTGAGTGTGTACCCAGCGATGGATTGGCGCCCTGTCCTGGGTGTATCTGCCCAGCGCCCGAGACGTTCTCCCCTGGATGGGTATGGGGAACCCCCCCCCCCCCCCCGCGAGCCAAATCGAGGATAAAGCGGGAGATAATGAATGAATGAATAATAATTAATATGCTATTTTATTTTCTACATTCGAACCGGATCAATTTTACCCAATGTGTTTGACTTTCGGTGGGAGTCGACTCTACACGAACTGACAAATACATAATTTGAACAGAATGACTAGTTGTTAAATTGTATAAAGCGTATTTTTGGTAATATGGTCCATTGTTGTTTTAATGTGACGCTCTGTTTTAATGAGCGTTTCCTTCTGGCAGAGTGTAAAGTGCGGGAGCAGGCGCCCTCTGTCCGCTGCTCTGTCAGCAGCACAACGCCGCCGCCGCCGCTCCTCTGTCCTCAGTCCTCAGTCCTCAGTGCTGTTAGAGAGAGAAACTGCTGACGTCGCCACAAAGCTGAGCAAACTGCCGATTCTGCTTCAATATGGAAAGAAAAGTAGCTCGAGAATTTCGCCACAAGGTACGTTATCGACTGTGTGAAGTCGTTTAATAAACTATGCTGATGCAGATCATGCGCGACGCTCCTTCCTTCAAACACAACGAAGGAAGCGCGACGTTCCTGCGCACCTGAGCCAACGATCAAACATAAAGAGCAAGCGTTCTGCTAAATAAAGACTACGGGTTACAAAACTGTTATAAACAGAGAAAGTCAGACTTTATAACTGTTCTAATGTATAAGTTGCGTCTTTTTAACTGTGTGTATCAACCCAATAATTAAATCTTATTGTTACTATATTTATGGGGCTTAAATTACAATCATGCAAGGTAGGTTTGCCCTATTTAATAATAGTAAGAAAAACAACAATAATAATAATAGTAATTATTTGTTCATCTTTTTCTTTTCTTTTTCTTGCTATTATTATTATTATTATTATTATTATTATTATTATTATTATTATTGGGCGGCACGGTGGCTTAGTGGTTAGCATGTTCTCCTCTCAGCGCTAGGGATTCCCGGTTCGAATCCCCATCTGGGTGGAGTTTCCATGTTCTCCCCGTTTCTGCGTGGGTTTCCTCCGGGTTCTCCGGTTTCCTCCCACAGTCCAAAAACATGGATCAAGTCAATTGAATTCTCAAAATTGCCCCATATAGAGTGTGTCTGTGTGAGTGAGTGTGTGCCCAGCGATGGATTGGCGCCCTGTCCTGGGTGTATCTGCCCAGCGCCCGAGACGTTCTCCCCTGGATGGGCATGGGGAACCCCACCACGACCCTAATAGAGGATAAAGCGGGAGATAATGAATGAATGAATTATTATTATTATTATTATTATTATTATTATTATTATTATTATTAAGAATTGTTGTTATTGTAAGTGTGAAAACAGTATTACATAGTGCATATCAGAACATATGTGTACTGTGGTTTGCAACAGATACTATGATGTTAGAATGTGAGCAGTGTGCACTAATGTTTCATCTCCCATCTGCCGTGAAAGCCAGTGGGTGTGGGGGGCAGATCCCACAAAAAAGACCTTCTCCAGTCTAGATATATAGAGTGTCAAACAAGATCAGCCAGGCGAAGAAGACTGCTTTATTTATTACACCGTTCTACCACTCATTGTGCATGTCTTAAAATGCAATGTGCATTTAATAGCACGTTTTAAGTGTTATTTATTTATCAGATGCCATGTACTAGTTCTCGTTTTATCTGTCCCTACAATAATTTCTCAAAAGACACAAAAGTGATTCATGCACAGACGTTCAAATTTATTGGTTTATGGTATCAAAGTCCAGGCTGTATGAGATAAAGCTCGTATAATTCACTTTTATTACAACATCTGTGTTCTTCAACCTGAGCATTTATATACTGTATTATGCTTGATCGAATTCTATTTTACACTCATTTTCTGTTAAATTATTCACTATACTATTTAATTTAATTTATTATACTCTTCAGTATTTAGATCATTCATCCTCTATTTTAGTAGATATTTTATATACTGATTTTCATAATCTATTTATCCTAATTAGTCTAGAGGTGGGGCAAATGGGATGCTGGATATGTTGGAGCTAATCCTAACACACTGGGCAAAAAGCAAGCAGCAATGCAGACAAACACATTCATGCACACAATAACATCTAGGGGGTAAAATACTATCAGCAATTCACCTAACTTACATCAAGCTTATGCCATGCATAATGTTGTCAGGTAAAGGTAATTATTTCCGCACAAAATTGCTCAAGTACTGCAGAAAAATGTCTAATCTAATACATATATGTATGGTGTTTTAAAAAAATCATTAGTCAGTGTAAACATTGTTGTGACTGCACAAACTGTTCAGTCTAAAAACAGAGACATGAACAGGTTTACTGAAGCAGATCAGCACCCGACATTTTCCACCAGGCATCAAACAATGGCATGTGTCACATTAGTTCCTGAGGTCGACATGCCACATCAGACTACACAAAACTTCTCTCTCTCTCTCTCTCTCTCTCTCTCTCTCTCTCTCTCTCTCTCTCTCTCTCTCTCTCTCTCTCTCTCTCTCATTCGTTCCTGTCTCTCTTTTAGTCTTGCTCAATCTCTCTACTGTCTCCCTTCTGTTGTGGCTCTGTATGTAAAAGAGATGTGTGGCATCATTGACTGGCCAAAACGTTTTCTTAAAATCGTTGTACAGCAGATCAGCCACCATGAGGTGAGTAATCTGCTGTTAAGATAAAAGTGAATTGAAGAGAGTTTGTAAACATTGTTTTGTTTTTGCAGGTTGAGTTGCTCGTTGATAATGAGGCAGAGAAAGATTACCTTTATGATGTCCTGCGAATGTACCACCAGTGAGTCTCATCTTGATATATTATTTGTGTCATGTCTATTAAATGTTCTGTAACTAATTCACTGTCTATTGAACTGATGTCAGGGCCTGGCAACTGCATTTCACACCCACTAGTCACCTCTGAAAATGTCATACTAGGTCATTAAATAATTTCCTTTTAAACATATATCATTGAATATACATGTTCTAAAATGATAGAATTTAAACAATGCATTTTAAACTTTTAGTTAATTTGGTTTAGGTTTGAGCCAAAATAAAGTTTTATTTTACCTGATCTTTATGTGGTTGCACTATTGGATGGAGATCTGATAGTTTCCACTTCCCTCCACCCAGCCATTCACTAAAGCCCCTTTGCTGTTGATATTTGAGTCAGGAGTAAAATAGCAGTCATCAAAGATTTATAGACCTGGTTAGGACCCAAAAATAAACCGTATTATTTATAATATTATAAATTCACTTAAATAAGTAGCCATACAGTTATAACGTTATAAATAAATGTCACTTGTAAACAGTCTTGTGTGTACAAAAAAAAACCCACCTATATTTTGTGTACATATAGTGCAGCTCCTATACATATAAAAACAGGATGTTTGTTAAATTTGTCTGTGGAGCACTGGGCATTAATGAACAGTCATTTTTAATGATTTATATTAAAGTTTTATAGAAAAAACATGCTTATACTTAGGTTCTAACAAGAACAAAATTTAAAGAATAGAAAAATAGTGACCCAAAGATCCTTTCATAATTTTATGTTATATGAATGATTTAATCATTTTTAACTAGCTTTTGAAATGCATTACATTTATCCAGCTAAAAACATTTGAACTTGAGACTGTTATTTTCATGTTTTCTTGTTTAAATATTGAAAAAAAACTCAATTGAAATCTTGCCCTGTGTCTTTGTGTTGTTTTTTACATGTAAACTTTGTTTCTAAAACAGTATGAATCTGCTTTGTGCCTTAAGGTCTATGGATCTGCCTGTTCTGGTTGGGGACCTGAAGCTGGTAATCAATGAACCAAACCGTCTCCCCCTATTTGATGCTATCCGACCTCTGATCCCTCTCAAACATCAGGTGGAGTATGACAACCTCACACCAAAAAGATCCAGGTAAGCACAATATTTAAACTTGTGTAAATCTGCCAGATGCAATGAGTTTAAATATTAATAAGCTTAGATAAAAATATAAAAAACACAGCCAGAAAGAGCTGGAACACATTACCCTTTTGTTGGCCAGTGTAATTGGTGTCACTGATGTGCGATGGAGCATGTCAGAAGAATGCTGGTTAGGGGCCCTAGCAGTTTAATCATGTGTGACAAATAGCTCAAACAGACTGGAACTGAAGTCAAGATGTTAAATCTCATAAAAGTGGGCTCTTTATTATTTGAGCTCCAAACTAATAATATTGGGAAGTTTAGCTATATTTAATACAACATTACAATTGTCTTTGTATTTAAGGATCTGAGTGCAATATATTTACAGCATGTAAAAAGTCAGACAGAATGATTTTTGTGTAATTTTTTTCCCTGTTGTTCTTGCTATTGTTTTTAATGATCATATTTTGCAACAGTGGTTATTTATAACATGAGAGGTATATACATTTATGCATGATACTATGTTTAATATAGTGTCGTAAATATAGTAGAGCACTGTTTATAATTGAAGGTTATATTACATTAATAATTCCTGTCATGTCTGTAGGAAGCTGAAGGAGGTGCGCCTGGATCGAACTCACCCTGAGGGTCTTGGTCTAAGTGTGCGAGGTGGCCTAGAGTTTGGCTGTGGACTGTTTGTCTCACAGATTGTGAAAGATGGACAGGCTGAAAATGTGGATTTGCAGGTACTTGTTTGCCAAAATGAAAAATAGTTTATTTCTCAGTATTGGTTTCCATTAACTTTAGGTAACTGATAGCTTAGTTTGGTTTAGTTAATGTGTTTTAAATGTTTACAGTAATTAAATTCTCTAATGATCTAATGGTCTTCGTCAACAGTTGCAGGTATTTATGGAGTAAATCTAAATAGACAAATGCATAATTACTCCACTAGGTGGCGGTAACTAGTCATGCTTTTAAATATTTCACCAAAATGTGATTTTAATGGCATATTTTTATATATGGCATTTTATGAGTAAAAAAAATGGCAGTGTTGCTCACAGTCCTTAAAGTAGGACCGTTTAAAAATTAACAGCGCTTCAACAATCTGTATTGTTCTTGAAAGGTGGGGGACGAGATTGTCCGTATCAATGGCTATTCCATTTCCTCCTGCATCCACGAAGAGGTCATCAACCTCATCAAGACCAAAAAGACAGTTTCACTCAAAGTTAGACGTAAGTCAGTGCTTTTTTTTACCTTAAGTGAACATTGTTTCTGTACATTTGAATTTATTGAAAGTGTGATATATTTTTAATCTTACAGATGTGGGAATGATTCCAGTTAAGAGGTAACTGCTTAACTTCATTGTAAATGTACTTATGTCAATGGTAATGGTGTGTGTCTGTGTGTGTGTGTGTGTGTGTGTGTGTGTGTGTGTGTGTGTGTGTGTGTGTGTGTGTGTGTGTGTGTGTGTGTGTGTGTGTGTGAGAGAGAGAGAGAGAGAGAGAGAGAAAGAGAATATACACCTCTGTTTTAAAAGTAAAGTAATTACCTTCCACTCTATTAGTTCCCCTGATGATCCTTTAAAGTGGCAGTTTGTGGATCAGTTTGTGTCTGAATCTGGGGTAAGAAACAAATGCCTTTTATTTCTCTTTGACTCCTACTATATTCCAAAAAACATATATTTACATTGGCATTCAGGAGAAGAAAAGCAGTATTGCTGGACTGGCCTCTATTGGCGGAAAAGAGATTAAGGAGAAGAAGGTTTTTCTCAGCCTGGTGGGCACAAAGGGCATGGGCATCAGGTAAAATTAGATGCGGTTATCATACTATGACTATAAGTCAATGTATAATAGGATAATTAACTGATGTCAGCCACATGATTAACTTCTATATAAAACATGAAATGTTTGTCTGTACTTCTTTAGTATTTCAAGTGGCCCAACTCAAAAGCCAGGCATCTACATCAGTAATGTGAAGTCTGGATCTCTTTCTGCTGAAGTGGGTTTACAGGTACAATTTACATTATTACTCACACAGAACCTGTTTCAGTAGGTAAGTATTGTTTCTTTGTTTATGTAAAGACATTAATGAATTAATTAATTTATTCGTATAGGTGGGGGACCAAATTGTTGAGGTTAATGGAGTAGACTTTACTAATGTGGACCACACGGAGGTACAACACATTATAAGATCATCAAGACAACACTGCATTTATATCCAATTTTTATGATCTTTTTCATTTGTTTGCTTTTGTTGTTTTGTAGGCGGTTCGAGTGCTTAAGAGCAGTAGGAGTCTCACGATTACTGTCCTCACTGGAGCAGTAAGTTACAGTAATCTTGTTGTCTTCACTTAATCACATCCTGAAATTAAAAATATAAGAGAACAGCTTTATTTGCTTTATTTTCATGACTTTGTAACACATGACATGGGATTATACATTTAAAAAATATTGGTGTAATAAAAACAAAGCCTAGCTGAATTTGCTTATATAAATGTTTCTCTTCTCAGGGCAGTGAATTGTTTATGACTGATGAGGAGAAGCTGGCAGTTGAAGCTCAACGAGAGTTAGTGCGTCAGGAGCTCATGCATAAAAAGAAAGTGGCTTTGGAAACAAACAAGATCAACAAAGAACAGCAGGAGAAAGAGCGCCTGTCAGTTTAAAAGCGTTAGCCTTCACCACTGTACATTCACACCTATACAGTACCATCACAACCAAATAAATAACAGTCTCAGCTCAGAAACATGGTTTAAACATCAGTTTAAATAAAAGCTATGAGAAAAGCTTTTTACATTAAACATTTACTAGTTATAGTAAACCATATCTTTTTACATTCCATATGTTTTTAGACTCACCACAGGAGTCATCAATTTTATTAAGTGAATAATTTTATAGCAAGATAAAAAATATGTATTATTTTATAGTAAATCCAATACTTCTGACTACTTTTGAAAATTATCTGCATTCATTTGCTGTTGTGATGTTTTACAGCAGAAAGATGGAGATTTCTCAGAAAACAGCAGAGGAAGAGAAAAGATTCAGAGAGGAGCTAGAAAAGTATGTCCACATCTGTCAGCCGCCAGCATGGCAATCCAATCTCCTCAAACTGTGCAGTGCACACTGGGTTTTCTGAATTTAGCAGTCTTATCACAACCGTCAAAATTGTATATAGTGGATATATATAATGTGTAAAACTCTCTAAATTGTACTCATTATTATGCTTGGGATGTTGTGTGTGTGTGTGTGTGTGTGTGTGTGTGTGTGTGTGTGTGTGTGTGTGTGTGTGTGTGTGTGTTGTGTTTGTGTGTATGTCTGGATGCGTTAGGATTGAGGCTGAAGAGAAAAGACATAATAAAGAATGGGAGGAAGACTGGGGTTCCAGGGATAAATCGAAAAGCCCATTACCATCACCTTCTCCTCCAGCTCCATCTCGCTCTCCAGTTCCTCCCAAAAACAAGAGCTCTGGTATAAAGATAACACTTTCATCTTTCATATACTGCACAATCGATTATTTGAGCTTAAGTTGTACCATCTTTTCTACTGCATGAACAGATGTGCATTCAGACTTTTTGAATGCAATCTCTTTCTGTTTACTTTCCTTTTGTCCATCCCTTTCTGTCTCCTGTGTGCTGTGGTTTGTTTTGCTGACCTATCAGCTGCTGAGGCTGACACTGAAGAGGAAGCAGAGGATGGAGATGTGAGTTAGTTTGGGTTAATGTACTGTGATTTCCCACACTTTGCATGCAGAGAGTTCGTTTGACAACCCCTTTTCTTTTATCAGTGCATTGTGTAGGATTTAGATCTACAGTATCTTCTTCGGTAGATTCATAGTTTTCAGTACAATCAGTACATTTCCTTACTTAAAAAGTAGGCTTCTATATTCTATAATTTTGTTCAAAGAGGAAACATCATCATACTTTTGCACTACTAGATGCAGCTAAATTCCACATAATGCACATTTAACCAAAGGTAATACTTAAAAGTAAATATTATTTGTTAATAATATTTTGCCAACTGTAACTATTTTATGTTGTCATTTAATGTTTTACACTTTTGCTCTTGTAGCTCGCAACTGGTTTTACCGCTATGAGGGAAAATTACCAACACTTAGAAAGGTAATCTTTGTGGTAGAATGTTGTGCACTGTTTGTGCCAAAGACTTAGATTTTCAGTAATTATTTTGAATTTTGAGGCAATATTTTATCCTCATCACATCTGTTGGGAATAAATAACAGCATTTGGATGGTGATGTGCTGCTATGGGGTTTGTATAAAACAGCTGTTACATAGCATAAAACATGTACAATAAATACTTAGAAAGGCAAAGAGACCAAAAAGAAGAAGAAAAAGATGTCCAAGACAGACACCCTTCCAACAGAGAGAAAGAATAAGAAAGAAATGGAATTCGAGCTGAAGCTGGCCAGAGAGAAAGAGGAGATACTTGAACGAGAGAAACAGATGAAAATAAATCGACTCCTGCAAGAGGTATAATCTTCAGTTCAGTGACATTGTTCTTTTGATTGCTTGAGTAATATTCTTGCTGTGGAATGGTCTGAAATGTCTGACATTTGTTAAAATTACTAGCTGTGGTTGCATGAAGAAAAAGTATTTTTTTCCGCTTGCTTAAAGCCCATTTTCTGGCTGCTCTGGTTTGAACAGGTTACTGAAACTGAGCGAGAAGATCTAGAGGAATCAGCAAAGGTGCAACACTGGGTGGAGAGGCTCTGCCAAACGAGACTGGAACAGATCTCTTCAGTGGAGAACGATTCTCCTGAGGTAAAAGTTTCTGGCCCAGACTAAATGTTGAATCATATCTAATTATGTTTTTGAATTTCTATGCAGCGGCGGTATAACATGTTATAAACTACATAAACTACATTTATGCTAATTGGCTGAATTTGGTGACAATCGGTTAATTATAAGTAAAATATAAATAGCCGTAGGTCAACTAGGAAATGCAATGGAACTTATTTGGGCCTTTTAAATGGAAAGGTGCAGGTGCTGAAATGTCAAGGTTCATGTGTAGAGCCTGTGTGAAAATTACTGTCACTGTAGTAACATATTAAAAAAATCAATCTATAAAATGAGACTTGACCTGCATGAATCATTAGAAAGGAATACAATTGAAATAAGATCAATATGCCATCTACTCAATGCCATGGTTTGAACTTGTTCTGTTGTATGAAATGCATAATTAAATAAGATTAAACAACATTTCACATTTTAAAAATATTGAAAACGTGGAGAAACTGTCAGCATTACATTCACATACCAGTACCATGTCAATGTAAAAGTGTTATATCATGTAAGCCATTGAGTTCTGGTTATTAAAACATAAGTTGTTTTGTGCAGATGAGTCCATCCCGTTCCCCTGTATCCACCGTGAAAAGATTCCCGGGGGGCCTTCACCTTGCCACCACTGATCTTGATGACATTAACCTAGATGAGGTTGATCCAAGTCTGAGGCAACCATTAAAAAAGTTGGCCCCTACTCCACCCACCTTTCCCCAAAACCCCCCACCTTTACCTCTTCCTCCACCCTCTCCCCACTTCTACCAAACAGCTATGCACTCTTCCTCGTCCCCAAGACCATCGCCTCAGCAAGGCAATGTTCCTCCTTCCTTACCTCGACTGGATCATCCACCCTACTCCCGGGGTCCACCACCTCCTGCCTCCTCTCGACCACCGCCTCAAAACTTTTTGGCTCCTTCTTTATCTCATCCTCCTCCCCCACCACCTCCTCCACCCTATCCTCCTCCACCACCACCTCCTCCGCCACCTCCACCACCCCAGCACTCAGAGTATCAAACCTTCCCACCTGGTTATCGCCAACTGCGTAGGTCATCTGAAAATGGAAATGAATGGGAGGACAATGGTTACAGACATGAAGGCAGCTACCAGAGAGTGGCCACTACTGAACCCTCACACCCCGGCAGTGCACAGGTACTTAACACCAGTCCAGTTTTGTTAATGTATTACATGAATTTGGATTTTATTATGGCGGCACGGTGGCTTAGTGGTTAGCACGTTCACCTCTCAGCACTAGGGATTCCCGGTTCGAATCCCCATCTGGGTGGAGTTTCCATGTTCCCCCCGTGTCCGCGTGGGTTTCCTCCGGGTTCTCCGGTTTACTCCCACAGTCCAAAAACATGGATCAAGTCAATTGAGTTCTCCAAAATTGCCCCATATAGAGTGTGTTTGTGTGAGTGAGTGTGTGCCCAGCGATGGATTGGCGCCCTGTCCTGGGTCTATCTGCCCAGCGCCCAAGACGTTCTCCCCTGGATAGGCATGGGGAACCCCCCCGCAACCCTAATAGAGGATAAAGCGGAAGATAATGAATGAATGAATGAATGAATGAATGAATTTTATTATTGCCAATTTAGTCTCACTTTGAGTGTGATGTTACTTATGTAAGTTGTGTGTGAATTCTTGAGACTACTTATTATTAGTCATTCAGATGTTTTATATGTATTATGTGTGCTCTAGGTTATGAGAAACACTTCTCATGCTAGCAGAATATCTACATCTAGCAGTCCTCTGGTGAGCTTTATCTCTGGCTTTAATCTTATAGTCTGTTTTAAATTAATGTGATTCCCTTACAGTCTGCCCTATTCTCAGATAACAGCATCTTAAATAGCTTCCAAATAATGTTTTTTATATATGTAATTATGTATTTAAAAATGTGTGGGATGCTTATTATACGAGCCTAAACTGACTTGTTGAGTATGACAGTCATCTTACTAATATCTTAAACCTTGTGATCACTCTGTAGCAAATAGCCCCCAGTCCTCCAAACCAGAGGAGACAAGTGAACCCTGTAATGTCAAAACCAGTCATGCTGCCTCAGTCTCAGTCCTCATATAGACCAGTTATTCGACCAGAGCCCACTGTAAGTATGAGTGTGTGAGAAAATGCTTTTGTTAGCTACTGTAGCTGTTATTATTCGAACTTTCCCCAATAATCACCTCACATCTTAAATCAGGTTATCTGTGATCTGTGAGGAATAAAGTGCAAGTGGAGGAGGAGAGAGCAGTTAGAGATAGACAGACCTCAGTTCAGATTGTGCATGTATTATAAAGTCTGCCATTGCTAAACGAACTAACGTTTATCCAGTACCCTTGCAGCCTTCTTTTATTAAATCACAGAAGATGGCACTTTATGTATTTTCTCTGTTCCTCATTAAGTTAGGCAGTTATGCCCTCTCTGTGACTCAAGTGAATAAATTAAAAGACTCAGTCAGTCTTACCTTCTACAATGTGAGTACATTATAAAGTATTATTGCTATCATTTGTGTTCTAACTCAATACCGGCTGCTGTTGTAATAAAAGGTTATAACTACCCACAAACACTCCCAAAAACCATGTGTCATGGTTAAAAAATATCCAATTGCACACATTTTTGCACTGTATGAAGATATTATAAGTACAGATCTCTGTTTTAGTTTTAACAATGACCTGGTAGTATGTGTTTAGCTTAATTAGAATTTACCTACAAACTGTTACTAATTGTAATTACTTTGTTTTAAATGATGAAATAAAAAGTGAATGTATGTGACTAATCTATTTTTGGTTCTATGTTGTAGTCACCACAAATGCTTAAGCGGATGGTGGTATACAACACATCTTTTAAATCCAAGAAGAAACAAGTAATCAAAGTCCAATGACGTGTGCTCTCTTAATGTATCTGAGTGCTGTGTGCTGTGTTTCTCTAACTGTACTGTCTGTGATTTTTTTATCTTAACTTTTATTGTTGATCTATGTAGATAAATATGTTCTCCATTCCGTATGTCTATCAGTTTGGTGACAAATTTTCTTTTTGTCAAGCATGTTTCAGAGAGTGTTCTTTAGTTTTGTAAGTTTCTGAGTTGCATTTGAACCTCAGGTGTATCTTCGGCAATTGACATTTGATCCTCTTTGCCAATAGTATGATACATGGCATTTGCACAGTGTGGACTGTGTTGTCTCAGCATTTAACATCAAGTAGCTACTTGCAAAACATCACTCATGCAGTCGGTCTAACCTCTTATGAAACCATTTATACCTCTGAACTGTATAAAACCTGTCAGCATCACCTGCTGTTCCCCAAAATTCCAACCCAATCTTATATAATTATGCTAATGTCACCTCACTTCTGTATAGAATACATTTTGCATTGATCCTTCCTGATGGAAAAGAAAATGTGATTTTGAATGTTTTTATAAGACTTTCTTTCAAGCCTCATTTATATGCATGATTCTTTCGAAAAGCATAAATTCTGAACATGTAGCTTTACTGAAAATAGTCTTTACATGTCACAGCAGTGCATATTTAGGTTATTAAAATGCAGATATAGAGTCACTGGTAGCTGATTTAATGCATATTTGATTCCCTGTCTCCTGGCACATTCAAGGGTGTGAAATATAAAGTTTTACAATTCTAACAGAATTAAAATGCTGGAGATTGTGTTTTATCCCTCAGAGTTATCCCTCACCTTCATTATTATTCATTTCATTGTATAAAAATCATTAATTTAAAATGTCCAATTGTACATAATGTACACTGTGTTAAGAGAACAAGGGGTTGTCAAATGTATTTCTATCATGCATGCTCTTAATTAGCCACTCACATTGCTTTGGATGTAATAACAGACTTGATTTGGATCAGTGCACTTAATGCAGAAATTTAACAGTGGCATTTATGGTTTGAGTGACATGTTAACTGGGAAAGTCAGTATATAGAATAATTTTATCTACTAAAACAATTTCCTGTGTTTATTTCAACAGGGATTCCAGAAATATGTGGATGATTTTGATCCTTATTCAATGGTACTGTATCTCTGAAGTGTTCTAAATATTTTTTATCTACCAGCACAATACATTCACAGAATTATAAATAAGTATGAACATTCTCTATTATTTATTAGGATTTTATTCAAAAGGCTATCTATTTTTAAATGGAATATTTTTTTCACATTACTACTGTGATGTCCTATTATTTATTTGACATTTATATATATGCATATGTTTTGATAGCAGATACAGTTGAAATTAACAAATGCCCAAGAGTTACGACCACCATAACTTTGCACATGGTAATAAACTGAAGAGGAATTGTGTTGAAGATTAAGTGTGATACTTTACATCTCTTGTGCCTCCTTAAATTATTGAAGGAAAATATATCTAGCTGTCTGCTCACATGCGACTCTGTAAATTAGATCACGGGTGTGTCTGAGTTCAAAACAGCCAATTTCTGTTGCTGACAACTCTGTGTATGCTAACCATTTATCTTCTCTACCAGTTCACTTCTGAGCAGCTGACAGGAAAAGATGTGAGGTTGCTGAGAATTAAAAAGGTACCCAGCTTTTTATAAACTTATAGGAACAATTGTGCCCTTTTTGCCCTTTATTTTAAAAAATCTAAATATTTTGAAAATGTAAAAATCAATATTTCACCTAGAGTTAAGATGATTCATCCTGAGATAGAGCATTAACTGTGTGGCTGTTATTATATATATGGTATAATAGTCCCTCTGAATTGTTTACTGTCTACTTTGCTTCATGTTTCTTTCAGGAGGGTCCACTGGACCTAGCTGTGGAGGGAGGAATAGACTCTCCCCTGGGAAAGCTGGTGGTTTCAACTATCTTTGAAGGCGGTTCAGCTGATAAACATGGTGAGATTTCTGAAATATTTTACAATTCAGGTGATGATTGGTCCTCATGTTGAACCTCAGTTCACATTAAGACTATTTAGACTATATTCTGTTTTGTCACTTTATAAACAATAATTATTCATGACTTTGTTCCAGGTGGGGTGGTGTCAGGTGATGAGATTATGGCGGTTAATGGAAAAATTTTAACAGATGTGACCCTAACTGAAGGGCAAAATGCAATAACTCGAGCCTGGAACAGTGGAGGGGTAAAAAAAAAGACTTCACAATCTCACACACACACACACACACACTTCATATCATATCCCAAGATTTATTATTTTATGATATATACTGTATTTAATAAAAATAATTAAAAAATGGGTTAAATTAAACTAAAATCTAATTGCATTATACTATCTAGACAGGCAGTAGGTGCAGAGATACAGGAGAGAACATGTGGAGGAGAAAGGAACAAGTAGGGGGAAAGTGTTGTTGAAATAAAATGTTACCATGGTAACCATTTTAATACGGCTTACATAATCAAAACCGTATTCAACAAATTTTCAAAATACCCTAAGGCTTCATGGAGCTACAGATCAAGATATTTTATCAGATTGTTTTGATTAAATTAATTAATTAATTGTTTAAATTAATGATTTAGAAACTTTAATAAATGATAAAGAAACTTTACTGATAAAATAAAATATACACAGAGCCTCAGGATTCTAAGCTTAATCTAAAAACGTAATTACATAAAATAAAATTTTAAATACAATAATTATTTGTCTTAACAACATGTGAATATTACATTGGTATGTTATATAAGATATTACATTGAGTGTTGCCTGTGTATGTCTCCCTAACCTTCATTGTCAGCGTTTCTGTTCCTTTGACTTATAAAAAAAATTTATTCAGCACAAAATATCACCATGTACCAGTCACATATTGTTCAGGCCTGAGGACACATGGAATTTATGTATTTGTCTCCCTACATCCAAAATTCATATCTGTACTACAAATCCATATTTCTCTGTGCAATCAATGTATCTATATACCTACCTATTGCTATAATGCTATCTAGTAACAAAAACATTATTCCAGGACTTAAATACATTTTCACTTAATTAGCTCTGGATGAGTACCAACTATTTAGTGATGCAATGTCTCAATCAGCAGATGCAATGTTCTAATCATCATTTATCAGCAGCTAATTGCATGACATCATGCACAGTATTTTTTTAATTGGGCAATTATTTTAAAACATTTGCATAATAAGCTGTTGGAATTTATTAAAACTAGTCCCCTTGACATAATCATGTGCATTATTCAGAAACACGTTACACATGAACTGTCAAGTATATAATTGTGATTAGGATATATAATGCTTTATATATATGTGTGTGTGTGTGTGTGTGTGTGTGTGTGTGTGTGTGTGTGTGTGTGTGTGTGTGTGTGTGTGTGTGTGTATAGGACTGGATTGACCTGGTGATTGCAGTGTCCCCTCCAAAGGAATATGAAGATGAAGTGTATGTTTACAATCGTTTTTTGTTATACTGTATAATCCTGCTTTAAAAATGTTTATAAATGGGAATGGACATTTTAATGCATGAAATTTTGGGCTTTGTTTAGTAATTTTAAAGTCATCTGCAATAAGATGCCATATGTATGTGTCATTGATGAATGTTTGTGTATCCTGTGTGCTACTTGTCCAGCCCTAAAGCATCATCAGTCAGTTCCACTGCAAACAGAAAGATTTTCCAGGGCAGTGTCTCTTTGTACAGGCAGGGTTATGTGCTTGGATGAAAGCTCTGATCAAGTGCGCACTCATGGGTAACTATTTGAGTCAGTGTATGCATCGTGTTCATGTGATGGTCTCTCTGTCAGCCCATATGTGCGACCCAAGTTAATTTAAACTACAGTTCTCCCAAACCTGGTTATAAACCAGCTCCTGTTTCCCAATAGCCCACATGACTTTCACATTGTATAATATATTAAACATTTATTTATTAATCTGAACCCAAATCATTTACACGTCTATAAAAATCCAGGCATGGATTCTGTGGCAGTTACTCTGATTGATGTTGTTCAAAGGGACTGTTACATGTCATGACTCATACGTGAAAGCTGGTGTTGGTTTAATCTGAGCCCCTGGCACAGCATGTTGCTATGTACACTCAAAAAATCTACACATAAGAAGCTGCTGTTAAAATGTTCTATGATTTATTAGTCGAGTCAACATTAAACACTTCAGTGTTAATTAGGATCTGTTTTATTTAGCAACATGCTCTGCAACAAGCCAGTTCCAATCTGTGAGTGCCACTTTCGTGTGCTTAGAACCCTGCATTTTTAGGTTTTCTTTGAAGTTGTGGAAGTGAAAATTATCCCTTGTTTTAACTCATCTAGCTTTTTGTGGTGTTCTTTCTGGCAGGACCTTCTTCTGAGGACCGAGCACCTGGTGTGTTTAAACAACAAGAACACTGACAAGAATTTATATTAATGTCAAAATGTTAAATTGTTAAATTGTAGTTTTTAAATGACATGAACCCATCTTTCATTGAGTTTAATAGCTTTTGTAAATCTAATAAAAGATTTATTTTCTGTGAACTTTGGTTAATCTGCCAGTTTATTTTAACTACTAGAGGCTTGCAAAAATGTTACGGTTTTAAATAAATAATGAGAGAGAAATAATGGCTAATGACAATGAAAATGGGGTTGTTATTTCCTAAGTCTTCTGCAGGGGGCAGTAGCAGTTGATAAATTTCCTCATCAAAAGGATAACCTGCTGATTGGTCCTTAAAGTTACAAAAAGCCTTAAAATAATGTAAACCTTTTTATTAGCAAAACACAGACTTTTAAATGTGTCCCTTAATACCATAGACTTTATCTTAAAATGTAACTTTTATCCTTGAATAGGACTCATTCAGGACTAACTCATTGTTAGTTCCACTTTCCATGTAAATGCACTTTGTCGTTCTACAATTACAGACTGTAGTCCCCAATATTTTGTTTGTCTTTTCTACTCTGTGCTATTATGACCGAATGTTATATTTGGGTGGTGGATGATTCTCAGCACTGCACTGAGTTGATGTGATGATAGTGTTACTTTTGAATAAACCACTGGACACAAATGTTGAGTAAGCATGATTGAGAATTAGAGAATGACTTAAAGCACTACAAGTGCTTAATTTTTCACCGCAGTGTTAAGCATTATCCACCATCCATACAGAACCTGCTCTGTGAATGTCTTGTAGGGTCCTGGCCATTGGAGAACAGTCTGCAATTATAGTCTGTAATTGTAGATTTATAATGTAAACTTATTTGGTAAACAGACAAATAATTTATTTTTTAAGCTTCATTCTGGCTATGGTAGCACTGCATGATAATTATTGGCAATTGTTGGTTAAAGGTTGGAAAAATGCCCAGGACAGCATCATTGTTATGGGATAGGCACATAGATACAGTAATTATGAGTAGTCAAGTTTTAATTAAGCTAATTTGGCCAGATGTTTTTAAATATAGAACAATTTTAGCTAAGCATGTATTTTGAAGTATCACATTTTACAATAATTTAAGATCATTTTAATTTATGACTGACACATTTATGGACTCACCTGAATATCAGGTTAATAAAACCATTATTCATCTTTGATATAACAGGCCTGTATCCACATGTACCTGCGTTTCAAGTTACAAAGTTTCCATTAACTTTATTCTACAGAGCCTCCAAATTTACTACAGTTTAATCACATGTGCAGGTACCAGTAAATAACGACCAGCTGAGCGTCTGAATCTGACTTTTGTTTTGTTGTTATGTCGTTGTTATGTCGTTCAGTGACAGCAGATGTAATTGGCTGCCTCATTTTCAGCACCATGGTTAGATCCCGCATGAGCAAGCATTGAGCAGATGGCGGTGGAACTCTGCTGCTTATTCATCAGCTCTGCTGCTCAGCCTGGTGGATGAAGGATCGAGTCTGCAGCGGCTCTTTGGACAGGAGACTGCGCCACATCTTTCTCAGCTTTAAATCCAACCTGGAATCCAAGTGGATTGGCTGAAGAATAATGGGTTTCCGATACAGACCGGTATGCATGCTGTACTTCACAACAATAGATGAGCTGATAGGTTTAATATTAAAGTTAATGTTACTGTCAGCTAAAAGTGTCAACCCAGTGTTTAGGAAAAAACCTACCACATTGTTAATCTTGCCAAATAATTAATAATAGTCTTACTAAGATTCATTTGTTATTTACTTAAGCCATCGCAAAGCAAAATGGGCTAGTAGACTTCTAATTTATTCAATATATTTTACATAAAGGTCTTTAATATGAGGAAGGAGAACAACTAGATGGATTTAAACTTAAAAGTTGAGGTTGTAACTTGAGAAAATTGTATGGTAAATATCCATATAATCTACAACAATAAAAACAATCTCATGGGTGCCAACAACCCAAGCAAATGAGACCATACTAGATGTAAATTTGTTAGAAACTGGTGTAGAGAATAGATTAAAAAAAGGATAAAGAATTTACAAAAAGCCCTTAAAGCAATCACATTATTGAAAAGGCAAAACATTTTTTATTTATTGTCTTCATAAGTCCCACTAGCAGCTTTCACTATTCTAGAAAATCATTACACACACCTCCAAAATTCTAAATTATTTTGCATGTCTGTGGGGTTTTTTATGCATTAGTCCAGGTCCAGCCTTTGGTGGATCAAACACGGGACCTTATTTTAAGGCAATAGAATTACCTATTGCATGACCTATTGCGATATTTAAATATTAATATCACTGATAACACTGACACTGGGGAGTTTGCATTAACAATGACTTTTAATTATAGTACACTTTACGACTTAGAGCATTAATTTACAAATCCTGGGTTTGAGGTATTTTATATATCAGAGGGGGCAGTGGTGCATTTGGCATCAAATGAATGACTCAATCTGTTTTTGTCTCCATGCTGCATCAGTAATGCTTTTTCTTCTCCTCCTCAAATTACACATTTTCAGACGTGTGAGAGCGAAATAAAACAGGGCAGAAAACTGCAAACAAGATAAACAGCAACATAGATTTAAAAAGGAAGATAACTTTATCTGATCTCTGTGTTTATTACAGCCATCACTCTGGAACCCAAATGGCATCTGCAGAACAATCCATTTTACACTGCAATCACAAGCATAGCTTTTAACACATTTCCATCTCAGACTTCACAATAGATGTTTTTTTTTGTGTGCTCACATTTCATGTGTGAACTAAAGTGTGTGCTTAGTGAGAAGTGTTTGCATAGTGAGCAATTTCCTGGCTTGTCTGTAGCTGCTTTCATTCATGTCAAATAAGGGGCTATCTGCAGAAAAGTCTTTAATTACAGTTTAGCATTTTAAAATAACAGTATATAAAACAAAACTGATATTTTACAAATTTAGTATGTTATATGTTTATGTTTCACTATGTAAAAGCTACTCAAGCCTCTATTTTTACTTTCCTAAAAGCCGGACAGTTAGGGAACTACCTTATGCCACCCCTTGTCAGGGAGCCTGTAGAACCATGTGTGGTATTTAAATGTGAATGCCAAGCTGGTGCCGAGGAAACTATGTATCTATCCAATCAATTATTAAAATCTATAAAAAATAAACTTAAATGACAATAAATGTTTTATAGTTTGCACAATATTAACAATTATGTAAATTTGTTCATAAATATTTCAGGATATTGAGGCGTTCAAATTGGGACTTTGCCTGTGTTGATGGTTTTGATCTTTATTTTTAGGGTTCTGACTGCCCTAGTTCCACATCTATTTAATGTTTCTGTTGCCCTGTGGGATTTATGTAATACACTTTTTAATCACACAAATGGAGGATTTCTGAAAATAAAAAAAATTCCAATCAGTCTGACGGTCATGTTTGATTCATCATGCTTGACACGTTCCTTGGCATGATGTGTGAACCGTTTTCTGACGCTCCTGCTGATGCATACTTCCTCTCCCTCCCCCTCTCTTACTGTGAGCCCCTCGCTCTCGCTCTCTTTTTGCATCACTCTCGCTCTCTCTCTCTTTTACTCCATATTCTGCTCTCTCTCTCTCTCTCTCTCTCTCTCTCTCTCCCACTCCCTCCTTCTTTCTAACCAGTCCTCCTCTTTGTCATGCAGACACACACAGATGCACACACACACACACTCAGAGGGGCAGATATCCTTGCACAAGGTCAGCTTTGATCGTTTATTAACAGGATACGAGACCGCAGGTTGCAGCTTAGTGTATTTCCACATGTGTACTTGCATCTTTTTGTTTTTAGAGCAAAGAGGCTCCATTTTGCCTATTTTTTAAAAGGATGTCTCTGAAGCTCTCTGATGCCGGTGGAATCCGAAGCAGGCATTCCTCAGTGAGCAAGTACCTGCTTAGCAAACAAGGTTTACAGGCAGGACTGGAACTTGGACCTTTTCCTTCTGTTTGCTCTCCACCTGCAGCAAGGATGTAACTCTTCCTGGGGAAAAACTGTGAGATCTCTTCAGCTTCTCTCCATTCTTTCCTCCCCCTCACCCTCTGTCTCCTTTTTTCACTTTGCTGCTCTAGAAGAGCTCAGGATCCACCATGTCCTTGTCCTTCTGTGGAAACGAGAACAACTCTGTTGCCTACAATGTGGACCATGGAGTGCTCAATAATGGATGCTTTCTGGATGCCCTCACACTGGTGCCTCATGTCTTCCTGCTCTTCATCACTTTCCCCATTCTTTTCATTGGTAAGTCTCTCAGCGTCAAACATATCACTTTTCCTCCATATTGTTTCCAACTGTACTATGCATTTAAGTATTAAAAGTAGACTATAATAATTCATTTGAAAATAGATTGGTCAATCATGTTATTTACATAGTAAATGTACAGTGGTACCCTCAACTCTTTTTTGGTATTTTTAATACCAATGCATTAATAACACAATTGCCACAATTTCTCAAATGGGAAAAAATAAGTAAATAATCCCAAAACATTTATCAATACAAACAATCAGGGAAACATGTCTTGACAGAGGCACAGCCAACAGGAGACTCATTTATTTGCTGTGAGACGAGTCATTTTCTGTCACTTATTACATGTCATCTACAGGTGAAAACTTCATGAGAGAAATTGATTTTTTTTTTCAATTTGAGGGAAAGCATTCCAAATTTAGCTGAAATAGTTCACAGGTTTATTCCTGTATGCTTGTGATGGATCATTATCTGTACATTTCCACTTTGAGGTTAATAATAAAAGTAAAGACACACTGTGTACAACCTTAACTAGTTCACACTGGTGAGAATGTATTTCTTGAATAACGCTAAAACATGTGACCTCAACAGAGAAATTTATAGGACAGACATTCTAGGCATAGTTATGTGGGATTATATTACAGTCTGGGACCAAGCAATAATGATCATCTATATTTAACATGGTCACATTGTGGTCATGATAAGCTTTCTATTCTGATTCATTACAATATTTTAAAATATATATTAAACCCCAAGAACAAATTTAGTTTAATTGGTGTGAGAAAAAATTATTGGTGACAAGGAAAAAAAAAAACAGGAACTGTGAAAAGACAAACTAGAGTTAGAGGTAGTGTGTCACTCTTAACTTTTAAACTGGCCGCGCTCCCAGCTTTTAAATTAGCACATTGTAATTGGTAGATAATTTGGCATTAGGGTAAAACTCTGACACTTCCAAGCTGTCCAGCAGCCAAAACACATCTAGGTATTCAGGTATGTTATTCAAGGATAAATCTGGATGCAATAAAGCAAAGCAACAGCTGTTATACTGAAGTAACATTATACAGTTAAACATGACCTGATCTATATGTTAGAATGTTAGAAACAAAAAGTGTGTGTGTGTGTGTGTGTGTGTGTGTGTGTGTGTGTGTGTGTGTGTGTGTGTGTGTGTGTGTGTGTGTGTGTGTGTGTGTGTGTGTGTGTGTGTGTTTCTATTTGTAGGGTGGGGTAGCCAAAGCTCCAAGGTACACATCCATCACAGTACTTGGCTACATTTTCCTGGACATAACCTGCGTTGGATCCTCACCTTCATCCTCCTCTTCGTGCTGGTGTGTGAGATCGCAGAGGGCATCGTGTCTGATGGGTGGGTTTGAGCAGATCTTGAAAGCGAGCTTTCATCTTCAAGGATTTGTTTTACAATATTCTCTTGAATCCAGTGCACAGCAATTATTGACATTTAGTCCATTTAGACTTACAAACCCAAACACATGCGACTCTTCAATGGGCTCAAGCCAAATCAATTGAGCTGAAGCTCATTAACACCGTTCTGTTTTTCCTCAGCTGTCCAAAATTAAATCAAAGTGGAGGTGACAATCCATTTTTAAAATTAATACTCAAGGTACAGTTGCTAGAATTAGTATTATTATACAGATCAAAACATGGAGTAGCAAGCCATTAATAACCTGCTTCTAAAAATAGAATCGGTCTGATTAATCTCACCGTTGTGGAGTGTTCAGGATATCTTACTGAGAGACAATTGAAAAGTCAGTTTCCATCAAATTAAATGTATCTAAATGGAGGTTTTTTTTTTGCATAATTTGAATTATGTTGCTATAGTTTCAATGAAGAACAATACTTGACATAATCTTTTTTATAATTACATGATAATTGGTTTTTTTTTTTTTTTTTTTCTATATTTAAACAAATATAATGCAATGTTTAATTTTCACTTTATATTTCTGTCCTCTGTCCATCAGATTCACACAGTCTTTACATCTGCATCTTTACATGCCTGCATGTCTGGCTTTCATGGCTGCTATCACCTCTATAATCTACTACCACAACATAGAGACCTCCAACTTCCCCAAGCTGCTGCTAAGTACAAGATCTTTACATGTTACAGTTGCATATGAGTTAATGGCACAGTGGTTACTATTTCTGCCTTGCTCATTGGTTTGATAGCAATTATAGTGGCTGTTCTTGTTTGTCGCTTTAAAGATCTGTAGAAAATAAATCTTTTTTGCTCCAGTCTTTAAATTGCTATTTGTTTAGCCTATGCATTTTAGAATTTGTTATTTTAATATCATTGATCTTATTCTACAGCTTAAATGTCCTTGTTATTTAACTTTAGTGTAAGGTTATTATTTTGCACAATGCCAAGCCTTTCTCTTTTCGTTATTGAATATCTTTCTTAGTATCTTTCTACTTTCTTCTTGAAAGCAGAATGAGGTTTTATCTCACAGACCTTGAGATTTCCATTTGTAAGGAAACAGAGTGTAGTGCAGGCTTTATACTGCACCTAGGTTTATCATCCTGAAATCTTACATCCTGTGAAACTGTTGTGTTCGGTGTTAGCACTCATGGTGAGGATGGACTGTAATCCATTGTATGACTTTATTTACAGCTTTGCTCATTTATTGGATTCTGGCATTCCTCACTAAGACCATTAAATTTGCAAAATACACAGAGCACAGCATCGGTATGAGACAGCTGCGTTACTGCCTGACTGGCCTGCTCGTCCTGCTCTATGGACTTTTACTTGCTGTGGAGGTCAATGTCATACTAGGAAGAGTAAGTGCTGTTGTCTGTTTGTATACTTTTATGTTATATTTCAATTACTTAACATGTGTTTTTAAGTTTTTTGTATCTGGTATTTGGTATCAGTTCAACTGACATAAACGTGGAAGAAAATGTGTCACAGATATGTGGAAAACATGCAAATTACACACAGAAAAAACCCTGGTCTCTCACCTTCAAATAAACCCAGTGACTTCTTGCTGTTAAGCAGCAGTGCTAAGCACTGCACCACCATGCCGACCTTGCACTTACTGATGTGGCTGTAATTAGAGGATGTCAGTAGCAATTGCAGTTGTAAATTACAGTAGTTATGTAAATGAATGTTTAGGCTTGTATTTGGCCATCTTAATAAAATTGGATTACTCACCAAAATCTCAATCATAATCTTATATGAAAGACCTCCAAAATATCTGCGTAACTATTATGCATGAGAAGTTAGTATTTGTACAATCCATAAAAGCTAGATTAATAAGAAGCAAATATTTATATGACCAGTCCAGGGTCCAGCTGGTTAGAGGTTTTATGGTCATCCGCCAATATCAATCTGCTTTATTTAGACTGCTGATAATGAATGAAAGTAGAGTGTGTAATGATGTATCTGTGTTTTTTACATAGCAGTACTTTTCCTGTTCTGGTTTCTTTTATGTCTCTGGGTTTCAGGTTTTAATATACAAATCATTGCTATTTTTATTATTTAAAACAGAGGCTGTCATCTGTTTTATTTCATTCTCATACAGTTTAGTGTGGAAATGTTAGGATTTAACATAATATTTATTATATTGTCATAGCCACAATCAGACCTGATTTATTCTGCTTTTTATCATATGTTTAAATCATCATAAAGTTTCAATGATATACAAGAACGGAATTACTGTTTCATCTGATTAAAGAGATTTCTGCATTTGTTTTTGTTTATTATTATAAAAATATCCAAATGTCTTACCCATGTCACCTGTTGATCTGGACCTGTGGTCATCTTTGTCTCTGTGTTTGCAGCGTTATGTGTGTTTTGCCCACCCTACTGAGGTAAAACCACCTGAGGACCTACAGGATCTGGGTGTACGTTTCCTTCAGCCATTTGTTAACCTGTTGTCCAAAAGCACATACTGGTGGATGAACACTTTCATCACGACGGCCCATCGACGACCCATTGACCTGAAAGTTATTGGCAAGCTGCCTATAGCCATGAGGGCACTTACAAATTATCTGAAACTACGCAAGGCTTTTGAAGCTCAAAAGGTACCAGAACCGTTTTATTCCCTTTATGTACAATAACAAGATAATCATACGGCACTACTTAGTAATCTTTAAAAAATTTTATTCTCTATAAAGAAAACTAATTTAGCCACTTGAGGGTCAAATATTTGTATATAATCACTGAAGGAAAAGGTAATTGAATTATAAAATATTTAATAGCACAGTAAATTCCACATATTTCCTTGATGTTGATATGATGCTATGTTTTATTTAGACTTTTTCTTATGCATGCATTGATGTATTAATTGTATAAACCTGTGGTTTGGATATTAATGACAACATCAAGATTTATTAAAGGGTTTAAACATTTATTAAAAGGCAATATTTCAAGCTGGTCCTCCATCACTATGACTGATTGGGCTAAAAGCCACTGATTTTTCATTCGTACGCTGAGCACAGGCTGTTCTTTGAGTATTTATCTTCTACCAAAGCTTGGTCTTATTTCAGGATCAAGGTTGCATGCTTTTCAACTAGACACTGTGACACCTTGACCTTTAATGGGGTCAAAGCACGCTGTCATACTTTCATCATGAAAAATGAGACAGACTACGTGTCTAGATGGTGTGGATATGGTTATGAGTTGGTGTGTATGTGCTGTGGGAGAATCCTGTAATGGCAGTCATGTCTGGTTGCAATCACTTTCCTTTCCAGACAAATTCAATTCACTGCAGTAATGAAATACATATAATAATTGAACACCCTGAATAATCTTGCAATTGTTCAGTTGTCATTCAGTTGAAATTGATTTGACCAAAGTAATAATTAGTATTGAACCCAGCAAATGAAAACAGCCAATCAGAGCAAGATGTTTTTGCTATAATAATTTTTTAGGTAAGATTTATATGAATTTCTTTATTATTGTTTACATGGGATTATTATAATATCCCCGAAAAAACAAAAGGATCAGAGACATGTTGTGCCAGACTTAAAACACAATTTAATTTATATGGTTCAGCAATTGGTTGGCTTGTGGAATAGTCTCATAATAATTTTTTGTTTGTTTTTCCTAAAGAGACCTGATGGCCTGCAGCCTCATGGCCCTCAGTGGATCTGGAGGGCTTTACGTGAGGCGTTTGGAAAACCCTTAATCCTAAGCATCACTTTCCGTTTTATGGCTGACCTACTGGGTTTTGTAGGACCATTGTGCATTTCAGGCATCGTGCACCACATCAGCAGGAAGAACCATACCATACAACAACCTGTAAGTACTGTCTACAGCTGCTACCAACCTGCCCCACCCCCACTAAAAAGAGCACTACAATGTGTCAGTCAGTGCACTGTGGCCTACCACCTTTCAATCGTATTCAATCTATTTCATCGTATTATTGAGATTGTGATTTATTCAATGAATTTTATAAATGTTATGAAATATACAGCACAGTTCACAGTTATTTTAACCTGTGTGGTCAGTCCATGGTACTGTATAATTGAATTTGATAATTAACTGATAAAAAGCACATAAATATTGCTTTAACTTCCATTCAACTTGATTATTCCTGTGTACTGCAGTTTTACTGATTAGCCTCTTCTTACCGAATAACATTAATTTTCATTTTGCTGATTGTCCTGAGGCTGACAAGGGCAAGCATCCCTGCTTTAAGGAAATCTTGAGTCTGATTAGATTGCTGTCCTCATAGATATGTTCTCATATATGTCTGTAGCCTGCTGTGGTTCTGCACATAACATATTCTTGTGCTAAATTGTCAAGATGGTCTCGTTCGTCATCATTAAATATTTATAGGATAACCAGAACACTGACTGGCTCTCAAATTTCTCTTCTTGTTCATGTATCAGATGTAATAAAATGATCCGCTTAAGTGTCACAGATGACTTTCAAAGTCACAGCGAAATCGTCGTGTCCTGCACTAACACACTGGATGCTTAGGCTGCTGCTGCTGCTGCTGCTCCTGATGATGTTGATTATTATTATTATTTCTTTTTTTTATTATGTACTAATGATATGTTTTGTTATTTAAATTTTATTGTACAACAATCAATTTTTTTTTAGTGCCAAATGTAACGTTTTTATCTTCCAATGTGTTACAGACATGCAGCCCTAATGTTCCTGTCACTAATATTCTATTTGTACAAAGGGACGGGAAGATAGATTTAATTATTTAAACCTGTATTACCTCTGTTCCTATTGTCTTTCATTTGTATTCTTCCCCTCACTCTGAAATCACCTTAACCTCAGTTAATATTAGCTCTCCCTTCTTCCTTTTCCCTTGATTGATTATGGCTGCAGCAGTTGTTTCCTATTGTAATCGTATTATTTACTCAGTCTTACTCAGTAAAGAGGCAAAATTCCTTCCACGTTTTCACACTAAGAAAAAAATGCTTTAGATGGTAATAGCTTTCCCTAAGGGAAAATGTAATTAGGTTTACTGACCTGTCCACAGGGGTGGAGTGGTTAGCACGTTTACCTCTCAGAAACAAGGTCCAAGTGTGAAACAAGGTGCTTTTTGTGTGAACTTTGCGTGAATAAAAAGGTTCAGGTTTATATTTACACAATATAAATAAATTCTGATAGTAAAATAGTTTAAAGGTTTAAAACAGATATGAATATGTGGAAGACTAGCAGTTTGTAAACACGTGTTTCTTTTAAAAGCTGGGGGTTAGACCTTATCACCTATGTGACCCTGGTCAGAATGAAAAATGTTGAGTATTTAGCCAAAGTGTGACCAATATATAAGACTGATTTCCAGCTCGGAGTGTAACTGTGCTACGCTTTTTGCTGCGTGTAGTTTCATACAGTCTTAGTAGCTTCAGGCCACTGGGGGATACAAAGATTTATGACCAATAGTACATATTTGAAAACTTGCTGAATGTGGTTTTGTTCCAGCTGCTCCTAATGAAATGACCCTGAAACACAGATAATATCAGATTAAGGGCACTGGTACACAGGCACTGTGTTTAAAGATTTATTTGTCTGCTTCTCTTTCAGTCACACCTGCTGGGAATCTATTTCATCTCATCACAGGAATTTCTAGCTAACGCCTACGTCCTGGCTGTATTGCTGTTTTTTGCTCTGTTACTACAAAGGACATTTCTGCAGGCATCCTACTATGCAGCCATTCAGACTGGCATCAATTTAAGAGGAGCAATCCAGGTGTAAAACACTTTCTGTATATAGAACATGGAGCACTTAATATTTCTATATATGTGTATGTGTGTGTATATGTGTTTGTGACTGTATACATTTATAAATATTTAAATTTTAATTGTTAAATTATAGAACTATTTTAGAAATCAGTTTCCTTGGATTTAACTTTTTGTCCTTTGTCTTTTGACAGACAAAGATCTATAATAAAATAATGCGCCTATGTACCTCCAACATGTCTATGGGGGAAATGACAGTGGGCCAGATCTGTAACCTTGTTGCCATAGACACCAACCAGCTGATGTGGTTCTTCTTTCTGTGTCCCAACCTGTGGGCCATGCCAGTACAGGTAGAAATGTCAGATCAAGCTTAGGTCAAATACAAAATGAACCTTGACATGGTGTAATTTTCATTATTAATGCATTACTGTTTCTGATTGACAGACCCTGTAAAGAATTTTCTTTTTTTCTTTTGTTTAAAATAGTTATATTCTATATTCTATAGTATATTGTATATAATAACATAAAGAGGTTTTCACAAGATATCAAATTTAAAAATAGCCTTGTACACATGTATCAGCGAAATATTACACTCAGCTGATGGAAAATGATTGCTCCCAAATATGCACTAGTGCAATACCCTATTAGATTTCTACTGAGTTTACCAGATGCTCACAGCTGAGACATCGGTGTCTCCTCTGTACTACTTCTGTGTATTTTAGTCGTTTGCAAAATTAGATTTGTTTTACCTGGGGAGTATTTGATGCATTTGAAGTGGGATATTTAGTTACAGTCAAATTCTGATGCATTCTTACTGCTTCTTTTCCCAGATTACTATGCTCATTATAATATTAATAAATTGTTCCTACAGCTTCTGGACTAGGCAGGCCCTCATTGGAGTGTATTATCAAGGGACCACTTAACTCGGTCCACCATTAGGGCTATTGGCATCTACTTTATTTTTTATTTGAAAGGCCCAGATGTTCAGATGAATTAATACTCATATAATTTAGCATTCTGTTTCAGCAATCCCTGGTACTTTTGTTCTTTTGAGGGTTTTGAGAGGTGTATGTTAAAGAGTCATATTGTTAATAATAACACTCCCAAAGGTCTTTGAATAATGAAATGCAATTTTGGTTTCTGGATTTCTTCCAAAGAGGCTCTCTAATGAGGAGTGACAGTGGCTTCCTTTTACTTTGGATTTAATTGAATAAAAAATACAGCTTCCATAATTAACCATATTTAATTTAATGCATTGTATTGTTTGACATATGCTATTATTTTATTATATTTTTATTTATTTATATGTGAAAAAAGTGCATATTTAAAATTTAAATAGTAATGGGCATATCACTTTAGTCTTATGCTTATGGTATATGCAAAAAACTAAAATACCAATTTTAACCCTCATTGCAAAATAACCAGATGTTTACAGGAAAACATTGTAGTGACAATGTTCATCAAAAATGTTAGATGGTAGGCTTTTAAATACTTGTTAATGGTTGTAAGACAGAAACTATTAATGCTTTGAATAATGTATATGTCTTTGCCTTGTATGTTAAATACTGTGAAAAAATGTCATCACAAATATCAGTTTGTTCTATTTTAGATCATAGTTGGTGTGATACTGCTTTACTACCTTCTGGGAATGAGTGCCTTGATTGGGGCCACTGTCATTGCCCTTCTTGCCCCTGTGCAATACTTTGTGGCCACCAAATTGTCCCAAGCTCAAAAAAGTACTTTGGTATGTTTTGTCATCTTATACCTTTTCCTTTATCTTGCTGTTCAAAAAATACACAAAAAACAGACTACATATACAACATAAACAGATGTTTTTATTTAATATGGATCCTACAGCTTTTAGTGTACCAAATATAGATTCCCGAAAGTGGGACAATGTATACAAATGCATTTAAACGTAGCTAATTATGTAAATCTCAGTGCATGAGCAGTGTGATATTTGTCCAGAATAAATGACTTTCTCAAATCTTATTCCACTACACTGTAGGTTAATCACATTTAAATGCAACAGTAAGACACTTCCAGCGTTATTTCTCATTTTATAGATTACGGATTTAATTTAGTATTATTATTCAGGTTTTGAATACTTTTATTAGTAAACTGGTAATTTTTGGGGGAGCATGTAAAAAGGGGATTTAATGAGAAGTACAAGAACAATACAGGCTTAAATGCAAAAGATGATCTCATGTACTCAGCATTACTTCAACCCTTTAATATTGTTTCTGCAGGAATACTCCAATGAGCGTTTAAAGAAAACCAATGAGTTATTGCGTGGTATCAAGCTGCTAAAGCTTTACTCCTGGGAACACATCTTCTGTTCCAGTGTGGAAGAGACCAGAGGAAAAGAGCTCAACAGTCTGCAGGCTTTTGCTCTCTTCACATCTGTCTCTAGTAAGTAATAGCTGGTCCACTGTAAATATTTTTAATGTAACAATGAACAAAAAATGAAAAATAAGTCACTCTTATGCAAAGGTTTCTCAATAACTAAACTTTTATGTTCTTTTTTAGTATTTATGAATGCCGCTATTCCAATTGCAGCAGTTCTCACTGTAAGTACAACTCTCTGGTAAGTGCTAAACACTGGTGTGAAATGTCTAGGCTTGATCTTTAAAGAACTGCATTTGCTGTCAAAAACACAAACCTCTGATCAGTCAATAGTCTCATGTGATCTGTATGTGTGTGTGGGCAATTCTCCCAGACGTTTGTGGTCCATGTGCACCTGTCCGATGATGCAGATCTGTCCCCAGCTGTAGCGTTCGCCTCACTCTCCCTTTTCCACATCCTGGTCACACCTCTCTTTCTCCTGTCCAGTGTGGTTCGCTCCACAGTCAAAGCCCTTGTCAGGTTTGTCACACATGTAAAGCATTAAGACATCCAAGGATTTAGTTTGTGTTTAAAACACATAATTTATAATCTATAGTGTTAACACCATAACAGAAGACCAATAGTCTATAGTTGTTAAAATGTAACTGAGACATTATCCTCCTACTGCCCACCGAGCTGGCTGTAAATGCTAAAAATAGGGAACCCTAAATACATCTTGTATATTAGGTAAATATCTATGTTATGTCTATGCCTATCTATGTTCCACTACAAGTTTTTAAGCTCAGTGTAAAATACATTAAAGTACAGAAGGCTTATGACACTGAATTCACGGTCAAAAAGATTCCAGTGCAGTTTAAAATAAATTTACTCGTTACTCTGTGTCATGGTCTAATAAATCATTTTAGTTCACTGGAACGGCAGAGCATAAATTACAGAGGTTTATATCCAACAAGGTTCATCTAAATATAGAACTACCAGTGGTTCAGGGTGGGTTGTCCAGTCAGTGATGTAAAACATGACAGCTATATTTATAGCACAGTCATTATAAAATAAGAAGTGGGTTAAAACTGATAACTGACAAAATTCTGATAACTATTAATAAATGTAATGTTTACTGATATACATGTTTCCCTATCTTTCTGATTAAGTGTAGTTGGATAATCTTTATCCTAAGTCCAGTACTTTGTATCTCAGTGCTTCCAACACATGAATTATATATTGCCCTTGCTGTTTTAGAACAGATTAAACATGCGCTGTAACACCATTACTGACTGAATATGTAAAATCTCTGCCATTTATTAAAAAAGGTAATATTGGTAATTAGTAAATACATATCATTTATCATTTCATTTCATTTAAATGGTTTGTTTAGTGTCCAGAAGCTGAATGAATTCTTCACCAGTGATGAGATTGGGGAGGAACAGGAGTCCAAGTCCACTGTTCCAGCCATTTCCACCAACAATAGCAACTACCAGGCTTTGGTAATAACACATACAGTTTATTTTTATCAGCCACAGATTTAGCAACGTTGCATACTCTCTATAAGTGCAACATCTTGTTTATTAATATTGGAATATTATACTTACCTTCCAATTCATTCAGACTGTTAACATACATATTAACTGAATGCACGTGTGCAGTAATATTTTTGGTGAGGTATATGTTCTGTGCTTTAGCCTCTGATTAATGCCTATGTGGTGACACATCCCACTACAATTCAGTGAATTGATTACTGCCTCTGAATAAGTGAATGAGCAAGCGAATGAGTGAGAGATTGATTGAGGCAGTGATCTGAGGTGAAAATGTGGAAGTGAATAGGTAATTAAATGTGCAACTGCATTCTCTTAACATGTGTGAGCAACATATATTACATTTTGCCTTTTAGCACAAATGAAGCCGGCAAATATTCTAACAGATTTAAATTAGATCAAATTCAAAAATTCGATACGACTTACGATATGACAAAAATATTAACTTTCGTTAAAATCCGTGCATTGTTTCATGTTATTCATTTGTTTGTTTGTCTTTTAGCCACTAAAGGTTGTGAATCGTAAGCACCCAGTGCGTGAAGACTGGAAAACCTATGGACTACAGAGTGAATCATTTATAGAAACATCTGCTCTAGAAGATGATATCTGCATCAGGGTAATAAATACAATTGTTACTTTCAGACACTTGGTAAGATACACCCAGAACATAGTGCCAATCCATTGCTGGGCACACACTCACTCACTCATACATACTATATAGGGGCAATTTAGATATGGGCAAATTCGAGCAGCTAATTTACCTTAAAAACATCTTGTTCATAATATATATTATTATGGTTAAATAACATAGGTTATTCATACTTTTCCATATAGATTATTTAATTTTATTTTGACATTACTGGTATTGCACGTTTTGTATATCGTAACATGTTTTTAATGACCAACTTATTTATCCAACACTGCTTTTCAATATTATTTAAACATACAATGACAGAAGAGACATTGGCCATCTGCCCAGAAGTTGAATCCATGTTCTTCTTGCTGAATGGTGACAGGGCTACCCCCTGCTTCACATTGCTGTCCCACCGAGTGACTTATTAGAAACATTATACTGGGGAGCTCGTCTCTTTAAAAGCAGTCTCATATGTTGCTGTGTTGTGCATATTTGAGTTACAGTAGCCTTTCTTTCAGAACTAGTCTGGTCATTAATTATTGATGTCGCTTGCCAAAAAAAAATGCTTCAATTCATGAAAAACTGCTTCTAGATGAGAGTTTTTTCTTTACTCCACTATTATGAGACTGGAGACTCTTGTAGGTGGAAATGCATGAATGTTAGCAATTATTCAAATACACAAACCAGCTTATCATGCAACAATGAGTAAAAGTAAAGATAAAAATTGTGTCAAAACTTAAAATTTGTTTTGAAATCTTGTATTTTCTGACTTTGGCATGTGGCATTTTGTTGACAGATAACCAATGGATATTTCAGCTGGACTGATGGAGCACCTACACTCTCCAATGTAAATATAAAAATTCCATTTGGTGAGTCTGCAAAAGATGGAATTACAATTAAATAAATTTAAGGGTTAGGATTTGACTTCTGTAATTGTATATCTCTATATTATGGGTATGTGATTGTGTGTGTTGTCTGGATGTTTTCAACCAGGTCAGCTGACCATGATAGTGGGTCAGGTGGGCTGTGGGAAATCCTCTTTATTACTGGCTGCACTAGGGGAGATGCAGAAGATCTCTGGCACTGTCACATGGAACAGGTATATCTGTAATACATAATGCATAATAATGTTTATAATAATTTAAGTATCATGTTGTGTGCTAGCCAGTTTGTGTTACACATTGTCATTCCTTTAGTATTTTAATACCCTTTAAACTGATCTTTAAATGAGTAATTAACTGACATTTGTCTTGGTTGAGAAAACTGAGATTTAAGAGCAGCTCAGCAGTGATAGAACAGGTAACGTCCTGTAGATTAAATCGGTAATTGAAAAGCCAGAATCGATAGTAGAGTCAGCATGTCAGATGCTAGAAAGCTCATTAAGTTGATGAGCATGTGCACAGAAAGCAAGTTCATTTAACATGTCCACTGAAAAACAGGGTTTATGATGTCGGTCTATGTGACATTATCTTAATTTATTACAGGTTTGTGCACATTTTTTATTATTTAATACTAAACAAAACACAACATGTATTTGTATCACATCCTGAGCATCTGTTAGACAAACACATAAACTACAGCAGAATCACTAATTAAATATAAACATTTTATGCATAATTATCAATATACTTAATTATAAACACGATTTAGTAAAGAGGTTAGAGACTGTAATAAAAATATTTTTAATCTTACAGTTCTGGAAATATAAATTGGGAACATCTTGGGAATACACAACTATAATAATTAAATCACATATAATTAAAGTCTAACTGTTTTCAAAATATATTTATAATTGATTATATATTTCTCTTTTCCATTGTCATCATTTAACAGCAATCCATCATTGGATTCAGAATGTGATGAAAGGTATGTTTTTCTGATTGTATACATCTGGAAAATATATATAGGCTGATTCTTTATTATTTTTAATTAAAATTATGTTCCTGTGTGAAGTCTTCCTTATATTTTCATCATGTGGCCTAGAGTGGGTTTTATATGTAATATTCCATCTATGATTGGATTTGCTGGTCTTTAATAACCTCACTAAGCCTCATTTCTAGCTGTTCTTCGCACTGAAGCCGAACACACTTCAGCTGCAATGTGTCGCACTGTAATGTGCTTTCTCATTCTCATCCCCTTTCCTCTCAAATTCCCCTGTTACCTAATAGCACAGCACTGGACATCCATTCAACATTTTCTTTGTAGACCATTTGTGTTCCCTAGGTGCCTGCATTACCTGAGCAAAAAGAATGTTAACACTGGATGTGATGAGCTACAATGTGCACGTTTATTGATTATCTAATTTAATGTGTTCTCCGTTGCACTATGCAATTATACATTAGTCAGATTCAGAGTCATTCCCTCTTGTGCTGGTTAAGCCTCTCCAAACATTACCCAAACCTTCTTAAGCGCTGGACCAGCAGCTAGAGACGGATTTATCATTTTTCCTCTGGCTCATGACTTTTTCATTCATTCATTATCTCTTGCTTTATCCTATATTAGGGTCGCGGTGGGGTTCCCCATGCCCGTCCAGGGCAGAACGTTTCAGGCGCTGGGCAGATACACCCAGGACAGGGCGCCAATCCATCACTGGGCACACACTCACTCACACAGACACGCACACATACACACTCTATATGGGGCAATTTGGAGAACTCAATTGACTTGATCCATGTTTTTGGACTGTGCGAGGAAATCGGAGAACCCGGAGGAAACCCACGCAGACACGGGGGGGAACATGGAAACTCCACCCAGATGGAGATCCAAACCGGGAATCCCTAGCGCTGAGAGGCGAACTTGCTAACCACTAAGCCACCGTGCCGCCTGGCTCATGACTTATGCACAATATAATTTCAATTCTTCTTAAAGAAAATCTTTAATACATATTTATTGATTGAACCTTTTTTCAATACATTAATTATATTTAAATGTCTGTGTTTGTGTGTGTGTGTGTGTGTGTGTGTGTGTTTAGTCCAGATGCAGCCTGTGATGAAGAAATCAGGTGTGTACACACGTTTTGCAAACATAATACAGTAAAAAAAATCTATTTAATCTTTTATTAATAGCACTTAATCACCAACACCATAAGAGTTAGTAAGATCATATAAGATATATTTGGTCATTGTGGTTGTAAAGTACTATGTACCCCCAAGAGTACACTGAGGCGATAGTGGCAAGTTAAAACTCCCTGACATTGATTCTGTAATATGATGTATTTCTAAAACTTAATGATAAGATAATGTTCTGGTAAATTATTGATTAATTTGGTGCTTGCTATATTCATGCATCATTATAATCTGAGCTGGAATGTCTACCATTAAACAGTTATTGCAGATAAACCGTACAGATAAAAAGGGACAGATTGTGTCTTTTGCTCATTCTTTTGGCAGAAAAAGAGGAGCTGTAGCATACGCTTCCCAGAAGCCCTGGCTGCTTAATGCCTCTCTTGTAGAGAACATCACCTTTGAGATGCCTCTCATCAAACAACGGTAAAAGCTTTATAAGTCCAGATGATTGTCTTTTAAGCCTTTTTGTAAGGTGACAAACACTCAGTACCACCTCAAAAAGCTACTATAAGTGTAGACAGAATGACGCAATTCTCTTTATAACTACATTTAAATGTTTTTAAATGCTTTATTGCTGGAAGAATGTAAATAGAGAGCTTACTAATGTACTGCTTGGTGTAGAGCTTCAGATAAAGGATGCTTAGCCCCCTGAGACTAAGAACAAAATGGCTTTTAATTATTTTTTTAATATAAATTGTAATAATAGGTCTCAGATGTCCTCTTTAAGGATCAGCAGGATTTAATGGAGTGGCATGTATTGCATTACAATATGACCGAACACATGATGTCCACTGTAGTGGACAAAAATTAATTGCAAGGTCTCAGGAGGATAGCACGTGATCATTAGAGATTAAGATAAACATGGTATCACCTGTGTATACAGTTTGTTAAAACACTTATGTATTGCATAGCCATTTAAATTTACCCTATATGCTTTAGGATCATTTTGTATTATTGATAACTGTAACTGATTGGGGATAGTATATAGTGTTTTTGATGATGTCAAGAATAAGAAAAAGACTAGGTTCATTGTACACAATATGTTTATTCAACTGTTTAAATATAGAAAGTCCATCATTTATCAGTCCTCCAAATCACTCACATACACTGACTACATAATAACAATTATGTTTTTGTCGTCATCCTGTTGCCGTGGTGAGGTGAAGCAAAAAGAGAAGCACGTGTTTATTGTACCCTTCATTTAGTCTCATTGAGAATGATCTTCTGCCCACATACATTTTGTTTTTCAGTACAAGTCATTTCAAGTTCCTTTTTAAATTGCTTTGAGATATTAAAAAACTAATCACATCCACCCCCTCTACTCCCCCACCTCCCACATAGACGTGTCTATACTTATCTGGTCAGATGGACAAAATAAGTATTTTAAAGAAAAATTGAAATAATTATTTTAAACGTCTCTGTAATTATAGCTATTATTCTGGCATGATAAAAACACCATGTAAAGAAGAAAAACATGTTTTTATCCAAAGGTCTATCTAAAAAAAAATATAATATAATATAATATAATATAATATAATATAATATAATATAATATAATATAATATAATATAATATAATATAATATAATATAAGGCGGCACGGTGGCTTAGTGGTTAGCACGTTCGCCTCTCAGCACTAGGGATTCCCGGTTCGAATCCCCATCTGGGTGGAGTTTCCATGTTCTCCCCGTGTCTGCGTGGGTTTCCTCCGGGTTCTCCGGTTTCCTCCCACAGTCCAAAAACATGGATCAAGTCAATTGAATTCTCAAAAATTGCCCCATATAGAGTGTGTCTGTGTGAGTGAGTGTGTGCCCAGTGATGGATTGGCGCCCTGTCCTGGGTCTATCTGCCCAGCGCCCGAGACGTTCTCCCCTGGATGGGCATGGGGAACCCCACCGCGACCCTAATAGAGGATAAAGCGGGAGATAATGAATGAATGAATATAATATAATATAATATAATATAATATAATATAATATAATATAATAATTTGTATTTATCACTTCAAACTCAATAGTTGAACTCATCAACTTCACATGTATATAATATTTTTTTCAATAATTTGTCACATTCAATCCATTGTGTGGCTAAATACATAAAATCTGCAAATTTTACACCATAATCAATGTTTTTCCTAAAGCAATAACTAAGATAACTCCTGATTGTAATAAGGAAAATACTGTGTACTGTAATACAGTGTACTGTGATGCCAATGTGATGAGATCTTTTTGATACTTTGTGCGTGTGCAGTTATAAAACAGTGATTGAAGCATGCTCCCTTCAGCCAGACATCGATATTCTGCCACAAGGAGACCAGACTGCGATTGGAGAAAGGGTTAGTCTGTGCCTTAGAGCTGATGTGTTCTTTATCTTCATACTTGACTCCTGCTCTCATTCTCAAATCCGTGTTTGATCAGTGCTCCACCACCACAGAGTGCTGCAATCACTTGTAAAGTTTCTTAATATATACCTATTTTCCTTCAGGGTATTATTCTATCAGGTGGCCAAAGGCAGAGGATTGGTGTTGCCCGAGTCCTTTATCAGACCACCAATGTTGTCTTTTTGGTGAGTCAACTCATCCCACCAGCACTTACAGTACACTGTAGAGTCAGTCACTGTAAATACAATACTGGTTGATATGGTTGGGAAACATTTTTTAAACAAAATGACATCACCTGAAAAATGTGAACGCTGGTTATACAACTGAACTGAGATATTATTATAATTTGAATATTATAATATGCATTATTTACTTAAACTGATAGTTGTATTATAGGATGACCCATTCTCAGCACTGGATATCCATCTAAGTGATCACTTGATGCAGGAGGGGATTCTGAAACTGCTCAGAGAGGAAAAACGAACTGTTGTGCTAGTAACACACAAACTACAGTACCTTCCTCACGCAGACTGGGTAAGTTCAATTAAATTAAATATATACACACATCAATTTATAACTCAAAAATACAAACACACACTCCTACACAAACAACGTACCACATATACCATATGTTTATATGACTTATACAGTATATGACATATATGATTTTTATATATATATATATATATATATATATATATATATATATATATATATATATATATATATATATATATATATATATATATATATATATATATATGGGGCAGCACAGTCTGGTTAGCACATTCGCCTCTCATAGGGATTCCCTGTTCGAATGTAGTTTCCATGTTTTTCCCCGTGTCTGCGTGGGTTTCCTCCGGGTTCTCCGGTTTCCTAAAAGTCCAAAAAAAATCAGTTTTTTCTCAACTTGATTCAGGTGTGTCTGTTTTTATGCCCAGCAAAATCTGCCCAGCGGGAGATAATGAATGAATGAATATATATATATATATATAAAAAAAAGTGTGTCTGTTTACTGTGGCAGTGAATGACATGATGAATGGCATGTCCATATATTGATCTCACTCTCTTGAGAGTATTAATGCTAATGCCACCTTCCCAGCTTGAGCTTTGTATTTTACTTTCAATTTCAGTTTTCCATTTACTAAAAAGAAAGGAGAAGGGAAAAAATCGTCCATGTATCTTCATTAAAGGGTTTATTTAATGTATATTCTCATGCAATGCTCTAAATGCCCCTTGTCCAGCTGCACGGTATATTGATTTTCTAGATAAAATTAAATCAACACATCCTCCTACACAATGTAACGTTCTGATACTATTTATTTAAGATGTTGGGGGAAATGTGAAATGTACAGAAATAAAGGTACTGTTACAATTTGTTAAGGGTTTTAAAATAAAATTTAACAAATCCAGTCTTGTCACTGACAAAATTTAAGCAAGTTTGCATTAGTCTGTATAACAGACTGTCTAATTAGCAGCAGTATGCTTATTGTTGACATCTGATTGTTAGATCATTGCAATGAAGGATGGAACAATACAAACAGAAGGTACTCTGAAGGACATCCAGAACTGTGAGCCGGAATTATTTGAGCAGTGGAAAGCTTTGATGCATCGTCAGGACAAAGAATTTGAAAAGGTAAGGCACCTTTATAGAAAAAAACAAAAAAACCTACCTCTCTAGATTACCATACTATATAAATATATACTATGTTTATGTTTTGTATATTACATTTTAATCAAACCTCATGAATTTCTTCATTCAGTTCCATATATACATGCATGTATTTGTTTTGTGATAGGAAACTGTGGCTGAGAGCACCACTGCACTGGAAAGAAAGAACCTAAGGAGAGCCATGTACTCAAGAGAGGCGCTGAAGACTGAGGAGGAGGACGAGGGTAAGAATAGGCACATCTCTGGATGTCCTTGTCTATTAGAATGCATTGATTCTAGGTTTATTTTTTTGCATAAATCCCTTCAGACTGAACTCCTGGCAAACACATGCTGTACATTTACTCTTCTATTGTATTTAGTACTTTAGTAGGGCATTGATTGCAGAAATATCTCGTATGACAAACATAATGCTACTTAATATTTTTGTCACCTGGCAGCAGCAGGTTTGCTCAAGCAGCAATGTATTAAATAAATATAGGGCTAAACTTTACATTAAACCTTTCATCTCTCGGGCTCATACAGCTCATACTTCAGCCTTGAAGTAAATGTTTTATAATGTCAAATCCTTTTCCCAAGATATTGACTTTGGCTTCCAGCCTATTGGTCTGCAGTCAAGCCTGCATCTTCAAACTCTGTCCTCTGTTACTTTGGGGTTTATCTGTTGTGTTCTGTCCTCTGAAAGTGTATAATGATCTCTTTGACCCTACTCTGAATCAAGCTTGGCAGTTCATAGGTGACTGCTAGACACCTGGCATTAAGCCCAGCTACGAATCACTAACAGTAATCATGCCAAACATCAGTGTTTGTAAAAGTTTCTGTCATCATCTTTGCTCCAGAGAGGTTTTTAAATACGTCTGTCTTGATTACCTGCATCCTTAACCATGGTGTGATAAAATGGTTTAATTAAAAACCATCACTTTTAAGACTTTTATAAAACCAATAAACCATTAATGTTAATATGGCATACTAATGTCATGTACATATTTACATATTTTTCTCAATATTCTAAACAATTTTTTTTGGACTGGCTTTTTTTTTATTGTTTCTTTGGATTATTGATCTCAGAATGATTAAGTTCATTGCAATTACGCACTGAATAGTTCCTTTCTAGTTTAATGGCTCCACATGGTTTAGTTCTATTTTAGATAATAAAATGGCTTTAAACTAACGCCAAGCCTTTTATGTTCTGTTGTCTTTGTGAGATGTTCGTCTGGAGTGTTATCACACTGTGCTGTCTGCCTCTGTCTGATAAATATTGCTGGCTCTTGTGGCCTTTGTGTCCTTGCAGCTCTGGGGATAGCACTCACTCCTGAAGCAGGTGTGGGTTGAAGTGCATGGTTGTGTAAATGTGAATTTAGCTCATATGAAGTCATGTGTGTTCTGTCCCTGTTCTCGACTGCATGTTCTTGTTCATGCAGAATTTCACTGCTTTCTTATCAAAACATACAGCATGACCATTAAATATTCTAAACTAGTTCTTACACTAGTTCTTACAGGCTTCGTCTGTATTAGTAGTTGATAGCTGTGTATCTATTTGTGTTATTATCTCTGACTCTCTCTTCTCTCAGCACCTACTGCTACTGGGCTGCTGCCTGCATTGCACTTAAAATTGCTGCATGAAGCTGGTTCTAAATTTAGATTTGGATAGTGGCTAAAGGTGCTTTGAAGTCTTTTGTTGTTGACCTTTGTCATTTCTCAGAAAGTGATCAATTATCACTTAATTGTTTTACCATTTGTTTTAACCTGGAGCCTAATTTTTTTCTTTATGCATGTGATGTCTATATGTAAACAATTCAAAAGGAATTTTATACTAACTCAGTCTGTGATTCGTACATAATCCTCATATACAAAAAAATGTATCGTAATCTTGGGCCTGCAGGTCCTCTATCCCACTTGGTTTAATGCATTTTCATCTTTTTTACACCCAGTTTTACTTATTAATGGGCTGTTAATGAGCTAACTAGTTGATATCAGGGACAGGGTGTACCAAGTTAAATTTTTGGTTGGGATGAGTCCTTTTTGTGGAGTTTGCATGTTCTCCCTGTGCCTGACTGGGTTTTCTCCAGGCATTCTGATTTACGTCCACATTCCAAAGACATGCTGATGGGTAAATTGGAGATACTAATATACCCATAATTGTATTTTTATACAATTATTAATATTTAACAGCTCACATTACCTGTTTTTACCCAGCATTACTCTATAATTTCATATACAGTTTTTGATCATATAGCTTCTTTTAGTTCTAACTGTCACACAGGTGTAGAAAAGCAAGAATCATTTCATACTACTGACCCATATGGAAACAATGCGGGAAAGAGGCTTTTCTGTCTTAGTACAAAAAATTTGGTAAATAAAGGCAGAGCTGGATTGTTTGTTGTGGAAGAATTTGACAGTCCCACACAGAGTTCTGATCTCAACCAGATCAAATTTATTTACCTAACTTTGTCTACTGGGAAAGAAAAGTATCTCCTCGCATTGTTTCCATATGGGTCCGCAGTATGAAACGATACTTGTATTACTACACCTGTGTGACAGTTAGAACTCCTAAATTTGAGTATGAGGTGTGTCTAAGTATTTTCATAAAGATTTTAATCATAACCTTTATAAGAAAGTACATTATAGACTAACACCCCGTAACAAGTTTTGTACTCCCTAAGGTACAGTAATGTATATTATCTTATAGATTTTTTATGTTTCATTGTGAAATTTGTCATTCACATGGATGTCTGTTTTATATGCAGTCATAAACAACTCACTGAACTGTTGAAAGGTACATGAAACTGGCTAAAATAATGTTCTACAGCAGTGACCAGAGTATGTTGATGCCCAGGGCCTGTACATTCTAGCAGAACATGCACCAGTGAGCAAATGCCATTTAGGAGAATATAATAAAAAAAACACCTCTGGACGCTGTGAATTTCTGCTTTATTTATTTTACTTTTCAGCTCGACCATTTTCATTCTAGTCTTTTTTTTCATAAGCCTGAATCTTTGTTATGCTGCATGTGGGACTTAGAGTGCAGTGAATCACTGAATGCTCCATTACTGACAGAGTGAGACTAATGTAGGTAATATGAGTGCTAATAATTGCACATTTATTTCACATTATAATTAGCTCTATAACTTCTGAGAAGAAACAGTGACCGTTGCAGAAATTCCATTTCATCAGTGGTCACTGTTTGTGAAGCTGCGTATCGATGCTTTTTACACAAGCCCCTTCATCTTCAAACAAACATAGTCATTATGGTCAGCCTGTCTCTTCCCTCACATGATTGTATATGCCTGCAGAGGAGTCTGTGGAAAGTGATGATGAGGACAACCTGCTGCAAGCATTGAGGCACAGAGCCACCATTCCATGGCGTTCATGTGGGAAGTACCTCAGTTCAGCTGGCCTCCTGCTGCTGCCGTTGCTGTTGCTCTCTCAGCTTCTTAAACATTCGTTCATGGTGGCAATTGATGTCTGGCTTGCTCACTGGACGTCTGATGTCATCCACGCCAAGAGCAGCGCCCTCCTGCACAACTGCACATCAGTACAGGTTAGACACTCATTGATAAACAGATTTACCATACAACACCAGTAATGCAATACAAGGTAAATAAAAATATTAAATAATATATAATTACTCTACTGTTCTAATTGGCCTTATGGCATTGCAATGGATAATGGTGTCACTCCATGGCAAAAAGTTCACCTTGTAAATGCTGGTTGCTGAGTGCATTAAAACTCAGTATAGTGTGCTACCAAAAAACTAGTTTAACTACGTTTCTTGTCGATATGTAAAAATATAATTTGCTTATTAACATCCATTCTGTTAAATAATTTCAAGGTCTATTTTTTTATCAGCATTGTTCACCTGATATCATAATGTTTTCACTAAGTGCTACGGTCGGTCATTCTTAACCTCCCTTAACCTCCCAAATGATCATCAATATCCTTTGAAGATGTAATGACATGCCTTTGCAAATATTTAGAAGCTGTAATGTTACTGACACATTACAGGAAGTGTTTCTCTGATGAGCACACATTATAAATACAGCAGGTGTGCGGGGTTATATGACCTGATTAGTGAACATTCCAGTGTGTCAGCTGAACTCTCTGAAAAGCGTGTGATAAAGCCAGACACTTGATCCCCCATCTGAACTGTTCTAAATGTGCAGATATGTAAAGTATTGGGTATGTCTCCAAACTAACTTGATGCTGTAAACTAAAAAGAATAAGAGAAATAATAGTTTATTTCTGTAGTAGATTTAAATTTTAATTTTACATTCCTTGGGTACATAGTAGGGTGCAAACAGTTTATTTTTTAATCATAGTTTTACCTTATGACTTCAAGAAATATGCAGGTGGATTTGAATTAAAGTGTGAACATAACAATAATGCAATTTGCATTTATATATATATATATATATATATATATATATATATATATATATATATATATATATATATATATATATATATATATATATAAAATCACTTTCAGTGTCAGCTTGTCTTTGAGGTAGATGATAATATTTTGCAACAAACCCAGAAGCTAGGATAACTAAATGAGCTAATCATTCAGTGATAGTAGAATTTCAATAAAAGAGTTATTTATTTGAGCCTGTGGCTTGCTAATTTAATTATAATGATTTAAATTATAATGAAGTCTACAAAAACACACAGCTACAGAAAAGACTATGTAAATTTTAGCTTTGTAATCATTATTAGTATATTGATTTTCTGGGCTGTTTATTTCCCCACAGTATAATTAGTGTTAGAAGCTCAATCTTTAATGTAGTCAATATTTGGATTTCTCTGTTGGATTTCACTTTTCTTTACAAACTTGACTGTGGAGGTATCACTGTAAAGTTAGACTGGATTAATTTTCTACTTTTTTAATACGGCTGCTCCTGCAATTTGTGCAGACTATGTTATTTTATTACCATACATGTTAAACCCTATATTAATGGTCATTGCATTGCATTGTGGGATTGTAAGTGATTAAACAACTCGATAATATTTATGCATAGCTATACAGTGCTTTTAATATGTCTAAGGATGTGGGTTATATTCTTTATTTTTACATTTTCAAAACCAAGCACTTATTGGGCAAATATTAGGGAAAATCATTAGACAGGTTACCAGTGCAGCAAAGTGATGCTTATGTTTTAATATTGATTTTATATAATATCTATATGTTCATATCATTGCTTGCTGTTTGGTTTTGATTTTTGTGATTGAAAACATAATATGTGTGTGTTTGTATGTGTGGTGTTGAATACAGGACTGTGGATTCAGTCACTCATCATATCTGCTGGTGTTCAGTATGCTGTGCTGCCTGGGTATTATACTGTGCTTGGTCACGTCTGTTGCTGTGGAGTGGACTGGGCTACGTGTCGCAAAAGAACTACATAACAGTTTGCTTAATAACATCATACTTGCCCCCATGAGGTAAGCAACCCTTCATTATTCCACTGCTGTGGTCTATTGTTCTGATGGCACTGCCTTTCACTGGAATGTTTAGAATAATCTTTGTGATGCACTATATGTGTATTTGTCAGTATGTCCATGGTAAGAGTCCATACTCTTATGTCACTTAGAATTAAAAAGACACACCATTTCACATAATTAGGTCTCTGTAACCCATCTGTTTGGTGCCTGATGTGGCTCATCTGCTGGAGCTCAGGGCAGCAAACAATGTGTGTTCCATGGCAACAACAGAGAGGTTAGGGGTAATGAGGGGGAAATCGTGTGCTGTTTGCTGAAGGTGAAAAAGAGGTGCCGACTCTTTCACCTATCATTTTAGATGATTAACCCAAGACACCGTTTAGGTGGAATTATGGTCAGTGTTTCACAGTTGGCGAATAGTGGAATTGACTCTCCAATATCCTTTAAGTGAAATGAATCGATTATCAGTTTAATAATCATACTAATACAGTTTACGGTTTACTGTTTAAGGAAGAAAAAATATATGTATTAAAATGACATTTTGGTCTTTTTTAACTGTGCTCTTATTTTTATTCAGGTTGTTCGAAACGACTCCATTGGGAAGCATTCTGAATCGATTCTCAGCTGACATGAACACCATAGACCAGGTGAGTTACTACATGAATATTTTCACAATTTAACACAAAGTTTGCGTGGTATTGGCCATGTTTTTAATACATTTTCATAAATAGATTTTCAAAACCAAATGCTGATCTATTTATTTTATATAGTTAAATAATATTATATATTATATTGTAATATTATAATATTATAAATATATTGTTAGATATTCCCATTTTTTATTTATATATTATGTATTTTGTTATTATATGATTGGATGTTACAGTCACTTCGGAGATTTATGGATATGTGGTTAATACAAAGTTTATTATTTTATACATATATCCTTTCACATAAATTTTTTTTCATAGTTTTGTCCTTTTTCTGAGATACCTTCAACTTCTTGTTCTTTCTCCCTGTCTTTTTAAGCTTATCCCGACTACTCTGGAGTGTTTGATGCGCTCCACACTGCTCTGTGTTTCAGCATTGGGTGTGATCTCATATGTCACACCTGTCTTCCTCATCGCTCTCATTCCACTCACCGTGACCTGCTATTTCATCCAGAAATATTTCAGAGTGGCTTTCAAGTACGAGAACGTTCTTTTTGTTTGAAATTACAAGAAATAATTAAACCATATAGCCTTAAAAACATACCATAAAATAAAGTATTTTGTTCAAGCAAAACAATATATCTGATATAGTATAAAATGTTTAGGGAGAAAATATGTCACTCCACCCAGATCTGGATTTAAATACCCAGCACTGAAAAGAGAATGTACTAACCACTATCAACAAGTAAATATTAATAAAAAATTAAAAACTGTTAGATGTATTAGTGTTCTGTGATTTTATGTATTTATATTTATCTAGAGATTTGCAGCAGCTTGAGGATAGTACCCAGCTTCCTTTACTTTCTCATTTCTCTGAGACGGTGGAGGGACTCACCACCATCCGGGCCTTCAGGTGGGAGACTTGTCCATTTGACAAGGACAAAGTATTATTATTTATATTATAAAATATTCCTCTTATTTTTAAACACTTACACCTTTAACTTGATTTACAAATGTAACGTGTCAGATGACAAACATCACATGGCAAAATAAAAACTAAACACTAAATAAATTCACTTCCATTGTTGATGGAATTGTTGTGTGAAATAAATAATAATTTATTGTACAGGTATGAGGCCAGATTCCGTCAGAGGCTTCTGGAGTTTACTGATGCTAATAACGTCGCCTCTCTCTTCCTCACTGCTGCTAATCGTTGGCTGGAAGTTCGCATGGTACATTTACACATTCTCTGATTTTAATATCGACACACACAGAATAACACAATAAGTATGAAATTACTATTGACTATTACTATTGAGTTATATAAAAATATTGAGAGTATTTTCTGGGTGTACTCTCAGTGCCCAAAACGTTATCCCCAGATTGGGCATGAGGAACCCTCTGTGACCCTAGTATAGGATTAAGCAGAAGATAATGGATGGATGGAAATAAATCACCCTCTTAATCCATGTTTCTTTCCTTTATTTTGTTATGTATTTTTACTAGGAGTATATTGGGGCCTGTATTGTACTAATCGCTGCAGTGGCATCAATCACCAACTCTCTGTACAGTCAACTATCCACTGGTTTGGTGGGACTGGGTCTGACTTATGCGCTGATGGTATGACATCATATACAGATTTGTTCATTTCTAAATTAAATTTTAAAAAATTATATTCATCTTAATTTTTTTATAATGAAGTGTGTGTGTGTGTGTTTTTCAGGTGTCAAACTACTTGAACTGGATGGTGCGTAATCTGGCTGATATGGAGGTGCAATTAGGAGCAGTGAAGAGAATAAACAACCTGCTGAAGACTGAGCCAGAGAACTACGAGGGGTTGCTCTGTGAGTGAAGGACTTTAATAGAACTTCTAACACTGACCCAATTCTTCAATACATTAAAAAAAATCTGCTCTTCATTTTCACTTCTAGTTGCAGTCTTGCCCTCAATAATCTTCTTTCATATGCTGGTTTCCCTTTAATGCACTTGTCTTCTCATCAACCCCTCTGTCTTCATTTGCTCCTCCTTTTTTGTCACTCATTTCATTTCTCTCTTATTATGACATCTTTCGACATCGTTGTGCAGCTTCATCACAGGTGCCTGAGGGCTGGCCACAGAAAGGTGAGATCCAGATCCAGAACCTGAGCGTGAGGTACGACAGCACTCTGAAGCCAGTCCTAAAACACGTCAATGCCCACATCAGATCAGGACAAAAGGTAGCAACACACATCACTACAGACATACAAACATAATCTCTATTCAAACATTATCACATGCAAGGTTAATCTGGTCCAATATAGACTCTGTGGTATCATGTTAATGTTGACTGTCTCTGGATGTTCTGGATGGATGACTCTGTGGCTTCTTTTCCAGGTTGGCATCTGTGGCAGGACAGGAAGTGGAAAGTCTTCATTCTCCTTAGCCTTCTTTCGCATGGTCGACGCATTTGAGGGTAAAAAAAACAACAGTGCCTGATATACTAAGCCTATTTTTTAATTAAGCATTTTGTATATTTTCACAAACACATGGATCTCCTGTGCCTTTTTATTAACAGGACGCATAATCATAGATGATATTGATATAGCAAAGCTGCCTCTTCAGACTCTGCGAAGCCGTTTCTCCATCATACTCCAAGATCCGTTTCTCTTCAGTGGAACAATACGGTTAAAACTCTTTTTACCTTTTCTGTTCAGTTACTGTCTAAATTATCAGATGAGGTCTTAAGGACCCATGCCACGATTCACATACAGCATTGTAGGATTAAAAAAAGATCAGCCTTTCATAAAGTGTTTTTACTTAACACTTGAAATTTCACAAAAAAAAGTCTTAAAAATAATTGTACCTTTTTTGATGTACTTATCTTAACAGTTTATTTAGTTTAGTTTTTGTTATTTACTTTCACACACAATAATTAACATTGTATCAATTTCCTAAAAAAAAACTACTTTGTGTGAGACTGTATGCAAATTTGTTTGTTTTATTATTTAAAAAATACAGACTTTTACATCTAAAGCACCACTAAAGGTGTAATTTAGCTTATACACAACATATTTATCAACCAAATATTGCATGTACAATATTATGAACAACACACAAACTTACCTAATACATGTTTTTATAATGTAGCAGGACTTTTCATTCTCATTAACATTTGTATCATATAAGAATGTTTTTGATAAAGCTGTAGTTTCATGTAAATTGTTTTGAAGATCAATGTGACCTTTAATTAGTCTGCAGTTTAGTGAGTCCAGGCAAAAACATGATTTCTCTCATTAAAATTTAGCGCTGAGCTAAACTGCAAAACAAAAGAATAAACCTGTTCAGAACGATTAATATCAGGATTAAAGGCAAAGGTTAAGTATGGTGAACATTCATTCATTCATTATCTCCCGCTTTATCCTCTATTAGGGTCGCGGTGGGGTTCCCCATGCCCATCCAGGGGAGAACGTCTCGGGCGCTGGGCAGATACACCCAGGACAGGGCGCCAATCCATCGCTGGGCACACACTCACTCACACAGACACACTCTATATGGGGCAATTTTTTTAAAATTCAATTGTCTTGATCCATGTTTTTGGACTGTGGGAGGAAACCGGAGAACCCGGAGGAAACCCACGCGGACACGGGGAGAACATGGAAACTCCACCCAGATGGGGATTCGAACCGGGAATCCCTAGTGCTGAAAGGCGAACGTGCTAACCACTAAGCCACCGTGCCGCCGTATGGTGAACATGATTCATAAAAATAAAAGCTTTCTGTTTTTCTCATTAGTTTTAATTTAGACCCTGAGATGAAGGCTACGGACAGTATGCTCTGGGAAGCTCTGGAGATTGCACAGCTGAAACCGGTGGTCCAGTCCCTGCCTGGAGGACTCGGTAAGACTGGTGTTAATCACACAGCCGTGTTCTGTGGTGGTTGCAGTCAGTGATCGTGCCCCAATGTTCGTCTGTGTTTCAGATGCCATGGTGACGGAAGGTGGTGAGAACTTTAGCCAAGGCCAGCGTCAGCTGTTCTGTCTGGCTCGTGCATTCGTGCGCAAAAGCAGCATTCTGATCATGGATGAGGCAACTGCCTCCATAGACATGGCCACGGTGAGAAATGAGGGCAGTGGGTATAGAGGAGAGCTTCATAACTCCCTTAGGCTTTGCTGTCGCAATGCCTGCTTCTCTCTGACATAAGTAAATGAGGCATAGTGGGATTAGATCAGCTTAATGGACCAAATGCTCCAGTTGGTTCGACAAATAGAGCTCGACACGACTGGTTATGACTTCACACTGAACTTCACTGTTAATAACATTTAGCTAGAGAAAGGTCACATAGAATAATTATTCTCAAACACTGTACATGTTTTTGGACTGTGGGTGAACACACACTGGCATGGGGGAACTTGTAAACTCCACACTGACAGAACGAAGACGGTCCCACCAGCGAATCAAACACAGGATCTTGTTCTGAGGAGACACCACTGTGGTAGCTTGTCAAATATTATGGCTCATTGTATTTATACCTCTGCCTCCATTCTGCTTGTTACTTTAGGAGTACAGTGCTTATTACCACGAAGGTACCCTCTATGGAGACCTTTATAACTGTGTGGAAGCATATAGGTACCTTTTTGAACCTTTAAAAAAAACATACATTTGTCTTCAGTTTCAATAATTAGACCTAAGGGGTACATTAGTGTGAAGTGGACAGAAACTAAGCACATTCTCAATTAAGTGTAGCTATTTGTATGGTCTACATACAAACTTACATACTAAGCTATAATTTGTAGCCCGGCCGACTCTTCATGTCTACATTATTATGCTGTGTCAACATTATTCTAAATGTTTTCTTTTTTTTTTTTTGCAGGAAAGTATTCTGCAAAAAGTCGTGATGACAGCATTCGCTGACAGAACGGTGGTTACTATAGCGGTGTGTCAGCAACTCTATATCAATTACCTTGTATAGCAATATACTATGCGAAGATCGATGCATTATGTATAAGCTGTGCTTGGGTCAGGTTCAGCTGATGTGCTCATCTTTTCTTTTTAACTCCTCAGCATCGCGTGCACACCATCCTGAACGCCGATCTGGTAATTGTGATGAAGCGAGGGGAGATCCTGGAGTATGATCAACCTAAGGTGCTCCTCAGCACCGAGGGCAGCACTTTTGCCTCTTTTGTTCAGGCAGATAAATGACCTCCAATGACCTTCGATTTAAAGTGCAATTGTACAATGTATTATTGTTTTTATACGTCATCGTGTAACATATTTGTAAATAAGATATTATCTCTACGCTATAATAAAAGACAATTGCTTATATATAAAACACTGTTTATGTTTTATGGGTTTGTGCACATTTTATAAACTGTTCCCACAAAGTTGTGAGCACACAATTATCCAAAATACATTTGTTTTGTAAATAACTGTACATGCCTGAATGAAAATCCTAAATTTGGTAATTCAGATGAGTGTCCTCATACTTAAATTCACTAATTGTATGTGGTAAATTCATTTGTTATGTAGCACCCCCTGGTGGATATTAGATAACCTGCGCAAGAACTATATAAGCACCCACAACTAATGTAGTTTACAGTACATTTATATATATATTTATATATATATATATATATATATATATATATATATATATATATATATATGCCCAGCGATAGATTGGCACCCTGTCCTGGGTGTATCTGCCCAGCGCCCGAAACGTTCTCCCCTGGATGGGCATGGGGAACCCCACCGCGACCCTAATATAGAATAAAGCGGAAGATAATGAATGAATGAATATTATATATATATATTTTTTTTTCATCTGCATGTTGGCAACCTGACAACTATTGAACCATCGCCATAGCAACACTACATGTGCTCATGGTATCAACTTATAGCAGATACTGAACTGATATGTTCTTACAGATAAGACACTTGAGCTTGTGTTAAAGTTACGTTCTATGTCCAGAGCAGTGCCTGCTGTAGCTCAGAGGTCAAGCACATATCCGCATAGCAAAGCGTGTATACTATTGATGTACTCACCCTGCAGGTCAGTTTCAGGCCGGAGACACTCTGCATCTATTCTTGTAACATATTTTTAGATTTTATTGATTGCTTCAGCAGCTGCTGAAAACATTGCAAAGTTATTTCAAGAGTCTGTATATTATTATTATAATTATTAATATTAATTCCACTTGCCATAAAATGGACTTTGTAGTTCCACCATTCCAGACTGTAGTGCATCTGTTTGTGGACTAGAGTATAGACTGTGTAAGTCCCCTTTACTCTGTTCTAATGGTCAGGACCCAAGTAGTACCACCACAGAGCAAGGATTGTTTGGTTGGTGCATTATTTACTGTCACTGAGGTGTTTGAATGAAACTACAGCAGTTCACGCAGTAATTGTAAAACTATAAAGTCCATCTATTATGGTAAGTGGAGGAAATAGACAATGGAGCAAGAAAGAGATGTGTCCAAGATTTTGACTGGTTTTGTATAAATAAACACTATAATTTATCCCAATGGTGTAAATATAAGGTGTTAAGCTCAGGGCTAAGCAGCACGGTGGCTTACTGGTTAGCACGTTCGCCTCTCAGCACTAGGGATTCCCGGTCGAATCCCCATCTGGGTGGAGTTTCCATGTTCTCCCCGTGTCCGCGTGGATTTCCTCCGGGTTCTCCGGTTTCCTCCCACAGTCCAAAAACATGGATCAAGTCAATTGAGTTCTCCAAATTGCCCCATATAGAGTGTATTTGTGTGCGTGTCTGTGTGAGTGAGTGTGTGCCCAGCGATAGATCGGCACCCTGTCCTGGGTGTATCTGCCCAGCGCCCGAAATGTTCTCTCCTGGATGGGCATGGGGAACCCCTCGCGACTCTAATATAGAATAAAGTGGAAGATAATGAATGAATGAAAACTCAGGGCTCTACAAAACTCTATAAAACTTACCTAGTTTGTCTTGCTCTGTGTGGACAGTCAGATAGGAACAGAATGGACCCTTCCTCAAACGGTTTTAACAAAATGGACACATCCTATTGTCCAAAACATTTGTACCAGTGGATTTAAAAGAAACAAGAATTCAGCGATTAAGGAGCGTGTCGCATTTTTTTTCCAATTTACAAACTGACATTTGCATGTAAATAAAACTACATAATTTACATGACTGTGTAACTGAAACTGTTTAAGCTACTCAAGTCTCAATAACCCAAATGTGTAAGTAAGTAAATGAGTTAAGTATTTTACACTGACCTCAACAAAATGGACACATCCTATTGTCCAAAACATTTGTATCAGTGGGTTTAAAAGAAACAAGAATTCAGCAATTAATTAATTAATGGGAGTGTGTCCCAATTTCTTCCATATGCAGCAGTTGCATTATGCATTATGACATAACAATGTTAATTATTTAGCAATTTTCAAAGCCTTAACAGTAATGAAAGCTTGAATTGGAAGGTTGAATTAGAGAAAGCTTTTGTTTATGTCTCCATTAAGTCAATATATAAGAACAATGCGATGATAAAGAACATCGCCCTTTAACCAGGACGCCCTTTTGCGCACAGCGTCTCTTTGTGCGCAGTTCTCTGAACTCAGTGGAGCAAATGATGCGCCTCCTGCCAACTAACAGCGCAAAACGCAGCGAGGATCATCCCCTGAGTGCCTGAGCTCTTACACACCGACACGAAGGATAGAAATATCTTGTTCTGGTGAGTGACGGGCAGCGGCAGCTGGAAAACTAAAAGTCGGGCTTGATGAGGCGCCATGTCGGTTTGGAAGTGCGCTTCAGTCGCAAAGCCTGCTTCCTAACGGAGATGTTTCGGATAAAGATGCCGTCGGATGGGGAGGTCAGTTATTCAGGTTGTGCAGTCGGGTTTAAAGGGGTTTCTGTGTTGGGGTCAGTGTTTTAACAGACTGGATGGATCGGTAGTTTGGACTGTTCCATTCTGAGCGTCTCTAGAAGGCTCGGCTCTTTGCGCCTCGCCAATCAATTCACCCCGAAGTTCTCGACTCTGTTATGGGACTTCGGTCTGTAAGCAGCGATGTTGTCTCGGGAACGTCTCATTCCAGATGATTATGTCCTGACTCGCCTGGCGGAGGACGTCCTGCTGCCCCGATACCCAACCAAATCCAGAAAGTCGCGTTTCGTCGACAAGAACGGCGCGTGCAACGTCGCGCACACGAACATCCGCGAACAGGGCCGTTTCCTGCAGGACGTTTTCACAACTTTGGTGGACCTCAAATGGCTCTACACGCTGATCATCTTCACCATGTCGTTCTTCTGCAGCTGGCTCCTGTTCGGGATGGTCTGGTGGCTGGTCGCGTTTGCGCATGGCGACCTGGACGCGCACGGTGAGGACTTCGTTCCCTGCGTGACGCAGATCCAGTCCTTCTCGTCCGCCTTCCTGTTCTCGGTGGAGGTTCAGGTGACCATCGGCTTCGGCGGCCGCATGATCACGGAGGAGTGCGTGTCCGCCATCGTCGTCCTGATCGTGCAGAACATCGTGGGTCTGCTGATCAACGCGATCATGCTGGGCTGCATCTTCATGAAGACGGCGCAGGCGCGGCGGCGCGCGGAGACTTTGATCTTCAGCAAGCACGCCGTGATCTCGCTGCGGAACGGAAAGCTGTGCTTCATGGTTCGCATCGGCGACCTGCGCAAGAGCATGATCATCAGCGCCACCGTGCGCATGCAGCTGGTCCGCCGCACGGCCACCGACGAGGGCGAGGTCCTGCCGCTGGAGCAGATCGACATCCAGACGGACAACCCGGTGGGCGGCAGCAGCATCTTCCTCGTGTCGCCCCTCATCATCAGCCATGTGATCGACAGGAACAGCCCCCTGTACGAACTGTCCGCCGAGAAACTTCTGAACGAGAACCTCGAGGTGGTGCTGATCCTGGAGGGCGTGGTGGAGACCACCGGCATCACCACGCAGGCGCGCACCTCGTACGTGTCCGACGAGATCCGCTGGGGCGAGCGCTTCGTGCCCACGGTGTCCGAGGACGACGGACTGTACGCCGTGGATTACTCCAAGTTCGGCAACACGGTGAGGATCCCCACGCCGTTCTGCAGCGCGAGGAAGCTGGACGAAGAAGGAGGCGTCAACTGGTTCAAAGTGAAGGACGCGTCCGCCAAGAGAACCAACAAAAAACGAGTCAAACGCCAGATGACCTCCCGGGAATTATAGCTTAATTATAAGTACATAAATTACGGTGGCTTAGTGGTTTAGCATGTTCTCCTCTCAGCACTAGGGATTCCAGGTTCGAATCCCCATCTGGGTGGAGTTTCCATGTTCTCCCCGTGTCCGCGTGGGTTTCCTCCCACAAAAACATGGATCAAGTCAATTGAGTTCTCCAATATAGTGTGTGTGTGAGTGAGTGTGTGCCCAGCGATGGATTGGCACCCTGTCCTGGGTCTATCTGCCCAGCACCTGAAACGTTCTCCCCTGGATGGGCATGGGGAACCCCCCCCCGGTTTATCCTCTATTAGGGTCGCGGGGGTCCCCCATGCCTAACCAGGGGAGAACGTTTCAGGCGCTGGGTATTCAAGAAGAGTACTTGAGGTGCTTTTATAGACCTTACTTTGTGCTCACAGTCCTGTGTTTGATGGGATTGAACTCTGAAGGGGCATCCTCTTCCCCACAAAACTCACCTAATTATGCTTTAATCGATGCGTCTTTCTTTTTTACACATAGTTGTAGTGATGCTAAAACAGAAGTGCCTTCCTCAACTAGTTCTTGCAAAGCTGAAAGCAGTTTTACAAAATGCATGATTTTCATTTTTTTACTTGAAACACCAGCAGAAACAGTATAAAACAATGATGTTTGTTTCAATACTTCTATATACTGTAGTTAAATATAGACTGACACATCACCTGAGTATCCCGTGATGACGCAGCAGTGGCTCTTTGCCTTGATGGACTGTAGAAGTGAAACGGTCTCTAAACTGGACTGTATAATCACCAAACACAAATTCAACTGGAAACAGTTTATATTTATGCAGGTCTATATTATACAGGGTTTGTATTATTTTCCTATTTTCTGATACTATAAACATTTATTTATTAAAAAAAACATTTATGCATTCACTGTTCGGGGCATGCGCAGTTGCATGGTTTTTTTTTTCTCAGGGAATGTTTTTTTAATTATCAAAGTTTGCTATTGCTACATGCTGGAATACTTCCAATTTACAAACTGACCTTTGCATGTAAATAAAACATATTTTAAATGACTGTGTAACTGACTGTTTAAGATGCGCCGAATCTGAAAGAGTAATGCATTTTACACTGACCTCTGTAAACTACATAACCATAGACTTGAGCATAAAAAAGGGCCAAGAGATGCACAAGCTGTTGAGAAGTGCAGCAACTTACATAAACAGGTTAACAGTTAAAATCACATTTCATATTAAAAAAAAGGTTTTGAAATGACAAACCAGTGAAATTTGGCATTTGGATATTTTATTAGATTATAATTTGCAGAGCTTAAAATAATAAATTGCTTTTAACTTAAATCCTTAAAATACATAAAAGAAAGCGAGAACTGAGAGACCCTGCAAATATAAAAGTCAAAATAAATAAAACCAAAGAGAACATAAGCCTCTTTAAAAGAGGACGTTACATAACCCACCTGCACTTTCTCTATATAGATATATTCTGTTTAAGCTTTCAAGCAGAATGTGCATGTGCCACACGTGTAGGCTGATATAGTTCTCTGGACATCTTCTATAGCATTAAAAGAACAGAAAAAAAGAAAAAGGTCTAGATAAAGTTATTTCAGCAGTCTGCTTCCTTTGAACTGACATCTGTAAGGCCAGAAGTGGGTCGTGCCAGATCGTGCCCATCTCACTGTACACAACCAATCCCAAACATTTAACCAGGATCAAGCGGAACGTAAAAACACAGACGTTTCCGGTGTTTAATTATTGCATTCGCTCTTGAAAGTTTTAAAATACACCACAGATGCGCAACTTAAAGGTGGAGGACAGTGGAAAGCTAATGCACATCATGAACTGAGCCATGTGATTAGAACCTCTTTCCTGAACGAACAAGAGTTGGCACTTTTAGTACATTATCCTCCACACGGGGGCGCCAGGTTGCAAAAACGTCTCAGCTATTGTTGGCATGGCGCTGTCCGACTTTTTTTTCTGATCCAAGTCCAGATCAAACCCATATTCTCAAAAAACAAAAGAAAAAAATCCTCTGAAATTTCACACTAAATAAATTAAAAAGATAAAAGCAAATAAAAAAAAACATCATTCTTAGTTGGATTGCAAGGCAGGATATTGGGGCTTTTTCACAAACCCATCAAAATAATGTTCGCACCAGAGTGTGCTGAAGGGAGGCACCGCCATCCCCTCTTTTACCCTTCAACTCGTCTTTATGCTGGTAAAATGTCATGTCAAAGGGTGGGGCGAGTTCCACGAGCAGCTCAGACCCTCCCAAGGGCACAGGAGGCTCATCTTTCAGTCACATGGTTCTGTTGAGGGGATGGGGGCAGGGGGGTGCACAGCACCTCTGACAGGTCATCCATGATGCACGTCTCTTTGGGGTCCACCAGATTGAACTCCCTCACAAACACAATGAAATGTGCATAAAGTGTGTTTAAGTGTCCGTGCAGCTCTAAAGCCAACGTCTCCTTAAAGTGCGCCCAGTAGATGTGTGCCAGCACATGGAATAAGTAACGACACATCTTCTTCACCAGAGACTCAAAAGAGTTCGGGAATTCTTTACCTACAATGAAGAAAAATCACAACAGGAACAAATTTAAACAGGCTTAAATCAGCAGCTGAATAATAATGCTGTATTTCTGAACAATCTTAAAGCTTTTTTTAATTTAACCTACACTAGCCTAACCTATACTATAATATATAGTACATATACTGACTGGACACTTTATTAGGTATGCATTAGTTTCATTCCAGCGGGAGGCATGAAGGAGTTATTTCTTAAGATAGCACAACATTACACTACTCTAAACCACATTAATGTCACTGCAGCTCTGGGAATTATTAAATACCCTAATAACACTGACTTCATGTTTATGTTTTATTGCAAGATTTAACCCTTATTCATGTGAATTACGATTCTAGTCTTGCTGCCTAAAGCTTCTTTCCTGATCGCGAATCGATTAAGTGTCCACAAGATGGCAGTAAAAACCACTCACCATATTTAGTGGGAAAGATTTCTTCATCAGTTACCAGTTTCTGCACCATGCTCATGACAAAGTCTACATATTGAGGTGCAGTACACTTGGTCTTCTTTCCCTTCTCGTCATACCAGTAGTATATTCTGCAAACAAGACAAGACTTGCATTTATGCAGTGCAAGCAACTATTTTATAATCAATAGCATAGATCCTAAACTATACTATAGGGCTAAACAAAAATGTTTTCTCTGATTTAAAGCAAGCAAAATAATGATGCAAGAATTGCAACCCTGAGAATTTTTAACATTAAGCCTGGGATTAGTCGGTATCAGTTGGTTGTATTGTACAACGCAAATACACAGCTAGCCCTGCAAGTTTCTTCACACAGAAGAGTAATCTTCATACCCATTAACTAAAAGCACATTCTGCCGAGAGTAAATAATAATCTACTAGAAGATATTCGAGAAGTTAGCTAGAATGTAAATACAGTCCTGTCTGTGGTCCTAATTCATTTGCTTCTCAAAATATTTGATTTAACAACAATAAGTTAACCTGTTTATTTAAAGAATATTATAAACTTTGTTTTCCGTTCCATACGGTTTTTCATTTTTGCTGCATGTATTTTCAATAAAACACAGTTCATTGTTTAAATTAGTTTGATTACCAAATTGGGCAATAAAATGTAAATGACTTTAGAATTTCATTTAGGCATGAATAAAATGTGGAATTAAAACCAGAAGTGCACAAACTTTTATGTAAGACTGCACACAAACATCCAGGTTAGAAACCATTGACAGACTGCTGAGGGCAGAATTACTGTTTCACCTGTGGAGGCCGTTTTCCTTAATGAATTTGTTTTTGTTATTACCCTGAGCATTTCGAATATTTTTGGTTTAGCTGGGGGGGGGGGTTCAGTAGCAGAACGGGTTCTGCGGGACTGAGGTGTGGTAACTCGCCTTACAGGTAAAACACCAAGCTGTGTGTAAAAACCAGACTTTCACAACATCTGACCAAACAGCACCAAAGAAAGTGGGAGGAACATCAACATTTAAAAATATAGTATACATATAAAAGTATATGTATACCACGATGGATAAAAGATCTGCAAAATTATTTACAGCTAATTTATGGATGGATATAAAAACAATAGCATATAAATGCTGAATAATATTTAAGACCATTTCTAATATCTACTATTAACTTACACATAAATGTTTTATTTCACATATTTATTTTATTATATTTTAATAGTTAAAGATCCAAAGAGTTATTCAGAACTTTCAATGACTGTAAATAAATCCCAAATACAGTAATCACAAACTTGTTTGTGTGTCATACTGTCTGCTGGGGAGTTTACCATGTGTTTAAACTGTAAAATAGCATTAACATTGTAAGAAAGGAGCTCAACAAAGGAGCTAAATTAAGCTAATAATTATCTGCACGCCATATTGTTGTGACGGGTAATCTGTTTTATTGTTATAATGTTATTCAGGACTAAAGGTCGGAATTCGGCTCCTCACCCTCAACATGCAAGCTCAACACCTGAGCAATTTTGGAAAAAAAATGTGACTTTACACTGGAGCTACCACTTTTTTTTGCTATTGATTTAAAACCAGTTTGTTTCATGCTAAGCCTCGTGACTGGACCTTCACACGAAATGCCAGAAAACAATAAAGTGTGTCTGGATCATATCTATATATTTTATGAAAAAGCCAGAAAGCATATTAATATCAGATCTAATCACATCAGATACAATACTGTTGCTATATCATGTTTTTAAACATAGATTAGGAATGATCTTATCAACACATGAAGCTTATCAGACCTAAAATGACCCAACTCCATCCATTATCATAATTCTCATGTTTCACATAACTAAATGCCACAAGTCAATGTGCTTGTAAACAGAATTATTGTAGAAGATAAAATAATAGGGGCTATTTTATATTATTAATTACTTTTATTCATTAATTTAAGACAGCAGAGAAACCAATTGCTGCTGATTATTAAAAGAAGATTGTTTAGGAAGAGCAATAATTAAGGTTTTTATTAAATTTGCATCACCTGACCTTTGCCAAAAATAAATGAAAAGGCCAAGATCTAAAAGTTAATTTATATCTAAAAATAGTGTTAGTGTTTCATTGCTTTAAAAACAAGACATCTCTAAGAATAATGAAACAAAATGTAATAGATTTGGATTTTTAACAATGCTCTATATCACAGTAACAAGCTAATTTACTGTCCGTAGGAGTTTTTAACACATAACTGTTTAGATTTGCAATCTGACCTTCTTTATGAAACCCCTCCACCTGTACCTTCCTTTCCAGAAACATGAGCCGTGTGGGAGAAGGACACAAACAGGCCCTGCAGTTCTGCACGTTTCATTGAGTTTTTGGGAGGCAAACAAAACATCTCTCCTGGACTTTAGGAACGGCTCGATCAGTATTGTTTAACTTAAGGATAAGCTTACTCTCAGTACATGTTCCTAGAGCATGTGGATTTTAGTTGACTGAATATTTTACATTACAAATAATAGATCTTATAAAATTGGGTACTCACGTATTACAGGCTGTCATGGCTTGACATGTGTCGCCAGTGCAAAACTCAGAGATTGTGCTATACTGCAGGTTAATAAGGTTGAAGAATGTTGTTGCTGAAAAAGACAAAAAGACAGAGTTCAAGAAACCATTTGGAATTAAAGCAACATGGAGAAATGATTTTATTTCTTGAAAAGCTTCTGTGTCATCTTGATAATTACACTGACATGCAAAACTGACTTGAAAGAGAAAGATCAGGTAAGAACTGAATTTGCATCAATGGCCTGGGATTGTTTTTGTTTGGTCACTAGGTTAGGTATATCAATAATCTGGACTAAAATGGGTCAGGCAGTACGGTTATACAGATGCAACACAGAAGGTGGTGCATTTGCACACTTCTCCACACATGATGCCAGAATTAAATTATAAGAGATGTGGGGAGCATTCTGGAGACAAGACACCTTTACCTATTAAATATGAAAATGATTTCTAAGCTGTGACTTGAAGGTAAAACCTTTATATAAAGCTCTAAATACAGTAAATTATAATTAACAAGCATCTGCATAACTAGGAATTGTTTTTCTGCTTAGCGATGAATTATTAATCCATATAATTGATTTTAAATATGATTTCAAACTGTAAGCACAGAAAACTAAACTCTCTTAAAATGAAGTTTCCTCTGAATGCAGCTTGTGTATTACATTCCAAAAACAAAAACGCATCAGCGAGCAGTACTGCCAACTTTTCACCTCCCAGGAATTTGTTTGCTTTTCAGCTTGGACAAACAACGACTCCACAAGCCAAACAAACGTTCCTCTTGGCCTTAACATGGTAGCTGAATGGAATCTGTTTATACAGTAACTCACTGTTGCTGGCCAGCCATTCGTTCAGATCTATCTCCCTGGGTAGCACCACCAGGTCTTTGAGGTCAAAGTCCACTATTCGCACTTTAGTGTACTCTGGTTCCAAATAGTGCTTCTTCTCCTCGGCCGGAGGCTTTTTCCCATTCGGCTTCGTCTTGGATTTCCTAGAACGCACAGGAAAAAATGGATTTAAGACTGTGTAACCAAATCCTATAGATGTTATAGATGAGGACGTGAATAGATGAGGCTCTGCCCCCTTTTTAGCTAAACAGCATCTGGAATTTGAGGACTCATCCCAACTTGGGTGTGAAAACAGTTTTATGCTTTAAGTGTTAGATTTAAAGTGTAAATGTTAAAACCATATGACAGAGGCAACAACAGATTCCCAGCAATAAACAGGATGTGACTGAGGTCAGAGTCATACTACAAGTTGTTAACAGAATAATTACAACACAGGAGACCCCCCCACACACACACACACACAGCTCATCCAGCTTTTGTTCTGCAAGTCAACAACATGCCAGTTTTAAGTTCTTGTAAAATCAGGATGTTCAGTGCCCTCTGGTAATGTCATCACTTATTTGGTTGACCTTAATTTCAGGCTCTTCCACGCCTCTCCACACCTGCTTTTTTTGCACTCTGTAATTACCTCCCTTCTAAACTACCTTGGCCTCCATCCTACCCTTCCTCCCATTCTCAGAGATCACTGCAGGAAGAGGATTTATATTAAAGATCCAAGTCCACAAACGACTTTTTGAAGTGTGGTTTATTGTATGTTGTGATCTGAACTTCCTTCTAGAAGCAAGACTTACTGGAAGAGTTTAAAGGTCTACTAGTTTAAGGGGACAAGATAATCTGAGGATAAAAAGCAAATATCCAGATTGTGGACAACTTAAATCCTAACATGGCCACATGCCAATAATTCAGTCAGCTTGCAGTCAGCAGACATTTTTCCTCCTTTTTCTCCACAGCAAGCTTATTGTGAATGATCTGCTACCGAGCAGGTTGGACAAAGCCGAGTCCAAAGAAAGGGAATCTGTGGCGTGCAGCTGGTTAAAGCATGAGTGAGAGCCATGGCCTTGGTCTGACCATTTGAGGGATCAGCACAGCTGAAGTATGAGAGAGACCACTAATCTTTAGAAGGCATAATCATAAAGCTAAATGAACCCATGGAACCAATCTCTCAATTGGTAAAATTTATTTTACATGTTACACCATTAGAAGCTGACTGTAAAGCTTTGAGCCCAGAAAAATGAAAAGGATTAAACATGCAATGGCATTAAAACAACTCATCCTTACTTAAGATATAAAAAGCCACGTGGCTGCTGGAACTCAAACCAAAATGTTTCTAGACCAGACGACAAAACCTTTTATGGTCAAAAAATGTAGATGTTACTATGAACAGTGTGTGTGTGTGTGTGTGTGTGTGTGTGTTCTCTTATCCTTAAATAATCTAGCCAATTTCTTAAGAATTTGCTTCATAACATGTAATTTACCCAAACTGTTAGACACACGGCACATGCCAGCATCTCTTTTGCTTAAACTAACCACAGATTTCCTTTTTCCAGAGTTGTCAAAGAAGCATTGTTCATACGACCCAAAAAAAAAAAAAAAAAAAAAAAAGCTGCTGGGTTCTTGACAAAATGAAAAAAACAAACATTCATCTATTCATCACATGTATTTAAAACCACAAATCCAACTCCATATTGAAATGTTCCTCATCCTAATACAGTGTGTATTCTATCTAGAACACGTTTCATTAAATGTACTGGCCGCGTGACAGCATAGGAATCATAAGAATCACAGCTCTGATATGTAACATACTTTCACACTGCAGGATGCTTATAGCTTAGACATTTTATTTTAAGCTCCGACTCCAAAGTACTTGCCTTTTTTTAGAAATGAAAACCATGTGCTCACATGTGCTTTTAAAAGAAATAAAAGTTTAACGTTCAACAAAATTAGCCAACAGTGAAATCCAGTCTTCATATAATCTGTACTAAATATGCACAATTTAGCTCAACAACTACAACAACCAAAACTCTTCTGGTTCCCCGATAGATCTACGTCATTCCAGCTCCCATACTGAGGTGCAAACACAAAGACAAAAAAATGCCCCTCAAGGAATGTTGCTCCTTAAAAATCTCTGGGGTAGTTAGTTTCTTTGTAAGTTTCTAGAAGTATTAGATCTAAAAGGTGTACAGTGAGCATCAACACCAACACATGATAGCAAGCCTCACAACACATCTTTCATATCAAAGCATTTAAAGTTAAACCAGACGTTTCACTGGCCCCACACACATGGTGGGCATCACCTCAGACATTTATAAAAAAAAAAATTTAAATGTTAAAAAGCACAAGTTGACCTTCATGTTTATTTTGCATATCAGCCATGTTTAACATTCACATTCAGCTATGGTAAAAAAAACCTGGGAATGTTTTTACAGAAGCATGCAGAAGTTAATTTATTTTAAATCAGGAACCTAACATACCAGTCATCCAGGGAATGGAACAGAAGGTGTGCAAAATTCAGTGCCATATTCACAAACCAGGATATTAAAAAAAAAACTGTTTATGAGCAGAAGAAACGTGCACAGAGTTTGCTAACTAGGACAGATTGTGTCTATGCAAATCTGGTTTTATGATGTTTGTCAAAGTACAGCTCACAAAATCCAGCAGCCATCTAGGCTAAGTTGTGAACAGCAGATCGAAAACCAATAAATGTTATATCAGAATTAGAAATTTCAATATACAAAACTTATTGCAGTAGTGCAAGTAGTTAGGTCTGTGGTAAATTACAGAACATGCTTGCTGTGCGCGTTAAAGCATGGTGAGCGATCCAAAGAGCTCGGTTTCTTGAATAAAGAAGCAAAGTGCAAATGAGTATAGAGATCCATGGAGACAAGTTTTCGTTTAGCACAGAATCAACAAAAATGAGCCAAAAGAATGGAGCATCAGCATCACAACAGACCAGTGTGAAGAACAGCTTTTCATGATACTGTCCACAAACTCCTGCTCTCTCCACACACACACCTCCCATCACAAACTTTACAACCTTTTCGTGCTTTGTGCAGGACTTGGCAAACACTTGCAACAGAAAACGAAAGTGTAAAAGATATAAGCCTAGTTATCTTAGTTTATTAGTCACAATAAAAGTCCATAAAAACTACTAATTTAAAGCTGTGGTACGTTTCAAATGAGTGAGCACCATCAGCAAATCCACTCGTTCTTTTTTTTTTTTTAATGGTTAAATAATGTCCCAGGACTGCTGATGTTTTTAGATGTCATCTAAAATATTTCCAAGTTGTTTTGTGCAGTAATCTGTTTCTAATAGATTCATTTAAACCCCGTTAAGGGTCTGATCAGGATTGTTGAGCGTGTTATCAACAACAAAACAGAGCAAAATGAAAAAGATCCGCTTTGGTACGAGATTGAGAGAAAAGAGAAGAACGAGAGGAAAGAAAATACTGCATCTTTGGAGATGATTGTGGTGTTTAAAAAAAAAAAAGTCGTATTTATTTTGTCGAAGTCGCAAAACAGTAAAACATCTGGTTCTACAGAGCGTTTCGTAACGTGCTGTTTATCATTCACACAACGAGCTGAACTGTAAGCATGAGAGACAAACAGTCACACACAGACAGACAGACACACACAGACAGACAGTCACACAGACAGACAGTCACACACAGACAGACAGACAGTCACACACAGACAGACAGACAGACACACACAGACAGTCACACAGACAGACAGACAGACACACAGACAGACAGACAGACAGACAGACAGACACACAGACAGACAGACAGACAGACACACAGACAGACAGACAGACAGACACACAGACAGACAGACAGACAGACAGACAGACAGACACACAGACAGACAGACAGACAGACAGACAGACAGACAGACACACAGACACACAGACAGACAGACAGACACACAGACAGACAGACAGACAGACACACACACAGACAGACACACACACAGACAGACACACACACAGACAGACACACACACAGACAGACACACACACACACAGACAGACACACACACACAGACAGACACACACACAGACAGACACACACACAGACAGACACACACACAGACAGACACACAGACAGACAGACAGACACACACACAGACAGACAGACACACACACAGACAGACAGACACACACACACACACACACACACAGACAGACACACACACAGACAGACACACACACAGACAGACACACACACAGACAGACACACACACAGACAGACACACACACAGACAGACACACACACAGACAGACACACACACAGACAGACACACACACAGACAGACACACACACAGACAGACAGACACAGACAGAACTCCAAAATGGAACCGAAGTTAATAACGCGCATTAAACCGCTGACTCTGATCTCTGGACCGAACAGAAGAGTAAACTGAACTTTTACACGGTTTTCGTACAGAACGTGTAGAAACGGGGTTCTCATCGTAAACAGATCTTTACCTCAGGACTTTGCCGACGGCCTGAAGAACCATTTTGCACTTTAATCCGCTTTTGGAGGTTTTCTGGGTGTGCATATCCAACACGCCGCGGACATCAAACAGCTCGAGACGGAAGAATAATCTAATGAGCTCTGACTGCAGCGCGCGCCTGAGGGAAGAACCGCGCGCTCCGAAGGACGCACGAGGACTCACGAGGACAAAACCCGAGCCTGGGTCCCGCCCACGACCAACAGCCAATCGTGAAACGCGAGGGGGGCGGAGCTTAATGTGGTCCCATGCAGCATGAGAGAGGAACACCTCACTATTCAACATCATGTTCTAAAACGTTATAGGACTAACAACAAAAAGGGAAATTTTATAAGACTAGATTTGTATTTTGCCCAAGTGGAATAAATGCATATTCAAAACATTGAGGATTTAGTCTATGTTATTTGATCTATATTCAGTAAACAATAATAATATTATTGGGGTTATAGGATTTGAGTCCCTGTTTGTACGTCACGATCTGTGATTTAATAAAATCTGACCATTAGATACAAAACACATTAATGCTTCAGAGTTTGTCTTGACAAATGGTTTCAGTTGCATTCTAAACAATACAGCTATGTACAGTACAGAACTCAGAAATATCTGTTTTCAAAAGTAGGATAAACTATAGTGTTAAGTACTCAAACGTTATTACTGTTTGATTCTTTTCCAAGAAAACCAAAGTAAAAGAAGAAAAAAAAAAGCTTTGATCATGAATAGCCAATGTTTAACTCATTAAATATAGCCCCAAATACAGGAAGAGAGCTGAAAATCTCTGACTCTCCAAGGCATGTAATTGTGGTTTGAAGATCAATGTGATAGTTTTTTTTTAATCTGGCAAAGCACAAGATTTAATCAATGCCTGCACGTTCCCTCGATAGAGTTATCTTCTAACTTCATGACTAAAGCACAAGTTCAGACAGATGAATCAACGTTTTGATTCAGGAAAGGGAACTTTGCCTAAAGCCTATCCACACAGAAGCCTTTTGAGAAAAGAGTTGAGAAATGTATTCTTTCATGACTAATGAACACCTGCAAAGCAAAAAGAAGGTTGAAATACAAATCAAGAATACAAGTGAAGAGACATAAAGCAACATTTAAGAGAACCTGTAAAAACAGAGGGATGAAGGGTGAATATGTGTAACGTTAAACGTTCTCAGGTCACATTCAATCTGAACTTAAACATGACTAAACAGACAATGCTGTTTTTATAATGTTTTGAGTTTCCATGCAACTTAATGATACCTGGAACAAACAACTTGCATACATACAACAGCACAAAAAAAAAAAAAAAAAAAAAAAAAAAAAAAAAAAAAAAAACACATTAACTGTCCATCAGTGACTTCATCACCAACATTATGGCTTTAAAATTAAATACAGTATGGTTCTATTTTGAAGGTGAAGGAAATGTATAATTAATAATAATAGTATTACAAATATCAGCATAATCTAAATTACTTTATTTTGGTGAATTGAGTAAAAAAAATTGAGTAAAGCTGAACAATTGAAATCAGCCTTTTAGTTCTTTTTACGTAATCATTTGGAAAGATGTACAGTATCATTTCTTAGATCCACACATTTTCCACACTCCGTTTTAGCATCAACCATAAAAATGCTCTAACTACGCGGTATCAAAATTACATTGTTCCAAGTTAGAAGTGGAAGTGATACAACTTAAGAAACATCATCAATGCTAAAAATAAACACAGACATTTTAAACTGAGGAAATGTGTTGTTTAAATGAAATCAGTGGAAACTGATGTCATCAGAGCTGAAGTCATACCAGGACTGGTATGATTACAAACACACAGACAAAGAATAAGACACCGACACACAAAGAGACGAACACACGTAGACAGACGTAAAAACATGTATACATCTTTATCTTTAGGAGAATCTAAAGCAGATAAACTCTGACAGACAAAGAGAGAGAGACAAACACACCTTAATATGTATATTTCCAGAGATCTCTAGTAAACAAACCACAGTCAAATACCAGCTCAGGTCTCAAACCTAAAAAAAGCTTCATTTTATCTTTCCTGCAAATGTAGATCACTTGACTTGACACGAGTTCACTGTATAATTCAGACCGCTGAATCACAACATTTTAATAGCAAAATAAATAAAAACAATCAAGCAAAAGTAAAAATGCACTGTGAGGTCAGTAGAAAGGAGGCAATTTTGGTTAGTGGTATTTTTAACTGACTTGCGTAATAAACCGAATGCTGTACATACCACCTTAACTCAATGTGACACAACAGAGACACTGACGCAGTAGACTGATACCATTTCTGATACCAAGATATCTTAAGAAAAGAAGAAAAAGAAAAAAATGTGAGAAAAAGAAAAAAATTGGGGTGGGGGGAAACAGCTTAATTCTTCTCTTAATTCTAAATGCTGCCAATTACATTAATGACTTCCTTGAATATTTTAATTAAGTTCAATTATAAAAATGTAGTGATGTCAGATTGTTCAGTTTTTGTACTAAAGGTTATCTGTTCCTTCAATGAATAACTGGCATGCTCTTTCCTTTATAATGACATCACAGGATTTTAATCTTAAACTTACGTAAATAACAAAGTCTTCTGTCAATTTAAAAACAAAATATGTGCCCGGAGTCCTGATTTAAAAAATAAATAAATAAATAAAATTTTAAAAATTTAAAAATGGATGAAAAGCAGCTAATCAACTGTGTAGAGGAAGTGATGGAAAAATCATTACTTCTAAAAGTGAAACTATTTGGTAGGTAAAAGTGATGAGTGTTGAAACAAAGAGGTTATATTAATGAGTCAAACAGCTTATTAATAAACAGCTAAAAACAGAATAATCCCACGATGTATGGGGTCCCAACAGATGCTTAGTGGTTAGCATGTGTCCCTAACATGTCCTCCCCATGGTTGAATGGCTTTACATCATAATCTGTGGTTTCCTCCCAAGTTCCAGAGACATGCAGATGGGTTAACAGGAAATGATTAACTGACCCATGACTAAATTACTTCAACCAGTTGCTGGTTAAGAAAAAAAAAATAAATCAAGCATGTAGAAATGATTCATGGATTTGCAAAATCATATGCTTTCTATAGTTTGGGGAAGGTTCTAGTGTTTCCCCAGAGCACCTACAGGTCCATAAAGGCATGGCTGGACAAGCTTTGTGTTGAATAACATTAACCCATCACCTGGGATAAACCTAAATGGAGAGGGCCAACAAGGTTCTTAATCTGAACTCCTAAATGTTTAGGACGGATAGGCAAAAATTGATCCTTTCTGATCAATTGGTGATTAGAATCATTGCAACCAAATTTAAATACATAAACATAATTTTAAGTTCAGTTTTTATAACTGTTGCCATCTCTGTCTACAGCCCTCGAGCTTTACTGGAAGAGGGCCATGGTAAAACCAGCCCTGTATCTGCGCCTGCATTCCAGGAGGGGTTAGGCCTACAGGCAGCAACACGCTCTGCTGCCTGCTAACAAAACAGACAAAATGAAAGTCAGAGAGACAGCTGGGCAGATTCACTTCAACTACAAGAAATGGGGGTTAAACATTGTTTTGGTACAGATTAAATCGCAGTAAGAGGGACTCATGCTGTTTTTAGAACAAGGCTGCTCAAATTTTCTTTGAACTGGTTTCTCACTAACAGTCAGGGCCACAGCAAAATGTCTGAAACGATGAGACATTTTAGTGACATTAACAAAAGTTTATGTTTTAATATTATGCAAAATTAGGATCTTGACCCTGGTGTGTGTGTATGTGTGTGTGTTAACACCAAACATGATGAAGGAAGAAGAAAAGGTTTGTTCTAACTTGTTCACAGAACCTTGTTACACTCCCTGAATTCCTAAGGATGGAGGCTGTGAGGCACAGGGGTGCACAGAGTGAAATAACGATCAGTGCCAAACAAATCCCTAGAGCTGCAAGTAAAACAATTTACAACTGATCAACCTGTTGGTGTCCATACACACACACTAGGTTTTAAAAGCATTATGGATAACCAAACCTTAAATCATAAATACTACTACATTGACTATTCATAATAAAATATCTACTGCAACAAATTCTAAAAAATATATTTATAAAAAAAACATAAGGGCATCTGGAACAGAGCCACGTTTTGCAAAACATTGCACATCAGGGCCGTCTACTTTTTTTTCGGCAAATAAGTGATGTGGTAACAGACTCTCCTGTTTAACAAACACAACCTGAAGATTCAGTTAATTCTGGAAGTCAGATGATTTATTACTCAAATCTGGTGAACCTGCTGCTCTGGTAGAATGGCCCTAACCACAGAAACAGACTGAACATGTTTCCCAACTGCAGAAAAAAAATGTGACCAAATGAACAAGTTAAAGTCATAACTAAACAACACACTTCAGAATAAATCTGACAAATAGCAATGTCATTAAAAGAAACTAAAGGAGTAGAAATTAGATTTGTAAGCACATTCCTAAAGAGACAAATGCTTTTACGCCCAAATTCCAGCTCAGCAGAGGGGGATGCACAAGAGCCATTAATTTGATATGAGAAAAACACTTCATGTTATTCTGCATCATGCCTCTGAAATAAGTTCTGAAAGAGACATGGAATCTGGGAGGATGTTATCATTAAACAGATAGAATGAAATGTACTGATAAAACATCTGCTGGTGTAAAGAGAAGACATGGCACTTCTAAGGAATTTGAACTTAACAATAAATTAAATTATGCATCATACTATATTAATTAATTCCACATTAGTAACTTTAGGACTTTTGCACACAAATACAAAAGTGATTTACAAAAAATTATACAAATTTTTTTTATTAGTGCTTAATTAAAACAACCTGTCGTGGTTATGTAAATAATTCAAATGTAAATGCAGGCAGGTGGTGAAGTCTCAAACAAGAAAATTGTCGCCATCTTCTGGAAGTGCATTAAACCTGCATGCTGCTACAGCGAGCTCTGTTGTTAAGGCCCATTTACCTTAAACCCAGAGACTGTTTTTATAAAAAAAAAATAATAATAAAAAGAAAGAAAATAAATAAATAAAAAGATAACTAGCTATTACGAATATGATCTAGTTACAAGCCAAACTGAGTAAAACAAATAGTAACTATTGGGCTTTGCAAGTAAATCTGTGATTGACCAGCATAAGATTTTAAAAAGGTAGCTAATTCCCAATTTAGATCACCATAAAGAAGAAAAAAGTTATACAATTAAAAGGGAGCAGTTTCTGACCGATACTTCTAATGTGTGGTGTGCTGGGGCAAAGTGTTGGTTGCGTGTTTACATCCAGCTTACTGAGCTGCTAAGGGACAGCACACCAGAGAATGACTTTCTACACTCTGTTACAGCGCTGTGGGATTCCCAGCATGGTGACTCCACAACAAAACATCATGCTCAACATCTTAATCTCAGGGATTATTTAAAATGGAATTTTACAACAGGCCGTCGTATATCTGTTTGTTTTGGTTTGTTATTAACATGTTCTCTTTTATTCAGGACCATCACAGAACAGGTATAACTTGGGTGGTGCATTGATCAGTTCTGCAGTTTTCCCCATTGTGGGATTAATAAAGTATATCAATCTATTAATCTAAACACCTTGAATAGGACCTTTACTTCAGCAGTAAAATAGAAAACACTGTTGGGTTCTAGAGTCCATGCTCCTGTGGAAATCAAATCTACTGCAGAGGTCTTAATCAAAGCTCAATATTCCACTTCCACACCTTATCACATCTCACTGAGATCTGGTGTCCTGCAGTCTCAGTGTGACGTTGTTTCAGACTTCAATAGGCAATCCTGTGTTCTGTCCTTCCTTGCACGTCTCCTCTATCAAGGAGTTTGAGTGATAAATATAGATTGGCTTTTTGCTGCGTTGAAGTGTCCTCTTCAGGGTTCCAGGAATTAAGTCTCAGATACATCTTTTGCATCATGTCCAACTATGACTCCGTAAACAAAATATCTGCCAAGAATTGATTGCAACTTTTGGGTAATAGTGCCATCCAGAGTCAAGAGCACTTATCTTTACAGATGAGCACAAACTGTATGGACTGACCTTGAGAGCTGACGTTGCGTGAGTCTGCAGTCCTGCCGTTTAGGTTACATCATTCAGAAGCACAGCAGCTCCAAAAAAAAGGTATAAAACTCTTAAAATATTCACTTTTTGATGAAAATCTATCAAACTGGTTCAATAGTGCTTATTTTAATAAAAAGCAAACCAAAAGCAATGACTTAACTGCTACTTCTCTAAAAACCACCTCTCGATTACAAGAAAGGCAAAGAGCAAGAAATGCATCCTAACACAAGAAAACAAATTAATACAGGTAAACTACTGTGTATACATATGGACGCATTTTAACAACAAAACAGCAACACAGACATCATTTTACAGCTGGTGGAATATGTGGGTAAAACTATAGACTGAAACTGTGTTTGCCAAGTGTGACATGACAAATGGACAGATACTTTATTGATCCCAAAGGGAAAATTCATGGCAACCAGCAGCTGTTCAATAGTGCACAAGGTAATGTAAACAACAAACATAGAAGTAGAAATGTAAAAACTAAATATAGGACATAAGGTAAAAATACACAAGTAGAAATGAATGTAAAATAATATAGTACATGAAAAAAAAATTAAAAAATATATTAAAATACACCTGACAGTAAAAAATGTTTTTATACACAATTACTTTTATAAAAATTAAGTCTAAGTTTAAGTCCAAGGACATGTGATTGTTGAATTAGATCATGTTCTCACTAGAATTAGGACAAAATCATTTCCATTCAGGGTCTCAGTGCAGTGGGTGCAGTTACTACATTCACACTTGCCTAATTGAATCACAATACAATAGTGAAACTGTCCTTAAATGCCCCAAGTTTTTATTGGTCTGCTAGTTTCTACACATTTCACATGGAGGTACAGTTAATCGGGGAGTAACTTGCATCTCCAGCCCTAAATACACCCAAGTGGCAGAAGAATTATGCAAGTCCCGCAACTGAGGAATAAAAAAGGAGCCGAGGAATATCGAGTTTGCGATATTCTGGGAAATTCAGGTTACACAATCAGTGAAATCAGTCAAAGCCGGTTCACTAACTGCATACAAAATCAATTGTGAAATTTGAAGATTTAGACCATCAAAATCAGGCTGCTCTTAATACAGCCTATTAGCTTATTTTTAGTAACAAAATCAACAACAATTGTTAAATTGTGTGTTTTTGGGTTACGCCTATGTAGCTCTTAAGCAAACACCACAACACAGTGTACACTTCAAATAGACAGGAAGAAGAAAAGCTCATTAAATAAAACCAAGGACTGATGACACAGCTGATAAAAAGGCTTAGGGTTTTAAAATCGGAACCTAAATGCTTTCAAATGAACCAGTACATCCTACTGAGAAATACTTCTGTTATGTTTAAGCAAAAGATTCCATTCGCCACGGTTTTTGTTTACAATATCCACAACAGGAAATGGTTTGGGCATGTCCAGTAAGTTGGTGAAAAACCTTCAGTAAGGTTTAAACTAAACACACTAAGTTGTCACTCCTATGTCTGCTAGAGCTTAATATAAACAATACGTTTGTATGAAATACATACAGTACCATTTAAAGTCTGGACATTCTTGCTTGAAATTTTTCTCCACTTGCCATATAGACTTTTTTCACAATTAATCACAATTTTTTTTGTTAGTCCCTGTTGGTTCTTTGTTCTCAGGACCATCACAGAACAGGTATAATTTGGGTGGTGGAGTGTTTATTGTCAGTTCTGCAGTGACACTGATGGGGTGAGGGGATTTTAGTGCAGCAGTGCTGCTGTAGTTTCATTGAAACATCTCAGTGACACTGCTGGGATAGGAATAATGCACCAACCAAATAATACATGCCCTGTGGTGCTTCTATTGGGATCCTGATCATTAGAACACTGTAGTCTACAAACAGATGGACTACAATCTGGAATTGTAGAACTACAAAGTCCATCTTTACATTAAGTGGAACTGAGAATATGGATGATGAGTGGAGCAAAAAGGAGGTACATACATGTACCCCCGGATTAAAACTAAAAG